>CAMRHE010000409.1:1222500-1654720 GCA_947044405.1 Leptodactylus fallax
AAATCTCTGAGGGAAAAACTGTGATGCATTTCTGCCAAGGTTTTTTCCACAGCGCTTTTTTGCTGCAGCCTGGTACGTGGGGCCTCAGCCTAAAACACTTGATAAATGTTAGAGAGGTTATTTGGATGTATCTTTGCAGCACAGTGTTGTAGGTCACGCTCCTTTTTGTACAAGTTATAAAAATATTTAAAACACTTTATGAATGTTGCACACAGAGAGGTTATTTGGTGAAAACGATACCATAATTATGGAGCATTTTACTTGATAAATCTCCACCATTGTATGTGCTGGCTGGCTTGTATGTATATGAAAAACTCAGATGATGTGTGAGTCTGATCTCTGACTGAGTCAGGTATCAGACAACTTTGTGTCAGACAACTTTTTATCAGACTCATGGAGCTCTCAGCCTGCAGCCTTATACAAGTATCTTCTACTCCTGAGTGTGAGCAGTGAGTTCATTCAGAGGTCAGTCAGACTGGCCATTCACAGTGTAACATTGTATGTGCTTCATAGCTGACTGCTGACTTGTGACTCAATCAGATATGAAAGTCAGAAGTCATCTAAGTTTTACAACCAGCCCAGAAACTGCATAGAGTCAGGTGTGAGAATCAAAGTCAAAGTCAGGTGTGAGAATCAAAGTCAAAGTCAGGTGTGAGAATCAAAGTCAAAGTCAGGTGTGAGAATCAAAGTCAAAGTCAGAGTCAAAGTCAGAATCAAAGTCAAAGTCAGGTGTCAGAATTGAAGTCAAAGTCAGTTGTCAGAATCAAAGTCAAAGTCAGAATCAAAGTCAGGTGTCAGAATCAAAATCAAAGTCAAAGTCAGGTGTCAGAATCGAAGTCAAAGTCAGTTGTCAGAGTCAAAGTCAAAGTCAGAAACAGTTGTCAGAATCAAAGTCAGGTGTCAGAATCAAAATCAAAGTCAGTTGTCAGAATCAAAGTCAAAGTCAGAATCAAAGTCAGGTGTCAGAATCAAAATCAAAGTCAAAGTCAGGTGTCAGAATCAAAGTCAGGTGTCACTGTTGTAAACTGCTATTAATCTGATGTTTGACACTGATATCTGAGGATGTCCTAATATGGACACTGTAAATTTATAGTATACTCACCCATGAAACTCAGTCCGTGCGTGTGGGCCAGACCTGAAAATCATGCTAGGAAAGGGACTCTTAGCATTACTGTATAGTTATCTACAATGCTAGGAGTTTCTGCCTCCCAGCGAAATAGTGTCCCCTATTGATTATAGTAACAGATATTATGTCGCTGGTAGGCAGGGACTCCTAGCATCACAGATAACTATAATGTTAGGAGACCCTCTACTGGAATGATGAGCAGGACAGTAAATCTGGCACACACATGGAATGAGTTTCATGGGTGAAACTCAGTCGTATGAATACAGGGTTAGAGCATCCTTCTTTTTTGTGTGCAGGGCTTCCCCTATTCATAGGTACCACAATGATATTAAATGGAGGAGATACCAGGCTGAGAGTAATAATACCACACTATCCTGGAAGGGGATGTAGCAGGAAAAAAAGTGTCAGTTAACTTTCCTTAGAGTCCCTTCTTCTTTATATATTCTATGTATGTACTTATAAATGCCTGATCAGTCTTCTTTACTGACATAACTGTATGATCATAATCAATATTGCTTTATGATAATTCCAAATTATTATTATAAAGTATAAAAAGAGGCAGAACCTTACTAGAAAAAGAGAAGTCTGTCATTCAGGTGCACAACACTAGAGAACAGTTCCTCAGTCCCAATTTTAGAGAAGAACATGGAAACAGCTAAGTTTAATCTACAATGGAAAAAGCAGAGGCTTCTCCTCATCTCCTTTCCAGAGTTCCAGAGGATCCCCTTCCTCTGATACATGATGGTTCCAGAGATAGAAGCCCCACCTATCAGATACTTTGGCTGCCTGTCCCCATGGTAAGGGGATGGACAATATGACATCACGGGTCACATATAGTATCTGGAAGCTCAAATGCATACTGGCATCTCATAGCATGTTCTGAAATCAATGGAGAAGATTTTTATATAATGGACAGTTTAATAAATCTGCCCCAAAGGGTATAACATATACTATCACTTTTCTTGCAGATACAGTGCCTTGCGAAAGTATTCAGCCCCCTTGAACTTTTCAACCTTTTGCCACATTTCAGGCTTCAAACATAAGGATATCAAATTTAAATTTTTTGGTGAAGAATCAACAAGTGGGACACAATTGTGAAGTGGAACGAAATTTATTGGTTATTTTACACTTTTGTAAAAAATAAAAAACTGAAAAGTGGGGCGTGCAATATTATTCAGCCCCTTTACTTTCAGTGCAGCAAACTCACTCCAGAAGTTCAGTGAGGATCTCTGAATGATCCAATGTTGTCCTAAATGACTGATGATGATAAATATAATCCACCTGTGTGTAATCAAGTCTCCGTATAAATGCACCTGCTCTGTGATAGTCTCAGGGTTCTGTTTAAAGCGCAGAGAGCATCATGAAGACCAAGGAACACACCAGGCAGGTCCGTGATACTGTTGTGGAGAAGTTTAAAGCCGGATTTGGATACAAAAAGATTTCCCAAACTTTAAACATCCCAAGGAGCACTGTGCAAGCCATCATATTGAAATGGAAGGAGTATCAGACCACTGCAAATCTACCAAGACCCGGCCGTCCCTCTAAACTTTCATCTCAAACAAGGAGAAGACTGATCAGAGATGCAGCCAAGAGGCCCATGATCACTCTGGTTGAACTGCAGAGATCTACAGCTGAGGTGGGAGAGTCTGTCCATAGGACAACAATCAGTCGTACACTGCACAAATCTGGCCTTTATGGAAGAGTGGCAAGAAGAAAGCCATTTCTCAAAGATATCCATAAAAAGTCTCATTTAAAGTTTGCCACAAGCCACCTGGGAGATACACCAAACATGTGGAAGAAGGTTCTCTGGTCAGATGAAACCAAAATCGAACTTTTTGGCCACAATGCAAAACGATATGTTTGGCGTAAAAGCAACACAGCTCATCACCCTGAACACACCATCCCCACTGTCAAACATGGTGGTGGCAGCATCTTGGTTTGGGCCTGCTTTTCTTCAGCAGGGACAGGGAAGATGGTTAAAATTGATGGGAAGATGGATGGAGCCAAATACATGACCATTCTGGAAGAAAACCTGTTGGAGTCTGCAAAAGACCTGAGACTGGGACGGTGACAATGATCCCAAACATAAAGCAAAATCTACAATGGAATGGTTCACAAATAAACGCATCCAGGTGTTAGAACGACCAAGTCAAAGTCCAGACCTGAATCCAATCGAGAATCTGTGGAAAGAGCTGAAAACTGCTGTTCACAAACGCTCTCCATCCAACCTCACTGAGCTCGAGCTGTTTTCCAAGGAAGAATGGGCAAGAATTTCAGTCTCTCGATGTGCAAAACTGATAGAGACATACCCCAAGCGACTTGCAGCTGTAATCACAGCAAAAGGTGGCACTACAAAGTATTAACTAAAGGGGGCCGAATAATTTGTCACGCCCCACTTTTCAGTTTTTTATTTTTTTACAAAAGTTTAAAATATCCAATAAATTTCGTTCCACTTCACGATTGTGTCCCACTTGTTGTTGATTCTTCACCAAAAAATTAAAATTTTATATCCTTATGTTTGAAGCCTGAAATGTGGCAAAAGGTTGAAAAGTTCAAGGGGGGCCGAATACTTTCACAAGGCACTGTAAATAAAGTATAAATCTCCTTTGTCAATACATAGAGAATACAGTTAGAGATGATAATAATAATAATAATAACTTTATTTATATAGCGCCAACATATTCCGTAGCACTTTACAGATCAGAGATGGCATAATGTATATATGGCACACGTGACATACTTACAGGGGGCACTATACATGTCACTTGTTACAGGGGGCATTATAATGGAACTTATTTTTAGGAACCACTATGTCTAGCACCATTGTTTTGGGGGAACACAGGTTATTCTAGCCCTCCGTTGTTTTTCTTATGCAGGCAGCCGTTTTTGCATAAAATAGCGTTTTGATATTATGCTAATGAAGCGCACGTTCCCCCTGTGCTCCGAGCACAGCAGAGTCATACCCTTGAGTGTACATTCTCTCCTCCTGGCCGTTTTCTTCACACCCTCCGATAATGATCTCTCATGGTCTGACTCCTCTTCCCTGTGTTATCAGCAGCATCTTCTGCGAGATTGAAATACCGCGCATGGGCTGTCGGCTCTGCCACTTCGGATTTGGGCAGAGCCAATAGCGCATGCTCCGTTGGCCATCTTGATTTCCATACTACACGAGTGTACTGCGTGAGCATGCGCTGCCGTTATGATTCTGCTGTGCTCGGAGCACAGCAGGAACACCCCTGTGTGCCGTGAGCTTCATTAGCATAATAGCAAAAAGCTGTTTTATGCAAAAATGGCCGCCTGCATAAAAAAAGCAAAGGTAGGACTAGAATAGCCTAGCTATTGCAACGTGGGGTTAGAGAAAAATTAGATTTTTGAATTATAGACTTCCTGACCCTATTATACCTATACAGAAAATATCAGTGTTTCCGTACGTATAATTGACAATGCTGCGATTTGCAATAACATTTACATTCGTTAAATCGCAGCATTTGTGCTGCAGACTTTTTTCTTCAATGTGTGGATGGGATTAGCCAGAATCACTTTACAGGTGATGTAAAATACTGCGTTTTCGCAACGTGTGGCTCTGGCCTTAAACTTATATTGCAAAGGGTAACCTGACTTTGAAACTGATCTCTGGGATCTGCATGTGTATTACAGTTTCTATATGTGTTTGTGCACATATTTAGGTGTTTTACAAGTTTGTCCGTGGCCTGAACTCTTGTTTTACATAATCCTGTATGTGCCCTTGGTCTATTGAGTATAAGTACAGCTGTATTCATTAGCATATCTTTCCAGTCATTGACCCAAGACTCAATTTAACATTTGGAATTATGACCCCTGTAAAACAGCAAATTGACTTCTGAGCTATTTTATTGATGCACCATCCAATGTACAATGTCTCATTGTAACATCTCTCAGACATTCATTTGCATGCTCAATTGAGAAAGAGGCATCTGTGCTCGGAAAGCTTGTCATTATGATCTTACAGCTTAGCCAGCAAAGGTGTCATTCCTACAAATATATTGAACATCACATTATGGTATTTATACACAAAAAATGTAATCTTAGATAGATAGATTAGATTAGATAAGATAGACAAAGTAAAAATAAAAATCTAGAGAAACCTAGAAATCAGATGACCATAGACCATGAGAATAGATAACAAGACAAGAACTTTCTATACAAAACCTAAGGGCTTAATCACATGACAGTGAAAAACCAATGTGCCGTTTTTGCAATGTCTGTCAGACGTCCGTTTTGAGAACACATTGAATCCAATGTGTCTATTCACATGTCCATTTTTTGACAGTCTGTTTTTCATGGCTGTCAAAA
Organism: Leptodactylus fallax; assembly: GCA_947044405.1. Lineage (NCBI taxonomy): Eukaryota > Metazoa > Chordata > Amphibia > Anura > Leptodactylidae > Leptodactylus > Leptodactylus fallax. Next base: position 1,227,959 of record CAMRHE010000409.1, read on the forward strand.
AAAACTGACATGCACTATCTCTGTCCGTGAAAATGGACATATAGAGTGGCATGTGAATAGATCCATTGAAAATCATGGATTCTATAATGGTCATGTGACGGTCATTTCAAAAGCGGTTGTCGCATAGCCATTATTCACTGAATTAGGGCCGCCTGTGAACTGGCGCAGACACACATGGCAGTTATTTATGGACATAAGCTTCTTGAAAAATGGCACAGCCATGTGCCTAAGGCCTAAAGCTCTTTGATGCTCTTTGTATCTAAAACCTCATTTTTGTTAAAAAGTACAAATGGGCCACTTGTTCCAGGGCCTTTTACTATTCAAACCATAATATGTGCAATTTTTTGTCAACTTCTTCCCTGACAGATGGATATATTTATATTTAGATATACACTGACAGAGACGCCGGTGGATATCTATTCTTGTCTGGTCTCTGATTTGAACCTGAGAAAGGGACCTGGGTGACCCTGTAACATGTTGTCCTAATAAAACCTTCCATTTTTATGTACCTTTTGTTTTGTTGATTAATGGTGCAACTTAGTCCTCATAAATTTGGTTGCTCTCACCCCATGTACTTTCCTATGTACCCATGCGGTACTGGAGGACCCTGCATCTGATCATCTAAGTTGATTCCTGCTTTAAAGGGAATCTGTCAGGTCAATCTGGGACACTAAACCACCCACAGGTCCTTATAGTCCTGGGGTTTAGTGTCCCAAATCGCCCTGTTGTAATGCAATTCGCAGGCGCATTTAAAAATAAAAAACCTTTATACTTACCTAGACAAGGGTCTGATGAACGCTGTTCGGCCGAGGAAAGTCCGGCTTATTCATGAACTTCTTTGTTTGTACGCCTCCCCCATGCTCCCAGCGCCTGTGCTGTTCTTCAGTGAAACCGAAGATGGACACCCCGGCTTCACTGCGCAATTGCCGGAGGTACGGGACATGCAAACTGAAGCCGAGGAGTACTCCTCTGGCTTCATTGAAGAACTGCGCAGGCGCGGGGAGTACAGTGGCAGGGTGAGTATAAAGCTTTTTTATTTTTAATGCGGCCATGGATTGCGTTATAACAGGGTGATTTGGGACACTAAACCCCAGGTCCATATGGATGTATGGGTGGTTTAGTGTCCCAAATTGCCCTGACAGATTCCCTTTAAACACTCATGTTCTTCCTACCTTAGCACACCTACACAAAGTGAGCATAAAATCTGGCACCCTCCCTTTCCCACTGAGTTGTGACATACTACCCTATGGCTCAGAACATTTATTTGCTTTTGAATAAAGGACATGTTATTAAATGTGAAGGTATGATACAGTGAGTAGAAAAGGTGAGAATTAAATCTGTACGGATTTGGAATATTAAATTTAAAAATATTATAACACTAGTGTAAGCAGTGTGAAAACTTTTAATTTTCTGTATAGATACAGTACTGTGCAAAAGTTGTAGGCATGTGTGGGGAAAAAATGCTGCACAGTAAGAATGTTTTAAAAAAATAACAGTGTTAATACTTTATTTTGGAGAATTAACAAAATGAATTAAATGAACACACAAAACAGAAATCTAAATCAAATCAATATTTGGTGTAACCACCCTTTGGAGGAAAAGTCCTGGAAGTGATGATATGGCCCACACAAAGTCCTTATTTCAACATCAAGTCTGTCTGGGATTACATGAAGAGAAAGAAGGATTTGAACAAGCCTACATCCACAGAAGATCTGTGCCTAGTTCTCGGAGAGGTTTGCAAGTGTACAGATATATGTACAGTCATATGAAAAAGTTTGGGCACCCCTATTAATCTTAATCATTTTTAGTTCTAAATATTTGGGTGTTTGCAACAGCCATTTCAATTTGATATATCTAATAACTGATGGACACAGTAATATTTCAGGATTGAAATGAGGTTTATTGTACTAACAGAAAATGTGCAATATGCATTAAACCAAAATTTGACCGGTGCAAAAATTTGGGTACCCTTATCATTTTATTGATTTGAATACTCCTAACTACTTTTCACTGACTTACTGAAGCACAAAATTGGTTTTGTAACCTCACTGAGCTTTGAACTTCATAGCCAGGTGTATCCAATCATGAGAAAAGGTATTTAAGGTGGCCAATTGCAAGTTGTTCTCCTATTTGAATCTCCTCTGAAGAGTGGCATCATGGGCTCCTCAAAACAACTCTCAAATGATCTGAAAACAAAGATTGTTCAACATAGTTGTTCAGGGGAAGGATACAAAAAGTTGTCTCAGAGATTTAACCTGTCAGTTTCCACTGTGAGGAACATAGTAAGGAAATGGAAGACCACAGGGACAGTTCTTGTTAAGCCCAGAAGTGGCAGGCCAAGAAAAATATCAGAAAGGCAGAGAAGAAGAATGGTGAGAACAGTCAAGGACAATCCACAGGCCACCTCCAAAGAGCTGCAGCATCATCTTGCTGCAGATGGTGTCACTGTGCATCGGTCAACAATACAGCACACTTTGCACAAGGAGAAGCTGTATGGGAGAGTGATGCGAAAGAAGCCGTTTCTGAAAGCACGCCACAAACAGAGTCGCCTGAGGTATGCAAAAGCACATTTGGACAAGCCAGCTTCATTTTGGAAGAAGGTCCTGTGGACTGATGAAACAAAGATTGAGTTGTTTGGTCATACAAAAAGGCGTTATGCATGGCGTCAAAAAAACACAGCATTCCAAGAAAAACACTTGCTACCCACTGTAAAATTTGGTGGAGGTTCCATCATGCTTTGGGGCTGTGTGGCCAATGCCGGCACCGGGAATCTTGTTAAAGTTGAGGGTCACATGGATTCAACTCAGTATCAGCAGATTCTTGAGAATAATGTACAAGAATCAGTGACGAATTTGAAGTTACGCCGGGGATGGATATTTCAGCAAGACAATGATCCAAAACACAGCTCCAAATCTACTCAGGCATTCATGCAGAGGAACAATTACAATGTTCTGGAATGGCCATCCCAGTCCCCAGACCTGAATATCATTGAACATCTGTGGGATAATTTGAAGTGGGCTGTCCATGCTCGGCGACCATCAAACTTAACTGAACTGGAATTGTTTTGTAAAGAGGAATGGTCAAAAATACCTTCATCCAGGATCCAGGAACTGATTAAAAGCTACAGGAAGCGACTAGAGGCTGTTATTTTTGCAAAAGGAGGATCTACTAAATATTAATGTCACTTTTCTGTTGAGGTGCCCATACTTTTGCACCGGTCAAATTTTGGTTTAATGCATATTGCACATTTTCTGTTAGTACAATAAACCTCATTTCAATCCTGAAATATTACTGTGTCCATCAGTTATTAGATATATCAAATTGAAATGGCTGTTGCAAACACCCAAATATTTAGAACTAAAAATGATTAAGATTAATAGGGGTGCCCAAACTTTTTCATATGACTGTATGTATATATCTATATATATATATATATATATATATATATATATATATATATATATATATATAGATATATATATATATATATTGTATTGGTAGTGCAATAGTGTTGAGAATCTAATGACTGTGTTTTCTGTAATATTCTTGAAAATTAAACAAGTTGTATTGTTTTCCTGTTGATAAGTAGCTCCAGGGGGTATGGCAGCTGCTCTTCTTCCTTATAGAACTAACATACACATTTAACAAAGCTGAAATAGCCTGTTAATGGAAAACAAATTACTTTCTAACTGAATTTTTAAAATTATAATTATATCTTATTATAAAATATGTTTTTCAATTTTCGTTTTTGACTCCCCGCCTTCCACACCCCATAACTTTATTTTTATGTTCACAGAGCCAAAAAAAATAAATTTCTTGGCTGACACACATAACTTTTTTATATTTCAAAGTACAGGGATGCATAAGGCATTTTTTTTTTTCTGCAGGGCCAGATGAACTTTTTAGTTATACAATTTTAGGGAATGTCTGATGTTTTGATAATTTTTTTATTTAAATTTTTATAGTAAGCTTTTGATATTTTTTTACCGCTATGGTGTTCACCTTATGGGAAAAATATTTTTATATGTTTGTAGACTGGATGTTTTAGGACATGGGGATGTTAAAATATGTCATAAACCAGCCTCAATAGCTATATTCCTAAGATAGGCCTGGGAGCCTTCCTGCTGTCAAGGGAACAGGACGGCTCATGCAATCTCACCGCGCTGGAGCTGTCCTATACCAGCAAAGGTACAGGGCGCCATTTTTAAATAACCATCAGGAAGGGGTTAATTATAAGATTATCTCCCAAAGGTATCTTACCCCCACTAAACTCCACAGTACTTTGCACAAGTACCCTCTGGGTGTTGGCATTGTGGCCTGGGGGAGGGGACGATGATACACATTTGTAAGGAGTGCGCATTGGATGCCTCTCTATGGGAAGACATTACTGGGTTATACAACACCTTGTGCTGGCCTCATGTCTTCCTTACAACTGACGCTTTCCTGTTGATGCTTCCAGGCCCAAACTCCAAATTGAAAAGGGGCCTCCTTCACCATTTATTATGCAAATGTGTCAAATCATTCCTAGACTGGAGAAATCCTTCACGCAGATGTGGGCAAAGGCACTTAATCACCTTATGCATATGAGAGAGCTGAAGGCCAGGGATGAGGGGAAACATGACACCTTTTGTACAACATGGACCCCTTTGGATGCTTTCCGCTAGTCTTGACCTCTGGATACTTGATGGTCAATGCCCCTAACGGAAACCCAACTGATGGTGTCTGTTGATGGGAACATTGACACCCCTACTCCACCTCTCTCCTCCCCAGTTTTGTTTTTCTTAAGTCTCCCTTCCCATGTATCTCTATGTTCTTCCTTCCTTTTTCCCTCCCTATTCTCTATCTCTGTTCTTCTATTTTCTTGCTACAAACAGTAAAATAAAAAAAAATACTTTAGAAATCTGAGATAGGTATAAGTGGCTCTTCGAGTATATATAAACTCACTGTAAAACTGTATATTGTAGTATGAAACCTGCCATCTAGACCAACATCTTATCATGATGAGTCAGAATAATTTTATTTAGAGAGGTTCCTAAACAAAATGTTGATCACAAGATATTCCACTGCTGGAGCCATCAACAATAACCTAATGTCAGTAAGTGAACCCTTCAGTAAAGTCCCATTGGCATGTGCTGACAAGAGGAGCAATGATCAAAAATGGATGTTTATAGGACAGTTGTGCATTTGCATGCAGTTTCATTGCTCCTATATGGGAATGAACAAATAATTCATTCCAATACAGTTTACACATTTTGGCAGCACTAGCCTTGTTTATAGGATGAATGTTCTAGGAAAGGTTGTCCCCAATAATTGGTCCATGCGAATTAGCCAGTACATTTTCCAATGAAATTAGTGCACTATATGTGCAATTCCAAGGTACATCAGGTCCTCCAGAGAGAAAAAGAGACTTTTTGAAACTGCTTTCCACTATGTTTTATATATGAAAGTCCTGAATGGAGGTTTAGCTCTATTAAATTAAAATTATATAATGCCTACTTAATGCCTAGGATATTTAACAGATCCAGTAATCTTCTTTTCCCTAGGTAAAAAGAAAAAAGTTCTGAATCATTGCTGATGCTGCTGTGATCACATGACTTAATAGCCAGCAAGTTTGTTTTATGCAAGGCAGCTGTTATTCATTGTTTAAATAAGATATTCAAATTATTAAGCAACATATTTTAAGGACTTCAGTCCTCACATTTTCTTCTATTTTGCTTAATACTGAACTTGAATGATGTGGATTTTAAGTGGGTTGCTGAAAGTATGCTTAAAATATGATGTGTCTATTCAAAGCTAAACACATAGGTGATTACTACATAATTATTTATATAATTTCATATTTTTATCCTTTCGTTTTTATAGGTGTCCTGGAATGGCCTTTTTGGACAAAGTTAGTGGTTGTGGCTATTGGATTTACTGGCGGCTTAGTTTTTATGTATGTGCAGTGTAAAGTCTATATACAGTTGTGGAGAAGACTCAAGGCTTACAATCGAGTAATATTTGTTCAGAACTGTCCTGACACCACAAAGAAGCTTGAAACTAAAAACTATCCAAATAATCAGAACACTGAGCTCAAGGATTCTGTATCTGTCCCAGTTTCACAGACATCTACTAATCTTCAGTCATGTTCCAATGCAAGTGTACCTGGAGTCATGTCTGTTTGATGAGTGTGGTACAATTTTTCAATATAAGTGTAAATCTCCAAAGGATATTGTTAAAGTATTTCTGATTCACTGCAGACATTAAGCAGGAAGCTAGTAATCTTCTTCCTCAAGGAGTGTAGCCAGGATACACAAACTGGAAATTACAGTCCCGCAATGTTACAAATGTCATTGATCTTATAGTATTATAATGAAAAAGCACAATAAGAAGTAAAAATCTATATAAGACAAAGTCCACAATTTTGTAAGTCAGCAAAATAAAAGAATTGACTTTATTAGTTTTGATTTGTGGGGGGAAAACCTATTTTTCCAATTGTTGTATTTGTTATTGTGTGAGTGAGTTGAATGTTTTCTATTGGAAAAAAATCATATTTTACACGTAGATGATAGTTCAAGATGGGGCAATTCTATAAATATGCCCCTGTAGTTCTATATGTTGTCTAATGAAAGTTCTAAAAAAATAATAAATGTTTTACACTACAAGTCCAAAAAAAAATTTACAAAATGCTCTTCAAATTGGTACAAAGTTATTATACATTATTTATTAAGGTGTGAATTTAGAAGTTGTATTTAAGTACTTAGGCAAATGAAATGAACCATGATGTTTACTGATGAAACTAATAGTGTGTTTTTTTTACTTGTGGAACCTTGAAAAGCTTCAGTGCGACCCAAATTCCAAGGACAGTCCAGGCTTTTTAAAGACTTGACAGTAGAATCATTTCCTATAGTCTATCCATGACAACTTGAAATGCTCTAGCTAAACTGGACCATACCTTATATTAAAAATAATAATATTATTAATGTTAATAATAAAAATAAATGACATTCTTTGATAATTTTTACAATGTAACAAAACATGAAAACAAACTAGTTGGAATACACTATCAATATTTGTGCACTGACAAGTATTATACGCAAAAAGTCACATAACTTAGCCTGTCTGTAAGAACTATACTAAAAAAATAAAAATAAAATGTAGAAGATATAAAAAAAGGGGTATATGAAAAACAACATAATAATAAACAAACCAATAATATCCTGAAGCTACAAAGAGTCAGGAGCCAATAAAATACATAGAAAGGATAGAGGAGGATGGACATGTTTGGGGATTTTTGGGTGTGGGAGGGAGGAAAGAGGAAACATAGGTGCCAGTCCCCTCAGTTTAAGGTGCATCTAGTATTCAAATTCATGTAAAGGCAAAATTAGACATTACCTAATAAGAATTTATTCATCAATTCAACAATTGGAGTTAGGTCCCTGTTCATGAGAACTTACAATCTATGAGGAAGATGTGGGCTCAAGATTGAATACGTTTTTTTAACATCTAGGGTTCTAGAGGCAGCTGTGTGCACATACACAGATGGGGGAACACATGATTGAATTAGCTTTTTTTGAATATCTGGGGATCTAGAGGCAACTGTGTGCACATACACTTGGTACCCATTCAGATGACTAGTGCAGTGTTTGCCCGAAACATGTCAGTATTCCTGTGTGTATGTGGTTTTAAATGCCTCAAATTAATGCTCCATTTTTATTGTATCAAAGATGACCATGTAACACAAAGTATCACCATTCCCACCAGAGGAGAGGTGGCTCTATGCTATATCTTATATAAGGGAGGACGGGGAAGAGTTTCTGAGTATTCTTCACAAATTCTGTTGTTCACTGTTCTATTTGTAATGTAACACTTTTTCCTAAAAAGCTACATCAGATGCATATTTGAAAACCTTTTCTTTGTTCCTTTGAATTTAAAGTAACTAATGATGCAACTTCATGTAAAAGGTCTTGATAAAAAATACAGTTTTGTGTATGCAACTTTAATGCAGACCTATGTGTTTCCATGGTTACAAACTACAAACAAACTCTGATCTTAGTTTAATCATGCAGTCATATGTTTGTTTCTACCTTCCATTTGGTTAGTTGTGTAAATATATATGTACACCAGTCAAAATTTTGGACACACCTAGACATAGAAAGTATATACAGTTTAGAACTAGCAAAAGTTATGTCTGTTTCATAAAAACCACAGTAGATAGGGGTAAGCTGACATTGGGTCAGAATTATTGGTAAGGTTGAAAACATAAATAGAATAAAACAAAACAGCAACAAGAGAAAATCCTTGCTTGCATTCCTAGCTAGCAGCTGCAGTGCTCCTCCCCGTCACCTCACAAGCAAAACAATGTCCATTCAAAGAAGTTTAACCTGAAGGTCCTGCAAAATCTGTAACAGAATTTAGAATAGTAGTATATTTTACTTGAGGGACCTCTCTGAATTAAAGGGGTTGTTGAGGATATTTTATTATTGCATTAGGAGACCAGGGAAGGTGAAAAAAAAAACGTACCTGTCCCCAGTGCTCAGGTATCCCAGGCTGCTGTCTGGTCCCCACAGTACACCAGGGCTTTTCCGGCAGAAGACCCCAGCGCACATGCCCACTGAGGCCAATCAGCAGCCTAAGGAAAGGAACCAGGATATGACAGCCCCTTTAATTAATTAAATTAGCAGGTGAAAGATTTCTGCCACTACTTCACATAAGAGAGGAATCTGGGAGACATATACCTGCTCTCTACAACCAATCCTGCACAGATGTCACTATATATACAGTATATATATATATATATATATATATATATATACAGTATATGTATATCTATATATACAGTGCTCAGCATAAATTAATACTTCCCAACAGATTTCTCAGATTACCTTTAGTTTCTTTTCAGAATCAACATCTTCTATGGGATACCATGCTACAAAATACTTCCACAAATGTGGGCCATTTATTGCAAATAAGATTTGTTAATTTCCTGACACAAAAAGTGATTTTCCTAACACATTCCTTCAAGACCATATTGCAAAAACGAGTAAACCCCAATGAAAGTTTTAGGAGCAAAGCTAAAGTTTAGACTACTAAATATTCATTAAATAGGTGTCCAGAAGACTGTTGATTATAAAAGTTTTTTACTTAACAAAGAAAACCCCTTCCCATTTCATGACATTTATGGAAGAGAAATGTCACAAGACCTGAGAAATCATTTCTTTACGAATGTTAATTATTTCCTTATGAAGGCTACAAGAAGATCAGCAAATATTTACCTATCACCAAGAATTCTTTAGCAAAAGTGACTTAACAAAGATGTAGTTGCAACCATTTCACAGAGACGTCCATGCCATACATGGAAGTTAGCACTTAAACAGGAGCATCTTCTAATAAAAAGGGTTGAAAAAAAAAATCACCATGCAAGTTCACTGTTAGCTGAAGAAGTAGAAAGCCAAATTAGGCTGAGTGTTTCCTGTGACACAATATGGTGTATACTGCTGAGGAATGGCATGTATGGGTGTTATCCATGAAGAAAACCTGGCCTAAAGCTCATGCGATAAGAAGCCTGCCTCCATCCAGTATCCAGACTGTAAAAGAGGTTATTCTTGAAGAATGGAAAAAGATCACCAAAAGATGTTGCAATATGTTGTCCAGTTTTTGATGTGGGGTATATTCATTTTTGCATTCACTAATTTTAGTAAAACTGAAAATTTTGTAATCTAGTTATATTATTAACCTTACTTTCATGTTATGAAACAGATGTTCAATGAAACTCAATCTTGTCAAAGTTTTGGAAATTGTTCTTTTGTTCAGTGAGATATTGATTAAAATCTTACTTTTCAAATGGGATGTACTCATTTATGCTTAGCACTGTATATATATATATAGCGTTCCACAATAAATTTTAAAAGGCATACACTTATATACTTACATACTTAGATACTCAATTATAATGCACATTATAAACACACACTATATACACATTTACTCGTATGTTCATTATGTACAAATACACATTCCCCTTACGTCCGACAGCAGCACAATATGGGGTATCTCTGCCCCTGTGTGTTGTTTAGGACAGGTGGAACCTTTAATTAGCACCAAATTTAAGGTGCCTCCTACTGGCCCTATAAGAGGGCACCTGAGACCTCCATCCACTGTGTTTTTTTCTGTCCTGTGTGGGACAGGTGGACGGAGGTCTCTTGTGACCTCCCGTTGCTAGGGGTTTTATTTACTCCTGGTTTAGTTGGGTACCTCGGTCCATTTGTCTTCTTCCAAAGAAAAAACCTCCGGTCCTTAGGGCCTTCGCCCCGCAGCGCAGCGTGTATCCGGCTCATCGCTCTGCAGCGCAATCCCGGAAATAAGTAAGGAACCTCCTCGGCCGGAACTTTTCTCCGGTCCCATGTTCCCGGGGGGAAGGAAGCCTTTGCGCACCACCGCGGCCTAATTCCGGTTTTCTCGGAAAAAGTGCAGTAAGTTTGGAAATTGAAAATTTAAAGGCAAAATATAGAATTGATTTTTGCTGCTTGTATTTTGAGCCTCTGGCTTAGGCTTGTGCTCCTCTATGTTCCATTATGGCATTTGACCCTTTTTGGTGCTGTATAAATGTTTCTTTGTTGGCTTCCTCCCCTCGCTGCTGGATTACTTTCAAAAGTCTGCAGTCCTTTACTTGTTGAGCGAGTGGTTTAAAAAACCAGCTCCTCTGCTGCGGTTTGTGGTGGCTGGTTTTTTTCTGACGGTTTCTCTCTTCAAGTGACCAATTTAAAAAAAAAAAAAAAAAAAATAAGGTACCCCTTGGTTTTTTTATGCAATGCTTGGCAATCTTCCATTTTTCAGTGTCACGTGGCTGTTGATGTTTCAGATGTCATCTTCTGCATCAGGCATCAGGCGATGAGCTTAGGCGGAAAGTCCTCTAAACATGAACACCTAACATGTTCGGATTGCAATACCCCTTTACCTGACGGCTATGATTTTACCCGCTGTCGCCAATGTCGCGGACTTCTGTCGGAAGAACCTTCCATAAAAGAGGTTGTCACTTGGGTAAAGGATTAGATGGAGGAGTCTCTTAAGGAGATCCGTAGATAGATAGATAGATGGTGGGAGGCTTCCATTAAATATTCAGCTGCCAGGGAAACCGAGCCTAGTAACCCTAGCAGCTCGTCACTGGAGACTCCAGAGTCGATGTCCCTTCGAGGTGGACCAGGTCAGTACAAAATTTGGCTGACACTTCACAAGACGCAACCGCCACAGCGGTCTGGGGCGAGGCAGCTGAATAAGCCTTCTTGAAGGTATTGTCGATGCGCCTGTCCATGGCGTCGTGCAAATTTACTCTATCATCTGATGGTACCTTAGTGCGGCAGGACAATTTGGCCACCGCCATATCCACCTTGGGAGGAGGACCCCATTGATCCCATTGAGCAACTGGGAATACACTGTGTGCAGAATTATTAGGCAAGTTGTATTTGAGATGATTGAGATGATTTGGCTGGCGGCCAAATCCCTGGCACTTACCAAGAAGACTGCAACAGGAAGACCTCTATGGTTAAAACCTTGGAGAGCTGATTTCCCCTCAAAATATAATTTGTGCGCATTGCCCTTTGAGCCAGGTAGAGTCTTTGGCTGTGCCCTAGACGAGATCCTAGAGGGCTTGGCTGACAGAAAGGGTAAAACTTTACCCCAGGCCTTCAGAGGTAGGTCTGACTCTGGCCGTGGTAGAGGCTATCGGCCTCATAGTGGACGGCAGTCCCAGAAGCTCTAGATATTCCTCTAGAGGCGCCGGCCGGAGTTTCCCGAAGTCTGATGACATCAGAAGCAGTCTTCCTGTCGGAGGTCGTCTCTCCCACTTTCTCAACTGCTGGCGGTGAAAAAATTCGAGACCCATGGGTCCGGTAGGTAATCCAAAGAGGTTATGCAATCGAGTTCCTCCATCCTCCTCAGGATTGGTTTGTTAACTCTCAGCCTCCCTGCAATGCAGCAGACTACATTGGAATGTTCCATCCGAGAGTACATTCACAAGGGAGCCCTGGAGGAAGTCCCTTCTCTAGAAGAAGGATCCGGTGTCTATTCTCCCGTCTTCCTGGTGCCAAAACCGGCAGACAAGTAGAGAATGATCATAGACTTAAGGTACCGCAACCGCTTCAGCAAAAAGAAGCACTTCCGTATGGAAACCATAAAGTTTGTCACCACCTTTTCTCCTCTAAGGTGATGTTTTTTGTGACTTTGGATATAAAAGACGCCTATTCGCATATTCCTATTTACCTCCACACAGAAGGTTTTCTAAGGATTGCCGTAGTAGTTTCCGGCCACAGGAAGCATTTTCAATTCACAGCACTACCCTTCGGGATCTCCTCTGCTCCCCACACCTTTACAAAGGTAGTGGCCCCCATAACGGCCGCCCTCAGGCTTCAGGTGATATTCTTGGTGCCTTATCTAGACGACTGGTTGATAAAGGCCCAGTCAGAGTCTGTTCTGCTCCAGTACCTACAGACAGCCGTTTCCCTGCCTCAGAGTCTGGGATGGCTTATAAATTGGGAGAAGTCAAAAACGATCCCTTCAACCCATAGGAAGTTCCTCCGCTACTTCCTAGATTCAGTCCGCCTGCAAATCTCATTGACACCAGCAAGGAAGGAGAAGCTGGTCGTGGTAGTCCGGCACCTCATTAAAAAGCCGTTAGCCTCCATCAGAACATTGATGAAGATCCTGGGCTTGATGTCTTCCTCAGTAGAGGCAGTCTCAGGGGCCTTGTGGCACTTAAGTCCCCTTCAGAGAGAATTACTAGAGGCTTGGGATCGCACCCTTCTTACACTCAGCAAGAAGATTCGGCTCTCCCCCAGGACCCGTTTTTCCCTTAACTGGTGGTTACACCTGAAAGACGGAAGGTCCACGGTCCAACTTCCTTGGACCCTGTTGACAGATGCATCCTTACGGGATGGGGAGCCCATTTGGACGAAAACTCCATAAAGGGAGTCTGGAGCGCTCCAGAAAGGAGGACCTCGTCCAACTGGAAGGAGCTCAGAGCTGTATATCGTGCCTTACTCCATTTCTCGCCTCTTCTCAAGGGAAGAGCAGTCAAGATCCGGTCAGACAATATGACCACAGTGCTGTACGTGAACAGACAGGGAGGCACCAGATCACCAACCCTCCCCTGGGAGGCAGATCTGATATTTACATGGGCAGAGAAAAATCTAACCCATTTATCCGCAGTACACATCAAAGGCTCCCTGAACATAGTAGCGGATCGGTTGAGTCGGGGTCATGCCGTATCAGGAGAATGGTCACTCAAATCTAGAGGTCTTTCATCAGATTATCCTGAAGTGCGGTCTCCCGGAAATAGACCTCAGGGCAACCCGACTCAATGCCAAGGTGGAGACGTTTTGTTCCCTTTACCAGGAGGACAATCCCTTGGCAGTGGATGACCTGTCCATCCCTTGGAGGGATGATACCGAAGGTATTGATTAAAATCAGACAGGACCAAGTCTTTGTAATAGCCATCATTCCACTCTGACCAAAAAGAGCTTGGTTTTTCCCAACTCATGGAGATGAGTCGAGGGATATATTGGAGGCTTCCCCCCATCCAGAACCTGGTTTCTCAAGGATCTCTGAAGTGCCAGGATCTCTGGAGATTCAACCTGACAGCCTGGAGGTTGAGCAGTCCCAACAGCAGGATAGAGGACTGTCATAGGCAGTCCTGAAGACCCTTTCTTCTGCAAGAGCAGAGTCTACCAATATGAACTACCAGAGGACAGCCAAGATTTTCATGGAGTGGTGCTCCAAGAAGGGTAATAATAATCTACAACCTTCAACGGCTGATATTTAAAATTTTCTTCAGGACGGTTTGGATAAGGGCCTTGCCCCTGCCACTTTGAAAGGGCAGATTGCGGCCCTCTCCGCTCATTTGAACAGATGTCTGTTTCAGGATCCTCTGGTTGCAAGGTTCCTTAAAGGGGCAATGAGGCTAAAGCCCTCAGTGTCATCTCTGGTTCCCCGGTGGGACCTTGCCGTAGTCCTTGCAGGCCTGTGCTGTCCTCCATTTGAACCCTTGGAGACTACACAGTTAAAATACTTAGCCTACAAAAACCACTTTTGCTGGCTATTACATCTGCCAAAAGAGTAGGGGAACTCCAGGCTCTCTCTTCTAGAGAACCGTACATTTTGTTTTTTGCAGATAGGGTGCACCTTAGGTTTTTGCCTGGGTTTAACCCTAAGGTCCCCTCATGCTATAATAGCAATCAGCTAATTTTGTTACCTGTGTTTTTCCCCACTCCAACCTCTGAGGAGGAAGAAAAACTTCACACCTTAGATTTGGTAAGGCGTCTGCGGATTTACCTATCCCGCACTCAACCGTTTAGGAAGGCCGAAAACCTACTAATCAACATGCAGGGTAAAAACAGAGGCCTCAAGGCTTCCAAGCTTACTCTATCCACATAGATCAAGGAGACAATTAGGTCTTCCTTTCTTATTCAGGAGTTACTCCCTCCAGTCTTTTCTACGGCCCACTCGACCAGAGCTGTGTTGACTCTTGGACTGAGTATCAGTCCTTACTATTGGACCAGATTTGTGCGGCTGCATCATGGTCATCTCAGTTGACCTTTTGTTAAACATTATCATTTAGACGTCCACAGTTCCTAGACAACTGTCTTTGGTCAGACAGTCCTTGACATTGTAAGGCGAGGAAACCCTCCCTAGGGGAATTACCTGCTATCTCCCCATATTGTGCTGCTGTCGGACGTAAGGGGAATCGTTGATTGTAATGTCAATCTGTATTCCCTTAGTCCTGACAGCAGCACAAGGCTTCCCTCCATAGAAGCTTATTTCCTTTTACTTTATAATTTACACAGTGGAGGGAGGTCTCTTGTGCCCTCTTATAGGGCCAGTAGGAGGCACCTTTTTGGTGCTAATTAAAGGTTCCACCTGTCCTAAACAACACACAGGGGCAGAGATACCCCATATTGTGCTGCTGTCAGGACTAAGGGAATACAGATTGACATTACAATCAACGATTATTAGTACTTTAATCATGAACGAATACTTGAGGTTAATTCATTTTCCTATTATCAACATACAGTATATTTATTATTTGTGTAAAATACGTAACATTTGAGTCATAAGTCTTTAGGTCTAACCATATTTGAATTTATATACTAACATTCAGTCAGATGTTTTCAAACTTTTTGACTGGTACTAACATATACTGATTATATTCGGTACTGTGCCAACATTATAGACAGGTGTGGAAAAAATTCTGCAATGTAAGAATACTTTCAAAAATAGAAGTGTCAATATTTTAATTTTCAGTTAACAAAATGTAAAGTGAATGACCAAAAGAAAAATCTAAATCACATCATTATATAGTGTGACTACCCATTTCTTTCCATTAATTCCTCAAGGTACACTTGTAGACAATTTTTGACTCGACAGGCAGGTTGTTGCAAACATCTTAGAGAACAAACCACAAATCTTCAGGATCCTCTGGATGTAGGCTTGCTCAAATTTTTCTGTCTCTTAACTATTAACATTTCTATTTTTAAAAACATTTTTACTTTGCAGCATTTTTCTACACATGCCTAAAACTTTTACACAACACTGATATATCTGTGTTTTATATATATATATATATATATATATATATATATATATGGTAACAATGGGGTAACAATGTTATGAACTTTTGACTTCCATGCTCCATATCTCGCCATCCACTACAGCTTCAAATGTGAGACTACCATCATTTTATAGACAATCCTCTTGGCTATCTCATACATAAATTTGACTTGCAATTATTTAGCATATGATTAGTTAGGCAGATTCTTGTCATGTAACTGCATTGTTACTGTTTTGCTCCTGGTGATGGAAAAATCTTTTTCTTAATATATACTACAAATTACAACCTGTTCTCACATTCACTAATGGTATGGTGCTCTGATGCACAGACCAATGTCAACAATGAGGTTGTAGTACTTGTCAGAGCATTGCAGCCCCTTCCATCAGCTGATCAGCATGGGTGCTAGGAGCTAACCCACCCTTGATCTGATACTGATTACCTATCTTTAGGATAAACTATCAATATTGTAATCTCAGAAAACCCCTTTAATTGATAATCCCTGAAAATAATTTTAAATGATTAGGAACTTTGTAATTCTAAATGACTGACAGTTGTTGCAACATAACTTCCACACAGTAAAGCAGGAATGGTGAATGTTTTACACACAATCTTTTCATGGTTTATGGCATTTTGAATAAAACCAAACCTATCTCAGCACTCAATCCATTTGTCTTGTATTATTCTATTATATAAGGAAAGTACATGTGTACCATAGCTTCCAATTTATTGTCCTCAAAGTCATCAACATAGAATAAGGACATTTTGAAAAAGAATATCTTAACAAAACCGCTGAATTTATATGTAAACAGTCATGAACTTTTCAATAAAGTATGTATAAAATGAATAGCACAGATGAATGCAACAAACTGTAAATATAGTAGCAAAGAGACTTTGTGCTTGTACAAAATCAATTCACTTTAGTGTTTTATTCACAAATAGCCATGTAACAAAGTGATCAGAAAGTGGATATCCAGAAATGATTTCTGAGTAGAGGAAATAATCAATCCACCGGACCTTTATCAGATTCGTATAGTTGTGAATGAAGAATACTCGCGCTTAGGGAAAAGTGGTATAACCACATGTAGAAGGTGCTCAGTGTTATATATCGATTATTTTCTCTACTTAGAAATTATTTGTGGATATCCACTTTCTGTTGACTTTGCTGCACAGCTATTTGTGAATAAAACAATAAAGTGAATTGATTCCATACAAGTGCAAAGTCTCTTCTACTGTGAACTTACGGGTCGGGACCATTAAGTTCTGCAGCAATCAACTATATTGTAATACTAAGTGTCACCTACATATTCTGATGTATGATCTAAGCTTTGTAAACATGTTTTCAGAAAAAACCTACTTGTTCTCCATTTATCAGACTTCCCCAGTTCCTAAACATACATTCACTATGAAATCTCTGACGAATTGGTCTTAGACTCCCAAGGAGGGCTACAGCTCACAGAAGCATCAAATTACATGTGCCCATCGGAGTCTATGGAGAAAGGAGGTGAAGCAAATCAGAAAAAAGCAAAAGCACAGACAGGCAGCTGTTGAAGATAATAGTAAGTTTTCTTGAGTCTCACCTCAAGTGCTTTATTCACATCAGTACTGGTCACTACTAGAGATGGGTGAACCTCTTGGGATTCGTTTCGGGTTTGTGTGGCTCATGTTCAAGATTAGTTTCGGGTCAAACAAATTTTGTACAAACCAGACCTTAAAATTGCTTAAAACATAGTACAGACCGCTCTCAGGGCTATTAAAAACCTATCTTTCCAATTTCTAGCTCTCTAAGGCAAACACAGCTGAAGTTATGTCAAAGTGACATTAATAAAATGTGGCGTCACCTCAGACCCCAGAGTATACTAGGTGGAGATCCAACGAAGGTGTAAAAAACATGAAGCTTGGCGTGCCCATGTGACCACAGGTGGCCTAATCACAGGCCTCAATAGTGACCCTGGGTGCATAATGTCACAGAAGAGTGCCAGATGCCGCGAGAAGATCTAAAATAGGTAACAGAAGGTGAGTATGAATTTTTTTTATTTATTTTTGTCACCTCCCATGGGCCTCCACTTATTATACTCTGGGGTCTGAAGATGGCAGCCATTTGCCATTTGTTCGATTTCGCAAAAAAAACTAAGTTTAGAATATTTGGGTTGAACCCGGCTCATTACAAGTTGGTTTGCCCATCTCTAGTCACTACTTCTGAATAAGTGAGAGATATGAAGCAGAATCTCTTTCTCTATGTGTAACATCATAGCAGCTAATCTCCACCACTATCTCAGGGGAAACTGAGAATTGGAGACAGAGGCTGCAGAGAGGGAAAAGTGCTAAAAATTATGCAGAATGCAAGTCATATAATGGGCAGAAATAGTGTTATTTCTTATATACAGACAAGTAAAACCTCTTTGAATTATATGGCTTTACTTATCAGGACAAAATAAGAGAGGTCTTAAAATTAAGAATATATAACCTCAGGTGAACAACACTTGACAAATTAGACTATTGTTATTTAACAAAAACTAGGTCAAAATGCAGAAGCAGTTGTATGAAAAATTAAGTATTCCCTTACTTCTTCCATAGAAATTAAAAGGGGAAGTAGCAGCCAAGTTCTGCTAATTAAATGCCCTTGATTAATTTTTTTATCGGCACGTGTGTTCACCTCTATAAGAGCAGAAGTTTTGGTAGTTTGTTGGCCTTGAGCATTCAGGTGTGTGTTCCTCCTGGGGAGGAAAGACTTCAGATGTGATCTTAGGGAAGCAAATGCTAGGAAACCACACGGAAACCACGGACCCCGTAGACTATAATGCTTGAAGGACTTTTTTCTCTGCATGTTTCGTGTGGAAACCGAGCAGAAACCACACAGACCACATTATAGTCTATGGGATCCATGTGGTTTCCCAGGTAAACCGCTTTTTTATGCGTATAAGTTTCCGTTTGGGGGGGGGGTCCCCAAGCAGACTTCCTGAGTGCAGATGTGAACCAGCACTAACACAAATTTAGGTACAAAAAGTGCATTAAACATAAACTATACATTATATACACACTTACAGACAAAGGCAGTTCTAAAAAAAACAAACATACAAACCACTTATTTTAGTACATACACATATATCTGTAATGTGAAGATACAGCCAACAACTTGCACAATGTGCATATTAGTCTTCAATTCAATATTCAGATTTTAATAACCGTATAGTGATTAAAGGTTCAGAATCACAAAGTATGATGAAAGGTTAAAATGTATTCCTAACATATTTGATGCATTACAACCATGAAATATTTAAAGTGCTGGAACCTATATATCATATGACAGTTTTATGTTTCTTTCAGTAGAAATAATAATTATCAATATGAACAGTTTCCACAAATCTTCATTTATGGTCCTTACCGTGACTAGCTCTCAGTTTCTAACACAAATGTAAACACCCATGAATTTCAAAGAATCAGAGAGAATTATCTGCTATTAAATTATTTTCTCTTAGGTAATGACCTAGACGTATCAAAAGTGATGTTATTATAGAGAGGATCGGAATGACGGAAGGCAGCCATATATGCCACTATATGTATACCGTGTAATATACCTTTTTTACTATTGTATCCCTTGGTATAGTGTAGTCTACTCTACTAATATTTGAATTTATGTTGGTTTCTATATTATTTTAGTAATCCAACATGAAGCCATCAGTTTGGCAATGCATGTACAGTATTGAAAGAGATTGCCTTCAGATAAATAACCTTTATACAAATGAAAACATACACTTTTACTGGGATACAAGTTTGCATTGTATTACATTTCAGTCAGAAAAATGGACCTGTATATGCCCTATCTGCTCTCTATGTGGCTTGATAAAGTAATGAAACAAAGTCCATTTGAATGCAATCTGTAACATTATATTTGTGTCACTCCTGATATAACATTTCATTGTTATGCTACTAGTGCCTTTCATTTTCTATTGGACACGAAATTGAAAAATTCCAGTACATTCAATGCAGGCAAGAAATACATTACATTACAGTTTTCTAGGATCTCTCATTGATAGGGAAGATTTGTGAGCTGTAATTATATAAAAATACATATTTGTCTGACATCATTTTTCTGGATTGTCTCAGTGGTTAGCGCTGTAGCCTTTTAGCGCTGGGGTCCTAGGTTCAAATCTGACCAAGGAAAACATCTGCCAGGAGTTTGTATGTCCTCCCTATTTTTGCTTGGGTTTCCACCCACACTCCAAAGACATACTGATAGGTAATGTAGATTGTGAGCCCTATATGGGACAGTGGTTGTCAATGTCTATAAAGTGCTGCAGAATATGTTGGGAATGTATAAATAAAAGAATGTTATAAAAGACTTAAGTCTTCATTTTAACAAAAACTATGCAAATAAAATAAAAAAATCAAATAGCTGTGTTTGAAAGATGAAGTAGAGAGACTCTAGCAGTATTATCCCAGCTGTAATATGCCACATTAGATCACTGGTCAAGATGAAATGGATTATTTTTTATGGTCTATCTGTAGGATAGGCCATAAGTATCAGATCAGTGGAGGGCCACCTGCTGGACCCCACACAGATCAGCTGTTTGGTGCTGTCTCCTGAGCCAGTACTATATAGTGCATGGAGCCAGAAGCAGATAGCATACCCTGTATAATGGCCAGATGTTATTACTACAGCTTGGCTCACACCGATCAGAAATGTATGGAGTACATTATACTGTCTGGGAGCCATTGTATCGGGGCGTTATACTGTATGGGGGCCAATTATTGAGGACATTACTGTATGGGGTCTATTAAATAGGGAGACAGCATACTCTGTGGGGGCCACTACATGGGTGAGTGCAAAATTCTGGCCTGACTCTGCCTGCCATTGTTTTCAATGGCAGGCAGAGATCAAAGTAGGAGTACAAAAAATAAGTGTCCTGTTCAATCTTGCCGCTGATTCCATGGGTGATTCAGCCACAGAATCCGCGGCTCAAGACACCCCACTGATTGGGCTCATTTATCTGGGCCTAATTAGTGAGGGAAAGCTACGGCAGAAAGCCAAAGCTATGCTTTAGCTATCCACTGCGGGGAGGCGAAGAGCTTGAAAATGATGAGGAATTACTCTTCACTTTCGGCTTTATGAACCTATCATTAAAGAAGTTATCCACCTTTCTAATAATGATGGCCCATCATTATGATAAGCCAATAATATTATAACTGCAAGGAGTCCAACAGCCAGGACCCCTGCAGATCAGCTGTTCTGGGACAGCGCGGCAAGGTACTGTAGGGAGGGTTGGCTTTGTGCTATATATGGCGAGGTCTGAAAATTTCACCCCCTAAAGAAAATGTAGTTAAAAAATTTGAATCCCAACTTTGAGTAAAATGCATCAAAAATAATACTGTATGTAAAACAAGGAACACCATATTAAACATAGGGAAACACAAGACAGAGTTGCTGGATAAGTGCAGTCACCAAACACTGATCAGCACAGCAGATGGTCACATTGTCTATATATAGAGAGCACTTTGCCACTTGACTGTCTGTTCCTGGTGTGGTGATCCTTCTGACCTCTGGATTCTGCCAGACTCTGAAGATTTCTATAACAGAAACAAATAGAAGAGGTGAAAAAGGGCATCCTTGTAAGACCTTAGAGAGGACCACAGTTACATTTCTCATCCTTCTCCTGGTGCTCCACCTTAGAGTGAAAGATGATACATTCGGATTCTAACAAAGTGTAATTCAAAACTTTTCTTGGTCTCCTCCAAATCTTCTATGACATCCCAGCCACACAGGTAACGTTCTTTCAAAGAGAACAGTGGAGCCTAACGGCCCCATTGTCAGGGAAGAAACAGGGGACCATTGGTTTCTGAATTTAACAGGAAAGATGTAGTGTGCAATTCTATTTCAATCCATTCTATGGTAAGTGCGAGTGTAGGGTAAGAGATAGGGCTCTTTGTATTTCCTCAGTTATATCTTGCACATCCCAACTAAAGCCCCAATGAAACATACCCCCCTTGTTGACATAAATAAAAAATTCAGTTTTAGGCCATGCTATTTCATTAATATGACCTCTTAATTGGAGTATGGAACCTTGTTATCACAGTTAATCTTTTGTAGCCAATGATAGTTGGGACTCTATAAAGTCTCTCAATTTGTGGTGCCTCAGGTCACATTTCAGGCATATCTCTGGCAAGGAAATTGTCTGCAGCAGCTGATGCACACCATTGTCACTTGCAGTTATGGAGGAAAAGATGATGTGGAGTATCCCAGTGATGAATGAACAGATGCTGAGAGTCTTTACTTTGGAAAACTCTAATCCAGAACTATCTTCTTGTTGAACACATATGTGACTCTCCTGTCAATTATCTTGGAGAGTCCCAGAGGATAATTGGTCTCATCCAAGCATCCATTAAGGTGGAGCAATGGCTGTCCCCTTGCTTGTTGTTCCTAGGATCCAGCTGGGCTTCTTCTGGTAAATCTGAATAGCTACTCCCAGAGGCTGGGCAATGCAACATCTCAGTGAATCCTTCCTCTGTGGTGGCTAGTCTTCTGATGGATCTTTGTTTCCTAACTGAGCACAGAATGGCTAGGTGTCCTAGACCAAAGCTACACAAGATTCTTGAGCAACACACTGAAAGATTGTTTGTTCTTGCTCCCAAGGACACAGCTCTAAACTCAATGGCAGCAGTGAGCTTATGCCCAATGGCCGAGTGCTTGGGATACCCCAAAGGACCTGCAGAGACAAGCCAAAGTATTTCAGTAAAGGGGCAATACTTGCCAGTAGCCCTAGACCAGAAATACAGAAACCCATCTTTGTCTGCAACTTTGTGGCAGTCCTAGATCAGGGCTATACACGTTTTTTGAGCAACAGGCTGAGAGTTGATTCAGAATCATATGCTCTCATTCCCAGGGTAGAGCCCTTCAACTAATAACAGCAGTGAGCTTATACCTAAAGGCTATGTACCTGGGGTACCCACAGGACCTGTGCCAGCAAGCTATGGTAGACCAGTAAAGGAACTACTCTTGCACTAGTTGAGCTTGCAGATAACTATGTTGTGGTTATTGCCCCACTTCAATGAAAAGCAAGGTGTACGTACCCCCTCTTCCTGTACTGGGAAAAGGTATATGTAGGAATCTGCAAAGAAAGAGAAACTGTTGTGGTATTGTAACCATTCTAATAGAGTGTATTCATCCTATCCAGAATAATGAAGGTGTCCACAATCTCTGCAGGTCAGTCTGGTGCTGGTTATTGAGTCTGGCATTATGCTATTTTTATAGCAGTAGAAGGGATGCCATTGATACCAAGATAAGTTAAGGGTGCATTCATCAAATTGGAATTGGAAGATGAGATAGTCCTGTTCCACTTGAGGTTTATTCAGAAACATTGTCTCTGAAGTTTCTATATTGTGTCTGCAAACCTCATATAGTTTCAAGCCTGTGCAACAAATTTATGCAGTTGGGCAAGGTAATGCGGGGTTGAATGAGGAGAAGCAAGTCAACAGCAAATTAACTTATAAGTCTCATTAGAATAGGTATATCCATGAATACCATGAACACTAGAATGGGTTCTTATAGCTGCCAAGAGTTCCACTGCCAAGACAAATAAGTCCAGAATTACGGGCAGCCCTGCCTCACTCCTCTGGCTATAGGGATGTAGGACAGACATGTAGTGGGGAGTTTTAGATAAGCAATTGGCTTGACATAGAGAAGTTAAAGAGCAGGCACCTGGAGGAGAAAATGGAATGCAAAATAGAATGGCCAAAGCAAAGTATCAAAACCGTTCTCAATATCTAATGCAAGGATTAATATTAGTAACTTATTTTTATTTGCTACATGGACAATGCTCAGAACTAATGTAATATTATCAATTGCTTGACTAGTGGGTATAAATCCCAATTGATCTTTGTTGATCACAGAGGGAAGATACTTGTTAATGTGTTGGACAATTATAGAGGTAAACATCTTGAGATCAATGTCTGGTGGAGCTAGGACGATAATTCTAAGTGCTTAAGTGGTCTTTGTGTGGCTTCAGTATGTTTGTAATATGAGTGGTATATTATGGGGGCATCTGTGTATCACTCTGTAAATTACTTTAGTGTGGGCCACATGGGCTGGTGACTTACCATTTTGAGGACCTTTATGGCGACTTCAATCTTCTTGCTGTTGTTCTCATTGCCCCCACAAGGCCTCTTTCGTAAGGAAAGAGAATCAAGGAAATTGGTTATATGCTGATGCTGAAGAGGGGGAAAGTTGGAAATAATTTCTGATGAAATCATGGAAAACCTTATATTTCATGTCTGGGTTTGACAGCATTATTATGATCCCTAATAAAGAAGACTCAGGATAGGTCATCAATAAGACATCAGTGAGGGTCCAACTGGTCAATTCTTGTTCTAGGTCAAATTATACTCCTACCTTTTTTTGCATTAGGAGGCTAAACAAATCCTATGAAAAAGTTTATTATGCCCCGTCCACAAAGTATGAGGAATGACCTCAGTGGCTGCATTGGTTTGAACATACAGGAAGCACCTCTATTTCAGTTCTGAAAGTATTCCTATCAATACCTCATTTTATCTTGTTTTGAATAACCACATTGAATAACAATACATTTTACAAAAATATCTGAAAATAAATTACCATCTTCCCCATCAATTAAGGTATCCAAAAACTGAATCTCCTTATGTGAACATGTAAGGGTCAAACGTTTAACAGGCAATATGTAGTTCAATTCCCCATGGAAACATGATTCCTCCTCTGTTCCCACCCAGATCAAAAATATATTGTCAATATACCATACCCAGCGGCGAACTCTTAAAGTTGGCAGATGTGTAAATAAACCTCTCCTCCAGGACTACCATAAAGATTTTAGTGTAAGTGGGGACCAAAATGGTCCCCCTCTTCTGTAGGTAAAAATTGTCCCCAAACAGGAAATAATTCCTCATAAGGACCACCTCCAGAAGGGTGAGGATAAGGTTTAAACCCTCTGGGTCAAGGTAACCGACGCTGCTTCCAAGCCAACCTCATGATCTATTGAGGTGTACAGCAATGTTACGTAAAAAGAAACCACATGCCCTCATCAAAATCAACTTTTGCTATTTTCAACAGAAAATCACTAGTATCTTGTATGTATGATTTAGCATTTATACCAAGACCCATCAAAACTTTATCTAGGAACACAGCAATATAGATGAACAAAGATTCCCTGCACTATTAGTCAGCCAGGGGGTTTGTTTAGGTTCTTTGAATTTTTGGAAGTACATACTGTATAAAACTGGTATAGTTGGATTCTGTATTATACAAAATTCTTAGCGTATACGTAGGGGAGTCATTACCTACAAGGGACGTATGAAAACAAAATAAACCTTTATTAGAAAATTATTAAAACCATTTGAAACCCCCCCCCAAAGCAAAAACAAAACCAAAACCATAATAAACCTAAAATTCTCCTAAACAGGAGATACTAGGATGAATGTCACCCCTCACTGTATGTTAGTATATATACAGTGGGGAAAAAAAAGTATTCAGCCACCAATTGTGCAAGTTCTCCCACTTAAAAAGATGAGAGAGGCCTGTAATTGTCATCATAGGTAGACCTCAACTATGAGAGACAAAATGAGAAAACAAATCCAGAAAATCACATTGTCTGATTCTTAAAGAATTTATTTGCAAATTATGGTGGAAAATAAGTATTTGGTCACCTTTAAGAGGCTCCTCTGTCCTCCACTCATTACCTGCAGTAATGGCACCTGTTTGACATTGTTATCAGTATAAAAGACACCTGTCCACAACCTCAAACAGTCACACTCCAAACTCCACTATGGTGAAAACCAAAGAGCTGTGGAAGGACACCAGAAACACAATTGTAGACCTGCACCAGGCTGGGAAGACTGAATCTGCAAAGGGCAAGCAGCTTGGTGTGAAGAAATCAACTGTGGGAGCAATAATTAGAAAATGGAAGACATACCAGACCATTGATAATCTCCCTCGATCAGGGGCTCCACGCAAGATCTCAACCCGTGGGGTCAAAATGATCACAAGAACGGTGAGCAAAAATCCCAGAACCACATGGGGGGACCTAGTGAATGACCTGCAGAAAGCTGGGACTAACGTAACAAAGGCTACTGTCAGTAACATACTACGCTGCCAGGGACTCAGATCCTGCAATGCCAGATGTGTCCCCCTGCTTAAGCCAATACATATCCGGGCCCATCTGAAGTTTGCTAGAGAGCATTTGGATGTTCCAGAAGAGTACTGGGAGAATGTCATATGGTCAGATGAAACCAAAGTAGAACTGTTTGGTAGAAACACAACTCGTCGTGTTTGGAGGAGAGTGAATGCTGAGTTATATCCAAAGAACATCATACCTACTGTGAAGCATGGGGGTGGCAACATCATGCTTTGGGGCTGTTTCTCTGCAAAGGGACCAGGACGACTGATCCGTGTACATGAAAGAATGAATGGGGCCATGTATCGTGATATTTTGAGTGCAAACCTCCTTCCATCAGCAAGGGCATTGAAGATTAAACGTGGCTGTGTCTTTCAGCATGACAATGATCCCAAGCACACCACCAGGGCAATGAAGGAGTGGCTTCGTAAGAAGCATTTCAAGGTCCTGGAGTGGCCTAGCCAGTCTCCAGATCTCAACCCCATAGAAAACCTTTGGAGGGAGTTGAAAGTCCGTGTTGCCCAGTGACAGCCCCAAAACATCACTGCTCTAGAGGAGATCTGCATGGAGGAATGGGCCAACATACCAGCAACAGTGTGTGCCAACCTTGCGAAGACTTACAGAAAACGTTTGACCTCTGTCATTGCCAACAAAGGATATATAACAAAGTATTGAGATGAACTTTTGTTGTTGACCAAATACTTATTTTCCACCATAATTTGCAAATAACATTACAGGCCTCTCTCATCTTTTTAAGTGGGAGAACTTGCACAATTGGTGGCTGACTAAATACTTTTTTCCCCACTGTATATAACTGGATATTAGATAATTCACATTGATATCCAGCACAGGGAGGGAAAAAGACAACCACACTGCTCCTGTCTATTGATCTATATACAGTGCCTTGCGAAAGTATTCGGCCCCCTTGAACTTTTCAACCTTTTGCCACATTTCAGGCTTCAAACATAAGGATATAAAATTTAAATTTTTTGGTGAAGAACCAACAACAAGTGGGACACAATCGTGAAGTGGAACAAAATTTATTGGATATTTTAAACTTTTGTAAAAAATAAAAAACTGAAAAGTGGGGCGTGCCAAATTATTCGGCCCCCTTAAGTTAATACTTTGTAGCGCCACCTTTTGCTGCGATTACAGCTGCAAGTCGCTTGGGGTATGTCTCTATCAGTTTTGCACATCGAGAGACTGAAATTCTTGCCCATTCTTCCTTGGAAAACAGCTCGAGCTCAGTGAGGTTGGATGGAGAGCGTTTGTGAACAGCAGTTTTCAGCTCTTTCCACAGATTCTCGATTGGATTCAGGTCTGGACTTTGACTTGGCCATTCTAACACCTGGATACGTTTATTTGTGAACCATTCCATTGTAGATTTTGCTTTATGTTTGAGATCATTGTCTTGTTGGAAGGCAAATCTCCGTCCCAGTCTCAGGTCTTTTGCAGACTCCAACAGGTTTTCTTCCAGAATGGTCATATATTTGGCTCCATCCATCTTCCCATCAATTTTAACCATTATCCCTGTCCCTGGTGAAGAGAAGCTGGCCCAAACCATGATGCTGCCACCACCATGTTTGACAGTGGGGATGGTGTGTTCAGGGTGATGAGCTGTGTTGCTTTTACGCCAAACATATCGTTTTGCATTGTGGCCAAAAAGTTAGATTTTGGTTTCATCTGACCAGAGCACCTTCTTCCACATGTTTGGTGTGTCTCCCAGGTGGCTTGTGGCAAACTTAAAACGAGACTTTTTATGGATATCTTTGAGAAATGGCTTTTTTCTTGCCACTCTTCCATAAAGGCCAGATTTGTGCAGTGTACGACTGATTGTTGTCCTATGGACAGACTCTCCCACCTCAGCTGTAGATCTCTGCAGTTCATCCAGAGTGATCATGGGCATCTTGGCTGCATCTCTGATCAGTCTTCTCCTTGTTTGAGATGAAAGTTTAGAGGGACGGCCGGGTCTTGGTAGATTTGCAGTGGTCTGATACTCCTTCCATTTCAATATGATGGCTTGCACAGTGCTCCTTGGGATGTTTAAAGTTTGGGAAAACTTTTTGTACCCAAATCCGGCTTTAAACTTCTCCACAACAGTATCACGGACCTGCCTGGTGTGTTCCTTGGTCTTCATGATGCTCTCTGTGCTTTAAACAGAACCCTGAGACTATCACAGAGCAGGTGCATTTATATGGAGACTTGATTACACACAGGTGGATTATATTTATCATCATTAGTCATTTAGGACAACATTGGATCATTCAGAGATCCTCACTGAACTTCTGGAGTGAGTTTGCTGCACTGAAAGTAAAGGGGCCGAATAATATTGCACACCCCACTATTCAGTTTTTTATTTTTTTACAAAAGTTTAAAATAACCAATAAATTTTGTTCCACTTCACAATTGTGTCCCACTTGTTGATTCTTCAGCAAAAAATTAAAATTTTATATCTTTATGTTTGAAGCCTGAAATGTGGCAAAAGGTTGAAAAGTTCAAGGGGGCCGAATACTTTCACAAGGCACTGTATTGCAGACTAAGATATAAAACCAGTGCTTGTCTGAATCTGTCAGATAAGCTAATACTCTAGCTGACTTAATCAAAGTAGGTGTAGTCACTTCTAAACGTTTAATGCCTACTTGTCTGTTAGTATAAATAATACAGACCGTTTTAGCAATCTATCACTCACACCTAACAGCCCAGTGAACAAGTCACTACAGACATCCAGCTAAAAATAGCTTTTGAAGCACAGCTAACGCGTTTCAATTGCCCATAGATACATTTTTACTATGGCAAATCATCAGAGGTACTGTACTAAAGGAACTAGGAGATTTGTAATAAATATAGCCCTCATTTCTGCTTTGTTACAGAGAGTCAGTATAATAAAGATCCCCGCTCCCCCATCGGCACTAGTGTATTGCTGCACAGGAGAGCGGAATTCCCTCAGAACACAATTCAATACGTCACTCCCATGTCCCAGCAGCTTAGCAAATTCGACCCATTCATCTATGTGGAGTCTGTGGTATCAATCTATTTGGTGTGTTCTTTCAAAGTCCTCCCATTCACAGCCCTTCTATAGTTGGTTCTATCCTACTGGAGAAAGCCATACCCCCAGATCTTGTCAAAGGTGCAGACCATTCCGATTCACCATGTCCATCATCCAGGCAGTGGTCATCTGGCCATCCTTTTGCTTCACTGCCTCTCTCTCTCTAAGGAATACTGATGGGTGGTCCAATACTCAGATAGCAGCGGACTTCAGGCAGCGGCTGCAAGGTGAGTGGTGTTTGGGACCCTGCAGCAATGTTGAGAAGATGGGACCCTAGGATATTGTTTGGCCTGCTTATGTCCCTAGATGTCATCTCATCCATCCAATGCGTCTATGTCATCATTACCTGGGTAGTTAAAATAATCTACCCAGTTTATTGTTTGAACACATAGACTGGTTATGATGCTGCATGCTGCCAATATGTATGTACTGTAGTACGGTGACTATACTGTGATTTGCTATGCACTGCTAATGCAGGTGGGGGCCTACTATGGCTAAGAGACCCTCTGGGGAATTCACCTGAAGCCCTATGGATCAGTTCAAGCCTGCCGGATGGAAACATTTCTAGTTGCAATGTAAATAGCAGGGTTGTGAAGAAGAGGAGAAAGGGATCTCTTGTATAGTAAGGCTGTCTGACTAAAGGTAGTCAATAAGGGCTCCCTGGTTTATGCTACTTTTTATTTTTTTGTTTTTATTGCATGATTATATTTGGATATAGTTTTATTTAGGTCACATGTTGTAGGAGCTCAAGGACCACACCCAATTGTCTGACTGGTTACTGATTTCCATGAGCTTTTGCCAGGCCCCATAGTAGCACAAATTTTTTCGTTTTCTGTTCTTTTTACTATACTAAATTACTTTGCTATATAAAATAAGTAGAGGAAATATTTGTCCCATCCATTACGGCAATAAACCACGATAGTGGCAACCGGACCTAAACAAAAAAATCTGCATTTATAGAAGGGATTCCTCATTTCTAAGAGGCTATCCCATAAATAATTTCCATTCTAAAACTACTGAAAAGCTATTAATAGCTGTCTTAAAATAAAAAAAGACTTGTAGCCATATTTATCGTCCGTATGCCTATCCTTTCATACTAACCTTTTTTGTTAAATTCTGCTTGAAAAAATGTTTGTGGTATGCTCCCTCAGACACCATAATATTCCATGTTCCATGTTTTTGCAATTCTTAACATGTGGCAGTACTAAAGTACTAAACTCATTTTGCAGTACTTTTTTGAAACAGAACATAAAGTACTGGGGTTTGTTTTACTCTTACCTCTAAATTATTATGATGCCCCTTTGTGAATTATAAAATGTAATGCAACAAACAGAATTTGGAAGTTAAAAGTACACTTTTAGTTAAAACTAGACTTGTAGTTTTAAGCAACTTTGTTCATCTATTCAAATGTAGAACACTGTCAATCTCTGTGAAATAAAAGAAAAACATGGCACTTTCCAAACACTTGGTGCCTAAAAGCTATTCAATGCAATAAATGGGTTTTTAAAGAGAATACAAAATCATAGGTAATGACCCAAAAGCTGAATTTGAAAAAAGGAACAGAATGAGGTATACAAATGTAAAAAAAATATAAAAAAGCTCTTTGCTTTTAAATGTCTTTTTTATGTTACACAAAAAGGTAGCAGAGTATTCTTACTTTCTACTCTGTGGAAATTTAGTTGTTTGCAAACCCAGAAAGCATTCTTATTACATAGTATTGTAATAATACTTAGTGGTCTTGTATTTACCTGGATTGAAATTACCTTTCGTCTCATGCAGATGACTTAATCTTACATAAAGCATTTATTATTATTTATTTATTTATTATGCTTACTTGTATAGTGCCATCATATTCCACAGAACTTTACAGACATTGACAGTCACTGTCCCATATAGGGCTCACAATCTACATTCCCTATCAGTATGTCTTTGGAGTGTGGGAGGAAAACCATGCAAATACGGGGAGAACATACAAACTCCTTGCAGATGTTGTCCTTGGCAGGTGCTCAACCACTGAGCCACCGTGCTGCCCGTATACAGTTGAATCAGTGTGTACTACAGTATCTTTGCATGAAATTATTCACAAACTTTTATATGCAGATTACACACTAACAAAATGTACATTTGTGTCCATCATCACTGATTTCAAAGTTAAAGTATATGCGCATCAGAGTCTCTGACAGAATCCTAGACAAAAAAGTCCTGCAAGGCTGACTTTAATGTATGGGAATGCCTGTTAAAAAAATAAGAGACACCCAGTGGACTCCATTACATTCAACGGATCCCTTGGGATCTGTTGCTGTCTGTCACTTGACGGACCATTTTTTGACTACTTTTGGTCCTGCGATGGACCAGAAGAACAGAAAGACTGATGCAGTGTCAACCTAGCATTAGATGACTTTAAAAAGTTTAGAATGGTGGGGGGCAGACTGGTGATGCAGATACTTCTCTGATAAGCAGAACTTCTATAGTTTCACTATATGTTTTACTAAAACAGAGTGAGGGTTAATGGTAGCTGTTACTATAAAACGTGTTAAATAACAATCCATATAATACCATGCATAAAACCCAGTCAAAGACAGCATAAGGTCTCTTATACTGACTATCACTGGGATATGTGTATGGTAGTTTGCTGTTATAAGAATTGTTATTTATGAATGTGATAAGCTCATAGGGGTATGCCCTTTATATGCATGTTTCACTGGTTGTTTTATCTATTTTTAATATATATATATATATATATATATATATATATATATATATATATAATCCTAATATTTCCTAACAAATATTCTAAATTATTTTGCTTTTATACAGCACTAGCTTTAATTTGTTGGCACTTCTATTGGACTTGCAGTAGAAAGACTAGAGTACATTTCTATTGAAACATTGAAGTCATTACTACATTACTGCTCTATAAGAAAGTGTTCTTCTACCCACTATCGAATAGAAAACACATGGGAAATAATTGATACATTCACAGAAATTGTATATTATGGGAAAAGTGTGAAAAGTATAAAGCATCATGCTGTACAGCTCTTTTTGCTTCATAACTATAGCCAAAGCAATGCCCCATTATGTACACATTAAAGCAAATATATCAAAGGGATATAAAAATAATGATGTCTAACTGCACTAAAAACATTGATAAACCTTAATCTTGCAGAGGAGAAATATATTTTTAATAGATTATAATGCAGCTTTAAGTAAAGTAGGCACATATTTGTATAATATCTTACACTTTGTACAGCTATATTCTTTTAGCTTAATTAAATAATGTGCATATTTCACAATTTCTTCAGCCGATTTAAGCATTACTAACAAGATATTTTCTCTATAGTCAATAATGTACTGTTAAAGGGGTTTTCTGGACCGGGGGTAATTTTCGATATTGATGAGCCATCCTCAGGATAAGTTATCAGTATCAGATTGGTGGGGGTTAGTTCACTGTATAGCAAATAGAGTTCCAGTACTCTGGTATGGCTGCTATACAGTGGATGGAGTTATCTACTTTCAACTCTCTGTATAGTATCTGGTACCAGAAACAGATGAACTGTGTGGGGTTCAGGTGTCAGACCTCTCCAATTTGATACTGAGGTTTGGTAATCAGGTCTCTAGCCTGGAAAACTCCTTTAACAATATTATTTCTGAATGAATTAAAGAGGACTTTTCATGTCCTCAGGCACATGCGGTTTTATATACTGCTAGAAAGCCGACAGTGCACTGAATTCAGCGTCCACAGCCCTGTACTGTCAGAGGGGGGCGTTACTTACCACCAGCGATGATGCTGAGCTATGAGGAACGCCCCCCAGTACAGGGCTATAGACGAGTACAGTCAGAGGAGGGCCTTCCTCACAACCCAGCTAGACTGTCAGGAACGCCCTTCTGACAGTGGGCAGAAAACTAATGGCACCAATATCTCCAGCCCCGGGGCACATAACGGGAAAGCTGGCAGTGTGCTGAATTCAGTGCACTGTCGGCTTTATAGCGGTATATAAAACCGCATGTGCCTAAGGACATGAAAGGTCCTCTTTAATTGAATGGAATATCAATATTTCCTTAGAAGTGATAAATATTAAAAAAAAAAAACATGTTATGGTAAGTTTACACAACCATTATACATGTCTGTTGCTTTCATCTGTCATATGTCTTTATATTGCAAATTCTTCCCCAGATTTCCTAGCAAAGAATGCATGGCCTCCATACACCTGCAAAGACAGGTGACATGATACCCCTCCTGACTAACAGGGTTACAACACCATTGTCTCTTTCACATTTGCTTTCACATCACTTCGAAGATACAGACATAATACTCCTCCCCTCCTACAGTATCTGTTCTGTGTCTCTACAAGGGCAAACATTTCCTTGTCAGTTATATCTTTTATGCGGATTGAAAGATTATCATCGGCAATACATCTAGCAAAGTGTTTATGGCATGCAAATTGCATGGGACTGAACAATAATATCAGTTAGCATCGTGCATCATTGTTATTTCATCAATCAGTGCTTGTTATGGCCAGGTGTAAAGGAACCTAATAATGTATGCATTACATAAACTGTAACCACTTGGTAATTCATTTTGCAATAATAAAATGAAACTTATGACAAATATGTATGTAGCATGACACCGGAAAGTGCCTCAAACACAAGACTACCTTCTTCCTCCTTTCATCTAGAGGGGCGTGAGCCTCACAAGATTTTTTTCAACAAATATTAGTTTGGTATGAACTGAAAGTGCTATTATTATAATCTGGGGTCTCCTCTGAACCCAGAGTATAATAACTGGACGCCCAGAAAAGATGAGTAAAAATAACAAACAGTTATACTCACCATGCCTCACCTTTCCTGGGTATCCTTGCGGTGTCTGGCAGTTCCTGGTATCCTCTTCAGGCCTCTTCCAGCCTCTAGCTGATGTCACACTCCCCTTTTGTTTTACACCAGGTTTCCATAACAACCCACTGACATATTCACAAAAGCAAATGTAGCACCACATCATATCATCTGTATTACCCAAAGAAAGCTTACAGGTCCATTATTCTTAGCCTCACTGACATATATACAGGTTTCCATAACAACCAAACCATTTTTGTTTTACACAGGATTTCCATAACAACCCAGCAATCTTATAAGATATTTGCTTCATATCAGTAGCAAAGTTATTTTTTACCCACAAACAAGTGACATAGACCCGTATGGAGAATGCTAGTGTATAATATAAATGAATCTATACACATTTTCTAACTTTAAATTAAACCCTTATGTTAAAGTGTACGTAACCTTTCAGCAAACTTTGCATAAGTTAATACAGTAGTACAATTCATGTACAAAATGAATAACACAATTTCTGGCCACTAAATGACATGTATACTGTGTTTTTAGCACTTTCCCCCTCTGCAGGCTGTCTCTAATTTTCAGTCTTCTCTGAACTGATAGATGGAGACTAGCTCAATGAAGTCTCCCATACACTGCACACAGAATGTTAAGGAGAATCTGTTTGTTTAACTCTCTCACTGAGAAACAGCAGCAGACTTATATAAATGAAGTACTTGGAGTGACATCGAAACTTCTTTAGTTGTCTTTGATTCAGTTCCTGTTCAAATTTCACTCCCCCCTTCATAAATATTGATTGCGAGCTGTAATATGACATCTGTGAATTTTAGGCATAAAGGGGTTTTATGGACAAAAATATTAAGGACCTATTCTAAGGATAGCTAATCATTATCAGACTGGTGGGGTTCCAACACCCAACCACCCACATTGATCATCTGTTCTCAGCAGTTGATACACAGAGAATTGACCAGGAAGCAGGCGTTATTGCTCTCTCTTAGTAGAGGCCAGACCAGGGTATTGCATATCAGCTTTCATTCACTTGAATAAGAACTAAGCTGAAATAACTGGATTTGGCCACTACACAGTGAGCAGAGCTGTTCCTGCTCCATTCTCTGTGTATTAGCTGCTCAGAGTAGCTGATTGGTGGGGTGCAAGGTGTCAGACCGCCGCAGATCTGATATTGATGACCTAACTTTAGGATAGGTCATAAATATTATTAGCCTGGAAACCCCTTTAACCAGAGATTTTTAGAGTGATTGTCACTTGAGGAGGAAAGCAGATGCAGGAATAAGCCAGATAAGCGGAAAAAGGACAGATAACATGCAACTTTATTGTATTCTCTCCAGTTGAGGCACTGTATATAGGCATCCACTTGTAAACCAGACCAGCAAGAAACATAGTTTTCACTTACATATAACAACAAATTGGAAATTCCTCCTACTCATCTAGACGTAGAATATGTGGGATATTACAATTAGTAAATTCTTATTCAGGTGATGAATAATGTACAAGCATTTAAAATTCTGATAAATTTCATGTTTTTATACATACAACACAAGCTAGCTTGTATATAAAAAATAAATGATTACCCAATGTATTACTATGACTAACAATCCAAAATGCAAATAAAATTCACTCTCGCCAAGACATTTGTTACAGAGCACCAGCCCACACATTTACTGTAATACAATTATTTAAATGAGCAGCAGACAAATCACCAAAACTGGAGGATGATTCAATTTTACTGTACAAGAGGTTACACAATATCATGGGGATGAATGCTGCAGGATTAAAACCAGACCACATGTCATGAAGTGAAGTGTTAGAACATTATCCTCAATGACTATGACAAGTGCTTATCGCCATTAATAAGTCAATAAGAACGTTACACAGAGTTTCTTTAAAACTGCTCTACAAAATGTCTTAAATAACTCAGAACTATGGTATTTGTTTCACATAGATATACAGATGTAGCAGAGATAACCTGAACTGCTATTGGTTAAACTGTTGCAGTGAAAAGTCATTGGAAAACACATTTTTTAAATTACTTTTCATTGTTTATTGTGGTCTTCTGTGATAAAATATCACCCTGCAGCAGTTCAACCAATTGCAAAAGTTCAGGTTATCTCCGCTACATCTGTAAATATGAGTGGCAACATACATTTTTAATGAGTCATATTAATACAAAATAAAACACACAACATAGTACATACAGTATACAGATGGATCCCTCTTTATCTTTGCTCAAATTTTAAGGACTGACTTTCTTATAAAACAAACATAATACAATATTGCAACATGCTAGAAAAATACTAGACAAGCTGAAATGCACAACACAACCACTAGGTGGCCACACTTATTATTATTGTTTATTTATATAGCACCATTAATTCCATGGTGTTTTACATTTGAGGGTTTACATACGGTACACAAGATATACAAAACAAATATAATACTAACAGTGACCAACTGGCACAGTGGGATAGAGGGCCCTGCCCGCAAGGGCTTACAATCTATGAGACAGATAGATAGCATAGATATATCATGACAGATTATTGCAAAATCATGTTTTTTCAGCTAAGTTAGTCATTTAATACTACACATCTCATCATATGTTGAGTCAAGAGGAAAGCAAGGAAGATAACATCTGTAACTCCTCTTGTCATTCTATTCTCTCAAAATTGTAATAAATTCCATTCAGATTAGCTGCATCTGTTTCTGACCTAATTTAATGACCACAGATATGGCTGTCAAGGCTACTTTTATATTAAAAAGTACAAAACATTTACAAAATTTACCATCAAAGTTCTTCTCTGGCCTCTGACCCCAGTTCTCCTTGCTGTGGCCAAGTGACATTACATCTACAGTTATATTTTCTAGCTACTCCAAAGGAAGAATGCAAGCATATATGGCTGTAACAATGAATGCCAAAGATTCTGATAAAATAACATCTTTATTGAATACACAGAAGACATTAAAAACACTTCAAGCATACCAGTTATAAACAACTTTTTATAAATGAATAGTGCATCTAAATATAAGAAACTTTGCAATATATCTTGTTCTTTGCCAATGTGAGGAAGGCATATAACTCACCAGCCCTACCTCCCCTGGGAAGATGGGATCACAACCTGATGCATCTCCGACCTGTGTACAAGCTACTTGTACGTAGAGAACAAGCTGTCACCCACACAGTGAGGATATGGTCGGAGGAGAGTGATGAGGCTCTGAGGGATTGTTTTGACACAACCGCATGGGAAGTTCTGCAGGATTCTTATGGAGAAGATATAGAAGGACTCACACACTGCGTAACGGACTACATTAATTTTTGTGTGGACAACACAGTACCCACAAAAGTCGTGAGGTGCTTTTCCAACAACAAACCATGGATTAATTCTGATATAAAAACACTACTTAAGGAGAAAAAGATGGCATTCAGGACAAGAGATAAGGAGGAGCTGAGGGAAGTACAAAAGGATCTGAGGCGTCAAATCAGGCAGGGAAAAGCCAGTTATAAGGAAAAAATGGAAAAGCAAATGGATAGGAAAGACATAAGGGGGGTCTGGGAGAGGCTTAAGTCAATTTCGGGTCATAGACAGTCTGTCTACCAAATTGAGGAAGATGTTAATTGGCTTAACGAACTAAACCTATTCTTCAATAGATTTGATCACACACCAGATCCTCCCACCCCAGTATGTCCTTCAGTTCCCCCCACCACAATGACTTCACCCCATGCAGCTACTTCACACCAGATCAGTAAAACCAGAAATCCGTCTTTATCTGACCACAGTCTGACCTTCACACGGGCCCAGGTGAGGAAGGAGATGAAAAAGATGAAGGCGAGGAAAGCCACAGGGCCAGATGACATCAGTGCAAGCCTAATTAAGAATTGTAGGGATTAGCTGTGTAGTATAATTACATATATGTTTAATATGAACCTGAGGCAGGAAATAGTCCCTGAATTATGGAAATCTTCTTATGTGGTACCAGTTCCAAAGAAACCTCACCCTATGGACCTCAACAACTACAGACCTGTAGCACTGACATCCCACTTGATGAAGATCTTAGAGAGATTGGTTCTCACACATCTCCGCCCTCTAGTGAGCCCCACTATGGACCCTCTCCAGTTTGCTTATCGGCTGGGCATTGGGGTAGATGATGCCATCATCCACCTTCTGCACAGGGCTCTTTCTCACCTGGAGAAACCAGGGAACATGGTGAGAATAATGTTCTTTGATTTTTCCAGTGCTTTTAACACCATACAGCCAGGGTTACTGAGAGACAAGCTGGGCCTTGCTGGAGTGGACCACCACCTCTTGACCTCAATACGTGAGAGCCCGGGACTGTGTGTTAGATACCATGATCTGTAATACAGGGGCACCTCAGGGTACAGTTCTCACCCCTTTCCTCTTCACACTGTACACTGCAGATTTTAGGTGCAACTCATCTAGCTGCTACCTACAGAAGTATTCTGACGACTCTGCAATAGTAGGTCTCATCACAGACGATGATGACAGGGAGTACAGAGAACTAAACCGGGATTTTGTGGACTGGTGCCAACGGAACCACCTGAATATTAACGCAGGGAAGACCAAGGAGATGGTGGTGGATTTCCGTAAATGCAGATGCCCTCCTAAACCAGTGGACATCCTGGGGACGGGCATCGAGATTGTGAACACCTATAAGTACCTGGGTTTGCTCCTTAATAATAAGTTGGACTGGGCAGATCACATGGAGGTCCTGTACAGGAAGGGCCACAGCAGGCTCTACCTGCTTAGGAAGCTGAGAGCCTTTGGAATCCGGGGGGCACTTCTTAGGACTTTCTTCAACTCGGTAGTGGCATCAGCCATCTTCTTTGGAGTGGCCTGCTGGGGGAGCAGTATATCATCCAGGGATAGAAATAAACTTAACAAGCTGATTAGAAGTGCCAGCTCTGTACTGGGGAGCCCACTGGACCCAGTGCAGGTGGTGGGCGACAGAAGGATACTGTCCTTGGTGAGCTCCATGCGGAAGAAGAAGTCCCATCCCATGCATGAGACCATGATCGCACTGGGCAGTACTGTTAGTGACCGACTATTCCACCCTAAGTGTGAGAAGGAGCGCTATCAGAAGTCTTTCCTCCCCACCGTGGTTAGGCTGTACAACCAACACCAACCTAAGCAGAGATCATTACACACAGAGAACTGAAATATCTTTCTGCCTGTTAAATCCCCCCCCCCCCACTCTCCTGTGCTACTTCTTATCTGTCTGTCTACTATCAATGTAATGCCTCTTACCTTGGAACATTCCTGTACATGTTGTATTTGTATTTGCATCTGCTTATCTTTGCTGCTGTAACACACTGAATTTCCCCATTGTGGGACTATTAAAGGACTATTATTATTATTATTATTATTATTAAGAACTGTTTCCTACTCCTTCCTTATTAAGCTGTTCTCCTGCTCTTTATCTTCAATCAGACTGCTTTGTTTACATTGTATCAGTCTCTATCTTCAGCCTCACACATTGACCTCTATGGAGCAAGTAGGGGCTGAACAGAATTCTCCTGCTGACAGGTTAATTGATTTATTGCCTCATTCTGTGTATCATCAGCTTCTTATCTACATCTTAGCAGTGTTAAAAAAGCAAAGAACAGCAGACTGCAACAGTAGCAGTTATTTGAGTATCCTTTCTAAAGCCCCTGCTCTCTTGATAGACTAATATGGAGAAAGTAACTGCCTGAAAAGTGGAGAAGAAAACATATTTCTTAATAAAGATATATTACAAAGTTTATTATTTATACCTGTACTATTCATTTATGAAAAGTTATTTATAACTGAAAGTACGCTTTAAGCAATGTGACAAACAACACCAATGTGTAGACTATATGGAAAACTCTATTATGTACATATTGTAAATATCACAATTAAGAACAGCAATGAGATACAGTGCTGGCCAAAAGTATTGGCACCCCTGCAATTCTGTCAGATAATACTCAATTTCTTCCAGAAAATGATTGCAATCACAAATGCTTTGGTAATAATATCTTCATTTATTTTGCTTGCAATGAAAAAACACAAAAGAGAATGAAAAAAAAAGTCAAATCATTGATCATTTTACACAAAACTCCAAAAATGGTCGGACAAAAGTATTGGCACCCTCAGCCTAATACTTGGTAGCACAACCTTTAGACAAAATAACTGCGAACAACCGCTTCCGGTAACCATCAATGAGTTTCTTACAATGCTCTGCTGGAATTTTAGACCATTCTTCTTTGGCAAATTTCTCCAGGCCCCTGAGATTTGAAGGGTGCCTTCTCCAAACTGCCATTTTGAGATCTCTCCACAGGTGTTCTATGGGATTCAGGTCTGGACTCATTGCTGGCCACTTTAGAAGTCTCCAGTGCTTTCTCTCAAACCATTTTCTAGTGCTTTTTGAAGTGTGTTTTGGGTCATTGTCCTGCTGGAAGACCCATGACCTCTGAGGGAGACCCAGCTTTCTCACACTGGGCCCTACATTATGCTGCAAAATTTGTTGGTAGTCTTCAGACTTCATAATGCCATGCACACGGTCAAGCAGTCCAGTGCCAGAGGCAGCAAAGCAACCCCAAAACATCAGGGAACCTCCGCCATGTTTGACTGTAGGAACCGTGTTCTTTTCTTTGAAGGCCTCTTTTTTTTTCCTGTAAACTCTATGTTGATGCCTTTTCCCAAAAAGCTCTACTTTTGTCTCATCTGACCAGAGAACATTCTTCCAAAAAGTTTTTGGCTTTCTCAGGTAAGTTTTGGCAAACTCCAGCCTGGCTTTTTTATGTCTCTGGGTCAGAAGTGGGGTCTTCCTGGGTATCCTACCATAAAGTCCCTTTTCATTCAGACGCCGACGGATAGTATGGGTTGACACTGTTGTACCCTCGGACTGCAGGGCAGCTAGAACTTCTTTAGCCACCATCCGCACAATCTTTCGTTGAAATCTCTCGTCAATTTTTCTTTTCCGTCCACATCTAGGGAGGTTAGCCACAGTGCCATGGGCTTTAAACTTCTTGATGACACTGCGCACAGTAGACACAGGAACATTCAGGTCTTTGGAGATGGACTTGTAGCCTTGAGATTGCTCATGCTTCCTCACAACTTTGCTTCTCAAGTCCTCAGACAGTTCTTTGGTCTTCTTTCTTTTCTCCATGCTCAATGTGGTACACACAAGGACACAGGACAGAGGTTGAGTCAACTTTAATCCATTTCAACTGGCTGCAAGTGTGATTTAGTTATTGCCACCACCTGTTATGTGCCACAGGTAAGTAACAGGTGCTGTTAATTACACAAATTAGAGAAGCATCACATGATTTTTCAAAGGGTGCTAATACTTTTGTCCACCCCCTTTTTTATGTTTGGTGTGGAATTATATCCAATTTGGCTTTTTGACAATTCTTTTTGTGGTTTTCCATTGAAGACAAATTAAATGAAGATATTATTACCGAATCATTTGTGATTGCAATCATTTTCTGGAAGAAATTGAGTATTATCTGACAGAATTGCAGGGGTGCCAATACTTTTGGCCAGCACTGTATATTATTATGGAATTCGGGAAAATCCCTATTATTTTATTTATTAATAAATGATTCAAAGAATAATAATAGTGTATGATGAAAAACATCACACATATCAAAAACACAATCCAAAAAGTGATATATAATAAAACATAACTTTTAATCAACATGCAATGTAAATGTCCCTAAAAAAAACACTCTCTAAAAAGAGCATAATATGCACATGCTCCAGAAAAACACAGCTATTATAGCACAAACAGGTATAAAAGAGAAATGGCTGGCCACACAAATCATTATACACAATGGCACGGCGGCCATACAGGTATGAAATAAAACCTGTCGTTCTTACCCTGGTTCAGTAGCTTGAGAAGCATCGGGTCAGATGATACCTGTACCAAAGCAATATTTACAGCAACAGGTCCACAGGCCCGAAAGAAAATATAGATGTAAAGATAACTAGAGAATCTGGGCCACAGAGAAATAGGTAAAAGGGCATTAATAAATGAGGATAATCTTCTGGTACAGGATATGAACTACAATACATGAACTAAAGATTAGTTGTAAATACTGCAATTAGCATCATATAGTACATCACAAACTGTAATCTGTATACAGGGGTGCATATATTTAACCTCTTCCCACCACTCTTCCTGGCATTTTTCGATTTTTGTTTTTGACTCCCCGTTTTACAAACCCTTTGTTATTTTTCCATACACAGAGCCATATGAGAGCTTAATGTTTGTGGGACAAATTGTACTTCATAATGGTACCATTTAATAGTCTGTACTATGTACTAGGAAGCTGGAAAAAAAAATTCAGAATGGGGGGGGGACGGACTGCATTTGTGAGACTTTCTTATGGGCTTTTTACACTGTTCATTGTGCAACCAAAATGACCTGTCACGATTATTCTATGGGTTGGTACGATCTGGGGATACCAAATTTATATAGTTTTCTTCTATGTTTTAACCCCTTAAAAAAATCCAAAACTTTGCAAAGAAAAAAAAGGTGGTGAGGATGTATAATTTGTTTATATTTGTTTTTGTTTATTTATCTTTATTTCAAATCTAGGGAGAGGGGGGTGTTTTGAATTTTTTGTTTTTTATTTTTATAAAAACTTTTTTAAAATTATTTTATTAGCCCCCCTCCCCCAGGGGGGCTTGAACCTGCAATCTGTTGATTGCAAGTCCCATAGACTGCATATCGCAGTCTATAAAAATACATATCCCACTTACAGATTGGAAAGCAGTTATCACTCACTATATGAGGGAAAGCAAGCTTAGGTTTTTGATTGGAAGGCTAACACTGGTCGAGGGCAGAAGAGGTCTTAGGTCGGGTAGCACCCTGTGTGGAATCTGCTTATAATGCCCCTCACGCTTTATAAGAAAAAAATCCTTAACAAGTCTTGTAAAGTGAAGGGCTTAGTGCCCATTTGCAGTTTATTTCCTCTTAAGGGTATGTTCTCATGGCGGAAAATGAAGAGGAATTCTCTTCATTTTCCGCCGCAGTCTAGGCGAGATGGGATGCCGATGCAGTGCATGCAGTGTATCTGAATGGGCCTAATCAGGAGGGCGTCTCGAGCTGCGAACACTGCGGGCGTAATCCGCGGCAAGATCAAGCAGGACGCTTTTTTTTTTTTCCGCACCCTGCTGCTATCTCTTTGTTTTCAATGGGAGGCAGATTCCGGGAGGAATCTGCTCTGGATTCGGGGGCAAAACCCGCCCCCAAATCCGTGGCAAATTCCTCTGTGTGAACACACCCTTAGACTGCTCGCACATAACCCTAATGCTTCTGGATTTGCAACAAGTTCTGTTCAGACTTTGGGTCTAATGATCAAAACTTACCGTATAACAGCTCCCTATGATGTTTTACAGAATTATTCCAGTACCTTTTTATTGATGACCTATCCTCAGTCTGATTCATAGCAGCCATGTCATATAATTACAGTTCCACCCGTTCACTTCTATGTGTAATTACATTGCACAGCCGCTATGAATCAAAGGGTATGCAATGTAAGCAGTGAAGGGGTCACACTTTCTTGAGTGCTGCAGCTCCATCAGATAACTAACAGGTGACAGATCCCTACTGATCTTTTATTCATCCTGGGGACAGGTCATCAAAAGCAAGGAACTGGAATAACCCTTTATGTTCAGGTCATAAAACCCAAGGTCTGAACAGGATTTGCAACTGCAGTACAGTACAGAAAATCTAGATGCAAATTCACACAGCAGATTTTGCTATCGCGCCTGCCATGCAAAATCTACCACAAGACTCTCCCTGCCTTCAGCATAAAATTTTCTACTCCCATTCATTTCAATAGGGTGTTCATGTGAAATCGACCTGAAGATTGGGCAGAACGCTTTCTTTTTCTGCTAGTTGATTTTTTTAGTTAGCAGAACAAAGACGCATCTGCCTTCCATGAGAATGAATAAGAAGCACATGTTTAGCAGCAGATTCCGCTGTATAAAAAATCTGCTACTTGAACTTACCCCATGTCCTTTAGTGCCTCCTTGATACCCACTTGCTATTTACTGCCCCTTTAGCTACCTT
Organism: Leptodactylus fallax; assembly: GCA_947044405.1. NCBI lineage: Eukaryota > Metazoa > Chordata > Amphibia > Anura > Leptodactylidae > Leptodactylus > Leptodactylus fallax. The sequence continues at coordinate 1,271,619 of CAMRHE010000409.1, forward strand.
TGTCACAGAACACTAAAGGGGCGATAAATGGAAAATGGGTAGTATGAGGGACCTGAACAATAGTACACTAAATGGGCAATACATGGCAAAAAGGCTCCTGGGTTGTACTGAATCCTCTGCCCATTTGCCATTTATTGCCTCTTTAGACCACTGTTGCTCCCATTCAACAACCTAAAGCCTGCAGTCTGTGGCTCCCACAAAGTACCAGTGCCCCCCCACAGGTAATATCCCCACTTGCACATCAATATTTGAGTGCTCGGAATTTTTCCCATTACATGAAAACAACAAACACATATCTGAAAGATATACATCATTTTAAAGAATCACTTATATTCATTGTCAGCTATATTATAGTGAAAGCTTTAATTTGCAGTAGTAATGCTGATAATTTAAAGAATATTATGTACAAGAAGAAGACTATAGAAATGTATTTTATGAATGATGAAAAATATACCTGTGCACAAAGCACAAAGTATTTACATGAGCTTACTCTGAAAAAAACTGAAATATATGTTAATGTGAACAGTGTGGCCTTGAAAAGACCAACACATGAGTAAATACTATATAGCACATTGGTTACTTACTGTTCAGGACACTCATAAAAACATGACAAAATGTTCTTCATGTGTTGCCATTACTGTATCATTTAAAAAGCACTCACCTTCTTTGATGCCAGAGGTTGGCTCCGGGCTTCTGCCAGCTCCCCATGGATTCCTTTAATCGCCACAGCAACTGCAAACACTCAAAATTAAAAGCACAAATCAAATGGTACATTTTTTTTTTATTCAAAAGTATTGTGACAAATAAATATGCTAGCATGTAGCTACATGAAAAGAAGCAACAAATAAAGGTAAAATGACTAAATTCTAAAAAAGAAGTGAATAGAATACATTCAATAAGCACAGTTAGCAAAGTTTGAAGCAGAGAAACTTGGCACAAAAATGAAAGAAAAGTGGCAAATAATCAAAGAGATTGCAGAGAAGGATGAAAAATGTATATATTTAAAATATCAATTTCTACCGTTTACAGAGAACAGTCAAATGGGCAGTCAAAATGTTCAGTAACAAATTTTAAAAATTACAAACATAATTTGAGTTTTCCTCCTCTCCTGAAATTTTGCCTGCCACAACAGGGAAGATTTAGTAATCAAAATGTGCACAAATTCTGGTGCAATTTGCACCAAAAACCTGGCAGCCATATTTACACAGTGAGTGACCATGCTTACTACAAAGTCTCTCAATGTGATGTCCTCCTTATACAGCTTTGGCACTCCTCTGTGTGTTTGTGTGCTTACCTCTGCATACAGTTCAGTAGTCCAGCTGTCAGGCAACAGTCGCAGAACAGTCGGACAGTCTTACCACACTGGAGCAGAGAGTGGCTGGAGATGACCCAGGTGGCACTACATAGGAAGAAACATGGGAAGAAGTTCTTGATGAGTAGTGGTGCATCTAGTCCTTCTGCTATCTGACAAAAGTGAAATAGTGAGATGTAAGACCAGAGAACTGGCACTATGCAGTTTACATATAAAGGATAAAAGAAGTACCTTCAGTATCTTTATTCAGGATAGTGATGTGGTATGTTGCCTTGCAGCAGTGGGATCATGGGTTTGAATTCAACATGCAACATCTGCATGGAATTTGCATGTTCTTTCTTGTGTTTGTTTGGATTTCTTACCACATACAAAAGACTGATAGGGAATTTGGAATGTGAGCCCTACTCGGGACATCTAGTAGTACATTGGTAAAGCATTACTACCTATGTACTGAGCAGTATCCACATACAGAACAAAAGAAGAAATTTTCTGCAGTGTCTATATACAGGACAAGAGAAGAGGTCATGTATAGTGCTCATATATGGGACAAGAGAAATCATACTGTAAACACACACGAACATCTAGACTCTAGACAGGAGGGTCTTGCATGTTTAGTGGTTCTGTTTAAACTGATGCTGATTTCTTTGCAATAGACGTGCATGTGCCATTCAGCTTCTATCTGCACCCCTTATACTAGTCCCCATAGCAACTCTATTGTCTACCTCTATTACAAGTATGCCACCAATTGAGGAGATCATTCCTTGAGATGTTTCTTAAAGAGGACCTTTCACGTCCTCATGTATATGCGGTTTTACATACCGCTAGAAAGCCGACAGCGCGCTGAATTCAGCGCACTGCCGGCTTTCCCAGTATATGCCCCAGGGCTGGAGATATCAGGGGTCTAAATTTCACCGTTCACTAACAGAAGGGCGTTCCTGACAGTCTAGCTGCGCTGTGAGGAACGCCCTCCCTGACTGTGCTCATCCATAGCTCTGTACTGAGGGGACGTTCCTCAAAGCTCAGCGTCATCGCTGGGCGGTAAGGAACTCCCCCTCTCTCTGAGCCGAGTACTATCAGAGGGGGCATTCCTTACCGCCCAGCGATGACTCTGAGCTGTAAGGGACGCAAATCCCCCCCAGTACAAGTCTATGGATGGGTACTGTCAGGCAGGGCATTCGTCATAGCCAAGCTAAACTGTCAGGAACGCCCTTCTGACAGTGAACGGTGAAATTTAGACCCCCGATATCTCCAGTCCCGGGGCATATACCGGGAAAGCCAGCAGTGCGCTGTATTCAGTGCGCTGTTGGCTTTCTAGCAGTATATAAAACCGCATATACATGAGAACGTGAAAGGTCCTCTTTAAGGATAAATACATAATGTGGTTTAGGCTAAGGCCCCACGTTGCGGAAACGCAGCTTTTTTTGTTGCAGATTTTGTTGCGTTTTTTTGAGCCAAAGCCAAGAGTGGATGCAAAAGGAATGGAAAATATGAAGTACTTATGCTTCTACCTTCTGTTCAATCCACTACTGGCTTTGGCTCAAAAAACCGCAACAAAATCTGCAACGTTGCGTTTCCGCAACGTGGGGTCTCAGCCTTAAAATGACTTTCTATGCAGCCCTCAGCAGGCTAAGCAGGGATATCTATCTATCTATCTATCTATCTATCTATCTATCTATCTATCTATCTATCTATCCAACCTAAAGCAAGATGCTGTTGTTGGCACAGACAAATTAAAGGAGATTCACCATAACTAATGCAAGGGAAACTAGAGTTTACAAAAAGGTCTGTAAATAAACATAAGAACTAGAGTTTGAATACTTGAGCCATTCCTCCACTTTTCACTTGCACTATCTTTAATAAGGCTGAGCCGCCAACTAGACTCTATTATCACACTGCAGAGAAATCTCTATAGGGAATGCACCTTGGAAATCTTTTGGACATTGCTGGTGCCTGCAGGTGAGATTTATTCGCTAGAGACAGTCCTCTTTCACACGGCAGTGCAATTTTTCACAGACATAATGTAAATGAAAAACGTCCATGTGTGCCACTATCTGTCTTTTTTGACAGAGATATTGCATGCCAGTTTTTTTGACAGCCATGAAAAATGGACCATCAAAAAAAAAAAAACCGTACATAAATTAGTATTAACCGAATGCTTGCTGACGGAATATCTGGCTTTGGCATTGTTGTACACTTACTTTTATTGGTATATTTATCCTCGCTTTTTGCCTTTGCATGTCATGTGAGCAGATAAAATGATTTGCATGGAAGCAGTGGCACTAGATACAGCTCCACCCTGAGTAGAACAATCGGAATGCATGAAGCAGATTCAATCTGTAAAAAAATACTAATGTGTTAGGCATTAATTCTGCAAGATCCCTTGTGTATATTTTTTGATCATGAAATATATTGATATACATTATGTGTGACAGAGTGTGAGTGGGTGACGTACTGTCACACTGCTGTTCAGTACAGCTGAACATTTGCATGACAGCTGGATGAGAGAAATGAGTGTTTGTTGATTTTGTGGGTGACATGCTCTCATACAGCTGTTCAGATTTGTAGAAAAGCTGTTTGACAGCTGGATAGTAAGACAGTTTGCATGACAGATTGAGTAAGAGTATATATAGGGTCAACTATAGCCTCTTGATAAAAATATATTTCTCTACGATATTACAATAACAAGATGTGATATTGGGTAGAATATGTCATATTCACAAATATTTAGTTTTTTGTGGCTGTCTGAAAATTTTAAAAGATACACTAACATTTGTATTGACAATAATTGTATTGTTGGTTCTATTAGAACATGATTTCATTTGCTGAGTAGACTTATGTAGCCTCTTTGTTCATCTGTGGGTCCAAATTAATGTTTGTACAGAAAGCCGGAGAGAAGGTAACATGCTTGCATATACTATGAAGCTTATAATGATTCTAACAAATCACACAACGGCACTTGGGCCCTGGTTGTACATATTAACCGATTACATTAATAATAAATATCTACACATGAATACATTTTATTACATGGGAAATAAATATAGTTTCTGCAGAAATGCTGTTAGCTCTTATCTTGGAGGTAGCTCAAACTGGTTAACAACCACTCACTGGAGCCTTTGAGAATGAACTGTAGTGACCCTTTGCACGATAGAAACACTTATACAGGAGTTCTGCTCTATCAATGCAATATTACATTTTATTATACTGTAGGTTTTGTAAATAAGTGTGACAACAGGATCACCAAAGTCATGCACACATTATCAGTAACACATACATTCCTGTCATTTATATGTCACAAAATATTTGGCTTTTATGAACAGTGGTGTAGCTATAGGGGGTGCAGAGACACAAATCGCTATTGGGCCTTGGAACCTGAGGGAGACAGTATTATAGATAGCACATGGTAATAGAGGCCACATTTGCAGATTTGGCATCGGGGCCCTGGAGCTTCAAAGTTATGCCACTGTTTATGAACCTCTGTGTGACAGGTGGATATGAGAAATGAGTATGTGACAGAGTTTGAGTGGGTGACATGCTGTCACTTAGCTGTTCAGCTTTCCTACTCGCACACTGACATGCACAGTCCTCCCATCCAGTTGTCATAGTTGTTCAGCTAAGCTAAACTGTGTGATAGTTTGTCAACCACTTACAATGTCAAACACTCGCACACATTTGTGCCATCAAGCTCCACACATATATTTAACTAATCACAGAGATGTGTGACAGTACATCAGGTTTTCTGAATCTTTATGTGACAGATGGATGTGACACATGAGTATGTGACACTTAGCTGAACATCTGTGTGACAGTTGAATGGAAGGCCTGTGTGAGTAATAGAGCATGTGTGTAATGTGCTGTCACAACACTGTTCTGGTTTTCTGAATATATGTGTGATAGGTGGAAGTGAAAAACCTGAACAGTGTTGTGAGAGCACGTCACCTACTCACACACACTGACACTATGTCACACACAGTCCTCCCATCCAGCTGTCATGCAGTTTTCAGCTGAAGCCTCCTTAATATTGGCAAATATGGTCTTGAAAATCTGGACTGTATCTGCCTATGTGTTTATGTTTATGTCATGGGAATGCCCAGACAGCCAAGACTTCATAAGAGACAGCGAACAGGATTTATGCCATGTACAAGTGTAGTCCTAAAAAAAAAATCGACCAGGCTGACTAGTATGGAAATACAGGTGCCACAAACCATGGTATGGCATATTTTATGAAAATGCCTGCGTTATAAGGCATAAAGATTAAATTTACTTCAGGAGATGAAGCCAGATGACAAACTGAAATGCTGGGACAAATTCTCTAACAGGCTGGTGTTCAAGCTTGTGACTACATTTCAAGTCAGTGTGAAGGTAAATCACCACAATGTTAGTTTTTCTAAGCCCCAAAATCTGTGTACCTATCTTGAGCACACGAGGGACTCATCCAAAGTAAATGTGTTCTGTGAAATGAAAAGATGCAAAGCCTACAGTCCTTTTTTTATGTCGAGGATGTGATCACCCTGGATGTATGTATGTATAGCGCCTCAGAAGATATAGGCATCTTTGACTTTAAAGGGGTTATCCAACTTCCAAAAATTATCTGCAAATACTGTAAATCCACAGCAGTGCTAAATACTCACTGTTTCCCTTGTGCACTCTTTGCTTGGCTTTATTTTACTTTCTGCTCCTTGTATAACTATTATTTGCATGCAGCAAATCTGTGGACAAACTATATTTCCCATGATTCATCTGCCTTTTCTCACTCTCTGTGTAATCCAGGAGCATTGAAAACAGTTGTGTTATAAGGTAAGTTAAAAGTATAAGTTTATAAGCAACTGTTTACTTAATAGATTAAAATATCTAAGAAAAACTCACCAAACTGAATGCAATTATAAAATTCATATTTATTAAGTTAAAAATAACTTACATGTTTGTACTCACTGTTATTTTGGTGATATGCAACTATTTGCCTGTTTTTTTGGGTTGCTTTAATAGATTGAAAGTCAAGTTACACTTGGCTACACCTATATATTCCTCATGATTACAACTTGTAGACCTTTATTACATATAACAAAATAGCCCCAGAACAAGAAGGAATATGATTGGTGGACATTGGAAAGTAATATGGGCATATGCAGTAATAGCATTGCTGAGCAATAATGGCCTACTCTTTATGACCATTGAAGTTGCTCTGCTATCAGCACCACACAGCCACCATAGCCAGGAGCTGTGAAACAATGTATAAATGGTGCATGCATTGCTATGAGCGCTACCCTGCCACAGTAGTCGGGTGGGTGGGGAGTATATAATGCACATGTGTTATGTGTACTCTTAGTGCATGACACTTACGTTTATTGTTCCCCTCTGGCTCCAGTGGCTGATCAGCATTGATATCAGTACATGCGCAGCCTATACATTCATTCAATGCTCCTGTCTCCTTCTTGTCTGGTAATAATTTCAGTGCTTCTTCAATGAGCAGTCATGTGACAGTGGGGTGAAATATATATTTCTGCATGCGCCCATATAACTTTTCTAATATCCACCAATTATAGTTACATAGCTGATGATGTTTAAGGTGGCTAAGGTGCAATAATGTAAGAACTTATTATGCATACTCTTGCTGCTGTTATGGAGGTCTGTATAAGTGGAAGTCCTTCCGCACATCTTCAACCTGTAGACTGGGAAATACAGGACTTATCCACTGGCAACCACATAAAAAGAATGAGTAGAAATTGAAGGAACAGGCATAATTTTTTTTATAACAGTACATTTTACCTAGTCATTTGCACTTTGCTTGTTTGTGGCATGGCTTAAGTGAGTTACCACCATTCAAACCACAAATCTTCATAGATGTAGATTATCTTCTATGTTCTTGCAAGTTTTGATCGCTATTGTTTGTCTGTCAACCTTGTGCATTTACCTACTCTGTTCTCATCCATTTTGTAGATGGTGCCAGTTTAGTCATGTGTAAACTTCACACCAGCAATTTTTATTTTAATATTAAAAATGTGGTCAACAACAATCAAAAGAATATTTGCTTCTCATTCAATTGTTTTAGATCACTCAATAATTGTCCACTTTATGCAATTTTTTGAATGATCCACAACTCTAAAAGTGCCTTTCCTACATTAGACATTTTTTTTTCGCTGTGGCACACCTCTACCTTACCATACCCTATAAAAGTCTATTGACAATTCTCAGACCCTTAAAAGAGTACCATTCGCCATCCTCTGCAATGTCCAGCTCTTTGCATAATTTAATAATTGCTGATCCACTGATTCCAGCACAGTTGGAATTTTTTCTCTAGTCACCAGCATTCCTGAGCAATAAGTGCTGTTAATTTTAGTGCCTCATATGCTATTTGGGGTCTGTACTGTCAGGTGGGTGGCAGGAACAAGCAAGGGGTATGAACTTTTGACACTGTCCGCCTCTGATTGGGGATCAGAATCTCACCCTTTGCTTGCTCCTGCCTAACACAGCCCATATGACAGTACAGAGCCTACATAGTATTTCCAGGATCAAAACTAACAGGAATAATTGCTCAGAAACAGTGGGGGCTAGAAAAAAAATCCCAGCTGTGCTGGAATCTGTGGAGCAGTACCTATTAAATGATGCTAAGAACTGGAATTGGGAGTGGTGGTGAAAGGTCCTCTTTAACTACAAATCATTTGAACTGCCTTGAAAAAAAACAAAAACACCATACTGAATGATCTAGAAAGGAAATACGAGGAAGTGTTTTCCTCCAATTTGACACCCTCTAAGGAGGTTCTTAAAAAAATTGTTGCAACAATGCTAAAATGAAAGGAGTTGTCCAGGATAAAATTTTATTTTAAAATTAGGCCGTCTTGTCCCCGGTGCAGCTGCTGCATGTTTTCTTCCAGCGGACGTTCCCGCCGCACGTGACCACTGAGGTCAATCAGCGGCCTAAGGAGGGGGACCCGGGATGTCATAGCTGGCAAGGACTTCTGCCGCAAGAAGGTCAGTTATATATATATATATATATATATATATATATATATATATATGTATACAGTGCTGGCCAAAAGTATTGGCACCCCTGCAATTCTGTCAGATAATACTCAATTTCTTCCAGAAAATGATTGCAATCACAAATGCTTTGGTAATAATATCTTCATTTATTTTGCTTGCAATGAAAAAACACAAAAGAGAATGAAAAAAAAGTCAAATCATTGATCATTTTACACAAAACTCCAAAAATGGGCCGGACAAAAGTATTGGCACCCTCAGCCTAATACTTGGTAGCACAACCTTTAGACAAAATAACTGCGAACAACCGCTTCCGGTAACCATCAATGAGTTTCTTACAATGCTCTGCTGGAATTTTAGACCATTCTTCTTTGGCAAATTTCTCCAGGTCCCTGAGATTTGAAGGGTGCCTTCTCCAAACTGCCATTTTGAGATCTCTCCACAGGTGTTCTATGGGATTCAGGTCTGGACTCATTGCTGGCCACTTTAGAAGTCTCCAGTGCTTTCTCTCAAACCATTTTCTAGTGCTTTTTGAAGTGTGTTTTGGGTCATTGTCCTGCTGGAAGACCCATGACCTCTGAGGGAGACCCAGCTTTCTCACACTGGGCCCTACATTATGCTGCAAAATTTGTTGGTAGTCTTCAGACTTCATAATGCCATGCACACGGTCAAGCAGTCCAGTGCCAGAGGCAGCAAAGCAACCCCAAAACATCAGGGAACCTCCGCCATGTTTGACTGTAGGAACCGTGTTCTTTTCTTTGAAGGCCTCTTTTTTTTTTTTCCTGTAAACTCTATGTTGATGCCTTTTCCCAAAAAGCTCTACTTTTGTCTCATCTGACCAGAGAACATTCTTCCAAAAAGTTTTTGGCTTTCTCAGGTAAGTTTTGGCAAACTCCAGCCTGGCTTTTTTATGTCTCTGGGTCAGAAGTGGGGTCTTCCTGGGTATCCTACCATAGAGTCCCTTTTCATTCAGACGCCGACGGATAGTACGGGTTGACACTGTTGTACCCTCGGACTGCAGGGCAGCTAGAACTTCTTTAGCCACCATCCGCACAATCTTTCGTTGAAATCTCTCGTCAATTTTTCTTTTCCGTCCACATCTAGGGAGGTTAGCCACAGTGCCATGGGCTTTAAACTTCTTGATGACACTGCGCATGGTAGACACAGGAACATTCAGGTCTTTGGAGATGGACTTGTAGCCTGAGATTGCTCATGCTTCCTCACAATTTTGCTTCTCAAGTCCTCAGACAGTTCTTTGGTCTTCTTTCTTTTCTCCATGCTCAATGTGGTACACACAAAGACACAGGACAGAGGTTGAGTCAACTTTAATCCATTTCAACTGGCTGCAAGTGTGATTTAGTTATTGCCACCACCTGTTATGTGCCACAGGTAAGTAACAGGTGCTGTTAATTACACAAATTAGAGAAGCATCACCTGATTTTTCAAAGGGTGCCAATACTTTTGTCCACCCCCTTTTTTATGTTTGGTGTGGAATTATATCCAATTTGGCTTTTTGACAATTCTTTTTGTGGTTTTCCATTTAAGACAAATTAAATGAAGATATTATTACCAAAGCATTTGTGATTGCAATCATTTTCTGGAAGAAATTGAGTATTATCTGACAGAATTGCATGGGTGCCAATACTTTTGGCCAGCACTGTATATATATATATATATATATATGGTTTTTTTTTTACCTCCCCTGGTGAAAAAAAAATATTTATCCTGGACAACCTCTTTAAATCCAGGAGTTATTCTGTTTAACCTGCTGATATGTTATGGTCTATTTACTGTATCATCATACTCAGTACAGAGTTAACAAATGCAGATTCTGCCCTCCAAATAAATGGTTGTTTGACCAGCCTAACATCTGTCTTCTGTACCTGAACATTCACCTTGAAATTGCGACAAATATGAAGTTATGAGTTGATACTTAAACCTGAATTTGGTACACTCATTGATTTTCTATGTACCTTCTTTTCCTGGGTGTATAAAAGGCAAGTGATTTATTATATTATTGATTGGAAAATGAAGCTTTATGAATTATAACTACTTCAAATGATGAACTGGATTTATCTCAGATGACATACATAAAAAGTCTAAAATATCTGCCTCCTTAAAATACTACAAGGCATTATGGGAAAGGAGCTGGGGAGCTCATGCGCCCTCTGTTGGATGTAACAGATCCTCAATTTGCTTTTGACTCACCGAGCCTTAAATACTGTCACAGATCAATCCAGTGCTTTACTGATTTCATCAAGTAAGGGCTATGTTAAGAATCAATATTTTCTGAATTGATAAAATGTGATAAACACAAAAGTACAAAGGGCATTAACCATCACAGTATTTTTAGAATATACACGCTCTTCTTGTAAGATCTGACATCTCATGTTTTTAAATGGATTTTGAGTCTGACATGTTCTTCACATACAGCAATAAAAAGGGCAATGATACTCCAGGGGCTTTTCTAGATTCTTTATTACACATAATAAATAGTTTCTTGCCTGTTTTCAAGGTTTTCATTAGAAGGACTTTAATAAGAAATAAACCATGGGTGGTGTTAAAACTATTATTTTTTAGGGGCAGCTGACATACATTATGGTCCATTTTCAGGAATTAAACGTAAATTTTATTTGATGTGAAGTTATGCTGGATTACAGGGCTGAAATAGTGAGGATATTGTGAGTTTATGAAATAAACTCTGTTCACGCTTCCACATTACCCTACAGGATATCATGATGTATCGAATTGTAATTTTATATGTCCAGGCACCATCTACACATTAAAAGACACTGACTGGTGATGGCTCATACAGCTTTAATTATGTGTAATGAAAATAACCTCTATCACATAAACAGTTCTCTACTATGTAAGCAATGCTACCTCCGATGCCACCCCTGCTACCTCTTGTCACCCCCTCTACCTCATAGATTGTAAGCTCTTGCGAGCAGGACCCTCAGTCCCATTGTGTGAATTGATTATTACTCTGTAATGTACAGTACCTTGCATAAGTATTCATACCCCTTGAACTTTTTCACATTTTGTCACCTTACAACCACAAACTTAAATGTATTTTATTGAGATTTAAGTGACAGACCAACACAAAGTAGCAGATACTTGGTAAGTGGAAGGAAAATGATACATGGTTTTCAAAATTTTAATCAAATAAAAATCTGAAAAGTGTGACATGCAAAAGTATTCAGCCCCCCTATATCAATACTTTGTAGAGCCACCTTTCACTGCAATTACAACTGCGAGTCTTTTGGGGTATGTCTCTACCAGCTTTGCACATCTAGACACTGAGATTTTTGTCCATTCTTCTTTGCAAAACAGCTCAAGCTCAGCCAGACTGGATGGAGAGCGTCTGTGAACAGCAATTTTCATGTCTTGACACAGATGCTCAATGGGATTTAGGTCTGGACTGTGACTGAGTCATTCTAACACATGAATATTCTTTGCTCTAAACCATTCCGGTGTAGCTCTGGCTGTATGTTTAGGGTCATTGTCTTGCTGAAAGATGAATCTCCTTAACCGTCTCAAGTTTTTCATCAGGTTTTCTTCCAGGATTGCCTTGGAATGAGCTCCATTCATCTTCCCATCAACTCTGACCAGCTTCCCTGTCCCTGCTGAAAAAAGCCTTCCCACAGCATGATGCTGCCACCCCATGTTTCACAGTGGGGATAGTGTGTTCAGGGTGATGAGCAGTGCTGTGTCCCCTATATGGCTTGTGGTAAACTGCAAATGACACTTCTTATGTCTTTCTTTCAATAATTGTTTTTTTTTCTTGTCAGCCTTCCATAGAGATGCAAAAATTATTAATAATATGATGAACTAAAACGTAACTTTTAATTTTGAGTACATATAAAATGTGTTCCAAATATTTATATAGAACATACTCAATATGTTAAAAAGGCCAGATTTGTGGAGTGCACAATGTAAAGTACAGGTGTGTCCCAGCATTTACTGCATAGTGGATGTGGCTATTGCACACCGTATAAGGGCACCCATTCTGTTTTTCTAATAACAGAGTGGAGATGATAGTAATACATTTTGTTGTGATGTTTTCTTCATATACAGTGGGGGAAAAAGTATTTAGTCAGCCACCAATTGTACAAGTTCTCCCACTTAAAAAGATGAGCGAGACCTGTAATTGACATCATAGGTAGACCTCAACTATGAGAGACAAAATGAGAAAACATATCTAGAAAATCACATTGTCTAATTTTTAAATAATTTATTTGCAAATTATGGTGGAAAATAATTATTTGGTGAATAACAAAAGTTCATCTCGATACTTTGTTATATATCCTTTGTTGGCAATGACAGAGGTCAAACGTTTTCTGTAAGTCTTCACAAGGTTGGCACACACTGTTGCTGGTATGTTGGCCCATTCCTCCATGCAGATCTCCTCTAGAACAGTGATGTTTTGGGGCTGTCGCTGGGCAACACAGACTCAACTCCCTCCAAAGGTTTTCTATGGGGTTGAGATCTGGAGACTGGCTAGGCCAATCCAGGACCTTGAAATGCTTCTTACGAAGCCACTCCTTCATTGCCCTGGCGGTGTGCTTGGGATCATTGTCATGCTGAAAGACCCAACCACGTTTCATCTTCAATGCCCTTGCTGATGAAAGTAGGTTGGCACTCAAAATCTCACAATACATGGCCCCATTCATTCTTTCTTGTACACAGATCAGTCGTCCTGGTCCCTTTGCAGAGAAACAGCCCCAAAGCATGATGTTGCCACCCCCATGCTTCACAGTAGGTATGGTGTTCTTTGGATGCAACTCAGCATTCACTCTCCTCCAAAAACGACGTGTTGTGTTTCTATCAAACAGTTCTACTTTGGTTTCATCTGACCATATGACATTCTCCCAATACTCTTCTGGAACATCCAAATGCTCTCTAGCAAACTTCAGACGGGCCTGGATATGTACTGGCTTAAGCAGGGGGACACGTCTGGTACTGCAGGATCTGAGTCCCTGGCGGCGTAGTGTGTTACTGACGGTAGCCTTTGTTACGTTAGTCCCAGCTTTCTGCAGGTCATTCACTAGGTCCCCCTGTGTGGTTCTGGGATTTTTGCTCACCGTTCTTGTGATCATTTTGACCCCACAGGGTGAGATCTTGCATGGAGCCCCTGATCAGAGGAGATTATCAGTGGTCTTGTATGTCTTCCATTTTCTAATTATTGCTCCCACAGTTGATTTCTTCACACCAAGTTGCTTGCCTATTGCCGATTCAGTCTTCCCAGCCAGGTGCAGGTCTACAATTTTGTTTCTGGTGTCCTTCCACAGCTCTTTGGTCTTCATCATAGTGGAGTTTGGAGTGTGACTGTTTGAGGTTGTGGACAGGTGTCTTTTATACTGATAATGTCAAACAGGTACCATTACTACAGGTAATGAGTGGAGGACAGAGGAGCCTCTTGAAGAAGTTACAGGTCTGTGAGAGCCAGAAATCTTGCTTGTTTGTAGGTAACCAAATACTTATTTTCCACCATAATTTGCAAATAAATTCTTAAAGACAATGTGATTTTCTAGATATGTTTTCTCATTTTGTCTCTCATAGTTGAGGTCTACCTATGATGTCAATTACAGGCCTCTCTCACCTTTTTAAGTGGGAGAACTTGCACAATTGGTGGCTGACTAAATACTTTTTTTCCCCACTGTAATACCCAACACATTTTGACAATAAGGATGGGAACTTGCCCAGAGAGCAACAGCTCTTCAGATTCCAGTAGCCTCCCCATTCCCAGAGGTCATAATGGTTAGAAGGATGTTCCTATAGTTAGGACAGTAATGTCAGTGAGCCATTACTAGCTTTACCATATGCTGCAAGGAGACTTTTTCTCTTGAGAGGTTGCTCTGTGATAAGGGGTAGAACGGTATCACTGAAGATTGTAAGCATTAATAATCTAGGCACTAATATTTACCTGATATCATGAGGTATTAAGGAAAAACAGTTTCTTTAGACTGCCTGCATGATATAGAGACAAAAATCTTTATCATTTGGCAGTATCTGCTGTTGTCAGACCCCCCCTTCCCTGACCCCTTACTGTGCGTACCATAGCTATTTCCACAAAGCTAGCTTTCCCTCAGACATGATGCTGGGTAATAACTAATGAAAGTGCTGCTTGAGGAAGATGAAAGTGATTTCTGTAACAAGAATATGCCAATAAACAAGTAACATTTTATTAGGAAAAAAAAAATTAGAAGTATAAAAATTTGCATTATATTAGGGGGCACAACTATTATACAGTTTGGAATTTTCCTTTATGTGCTTATATATATTATATATACAGCTGTACTTTAGGTCAATGTGACAGATTTACTTGCCCATTACCTAGTGTCAAGTTAAACTAGACAGTATTAAAATGTACCAGATTTATCTCAGTGGCTAACGTTGGGTGATAAATCTGGTGCAACTTCAGAACGTCTAGTCTAATTTTATAACACTTGTAAATTGGCCTACTTTGGGTGACCATTGTGGTGCACATTCTTGCAACTTGAACCAGGTTGTTTTTTTTAGGCAAACCACATCCACTTTTCACTAAGCCATGCCCCTCTGTCAGATAAGACTTAAACCACAACTGAATGGGAGCAGAGCTGCAACAGTGCAGTATAGTCAGTAAAGTGTACCGAACTGTCTGCTTGTGGCCCTGTCCACTGTTCTGAAAATACCTTAGTGGTAAGGGTGAAGGACCCCAACTGATTTGATGTTTACAACGTATGCTAATAATAGGACACAATATTGAAGCTTGGAGAACCAATATAATAAACGTGGTGTGTGTTGCATGTATGTTGTTTTTCTGGTACAAATTATGCCAGAAATGGAGCTCTTTTTTGGGACTGGATCTATTCCAAAAAAGAGAAAAAAAAAAAGCAAAGACTTATCATATACTTTTCAAGTAGGCAGGTATATGGTATATTGGAATATTTCAATAGAGAAACAGGTCTGTAAGTATACCATACAGGGAAAACATTGAAAGGGTTTTTTGAGATTAATATTGAGAACCTATCCTTAGGATATTAAAAGGGGTTATCCAGCTTCCAAAATTGATCTGCAAATACATCTACAGCAGTGCTAAATGCTCACTGTTCCCTTGTGCAGCCTTTGCTTGGCTTTATTTTACTTGATGCTCCTTGTATCACTATTATTTACATGCCGTGAATATGTGGACAAACTACATTTCCCATGATTCCCCTGCACAAACTCCCTGTGTTTGCTACTCACAGGGGAGTGTGAGCTTGCAAACGAAAAATCACAGCAGCAAGTGATTTTGGATATGCGAGTGATTTATTACCTGTGTTTTCATTGCAGGGGAGACTGGAGAAGGGAGGGGTATACAGAGTGAGAGCAGGCAGATGAGTCATTGGAAATGTAGTTTGTCCACAGATACAAGGCGAAGCGAGTAAAATAAAGCCAAGAAAAGGCTGCATAAGGGAACAGTGAGTATTTAGCACTGCTGTGGATGTATTTGCAGATAAGTTTTGGAAGCCGGATAACCTCTTTAATATTAGATCAGTGGTCCGACTTTGCATCCCCACCATTTAAAAGAGCCATGGTATTCTGGTAATAAGAACTCTTCCATGTATACACTGCTTAGTACGCTATACATTTAGAAGAAGCTGTGCTGGGGATTAGCGTTTTCCTCCTTAATTGAATAGGAAATCACTGCAGTACCCAATACAACCATTACTGTGTGTATGGCATGTCGAACTAAGCACCCTAAACAATGAAGGCGGCGCAGTCTCTTCAAACAGCTGATTGGCAGGGGCACTGAGAGTCAGACCCTCAGTGATCTGTTATGGATGTCCTTCTCAGGATCTGACGTCATCAATATTAAATCTTGGAAAATCCCATTAATTCCAAACTTACTAACAAAATAACAACTTGAAAACTTGATTGGAACGTTTTTTACGTCCAGAATGTGGTTGCCTTGTTCTGCAAGCACATACCGTTACATCTAAGCAGGTTTCAACAACTGCATGAAATAGTGCAGCTTCTGAAATGGGAAGCCGGCTGTAACTTCAGCCGGAGCTCCCAGAGAGAAGGCAGAGAAGGTTTATTACCATAAAAATATAGTCCTTAATATAAACGCCTCATAAACCATACAATAATCAGATCACCAAAAAATAAGATTTAAGGAGACCTCACATATAGAAAAATAACAATGTTTATTCATATGAAATACAATAGATACTCATAAATATATAATCAACAAAGAGAATATGCAAACAAGTACGCAGATGAATAAAGCGTATATGGTACCAATGAACCCTCCCCCCCCCCCCCGGGAAAGCTGGTGCTAAGCAATAGTAAAAAAATATAAGATACAATTGGATGGCAATATAATAATGGTAGCTGTATATCAGATATATAAATGTTCCAATAATCAACATGTAAAACACTGCTATGTTGTATTATATTATCGAATCCTATAAATATCTGGTCCATATATCTAAAGGTCAAGGTTGTAACCAAAGTATAATAACATGGGTCAGAAATAATAGGCATAAATATAAATAGCCCAGCTAATTAAAATAAAAAGCAAGACCACAGACCTAATCCCAACTATAGCTGGAATAAATCCACATCATATGGAACCAGATAAGTATACCGCTATAAATTTACATACCAGTAGTCATGACAATACAGGAACAGCTACACCAGCATAAAGAACCCACAGGAAGGAAAGAGCACTATGCCCAATGCGCGTATCGCCACCAAATGGCTTCGTCAGGAGGCAACATGGTAACATAATTGGGGTGTGTATGTACATTATATATATATCATAAATGCATACACCTGTGGCACAAACAGCCATCCATTGATACATAAAACACACACAGACCTTGGGAAACGTCCAGATCGTCATGCACGATGAGGTCACCACGCACACATAACTTGATGACGCCATCGCGCATAAGAAAAAAAGGACCAATCAATGCTCCGCTCGTGCACGTGATGGAGCAAGGTCCTGTATAAAAAAAAAATAATGGATCACGAGAGGTCCCACGCTCATGCGCATAACGGGGGAAATAAAAAGATTTAGAGAAACTGTGCCATAAAACGTATACTGTGTAAACGCAATATAATTGCAATAAGTACATATAAGAGCAGAAACGTAAACACCAATTAGTGGGAACACAGTGTATAAGGCAGAAATATAACTTCCAATTAATGGAGCCACGTAGTGTGTAAATTACACAATGTGAATACAACAGTAATATAGGACAGTAACAATAAGCCCCTATTGAATGAAAATTGCCATTAATATATAAAATGTGAAAAATACACAATTATGAATATATAATAACAAGGTGTAAAAAAAAAAATAAAAAAAAATATATATATTTATATATATCTCCCCCATATCTTGAGCTCGAAGATCTTAAATTGCGTGGAATATCATCCTCATAATTCCGTAGACCACAAAAGACAGCAAAAACAAATGATGTACCAAGGATGGACACAGGATGCAACAAAAGAATAACCTAAAACAAAACAATAAATATCCAAAAACACAAAACATTTAAAATAATATCCCCCAAATAATTAAAATTCGCGCAAAATTATATAAAGGGTTTAAAGCTCACGGCCTCGTTGAGGCCCACTGGAGACACCGTATTTAATTCCACAATCCAGCAAGTTTCTTTTTGAAGCAATGCACGACGTATATCACTCCCCCCTGCTACCCAGATTGACCCTGTCAATCCCCCGTACCTTCAAACCCCGTGGGTCACATGAGTGAAAATCACGAAAGTGACGTGGTATCGGTTGAAGTTGTTCAAATTCGTGAGGTTTGGCCGCAGTCACAATCTTATTAGCATGTTCTAGAACTCATACTCTGAGTGATCGACTTGTCATACCTATATATATTAGGCCACATGGGGACGTAGCGAAATAGATTATAGCCTCTGTGCTGCAAGAAATATAATACACTATTTTATATTGCCTGTTACTGGAGTTCCAAAATTCTGAGCTCCAAACAATATAGTTTCAAGCAGCACAGTGTCCACAATTAAAAGTGCCCCATACCTTCCCTGCCTTTCTGATCGCTGTGTACACAGCGCTCAATGAGCGCTGTATACACCACTATGGGCGCCTCCAGGATTAGAGTATGTTAGAGCTGCTGGGTCCTACAGAACCCAGATCAGCTCTATAGTATCGTGGAGGAGGCTGTATTCCTCCTGCAACTGGGGCTAAATGTATCAGCCCCAGTTACAGGGGAAATCAGCCACTAAAAAAAACAAACAAAAAAAAAAAGTGATTAGATGTCCCCAAAGGTCTATTATGATCTTAAAAAAGACACGTTTTACAACCACTTTTGTTTATATTTTCCAGGATATAAAAAAAAAAAAAAAATTAAAAACACATGCTAAAATAAAAACATAAAAATAAAGACCTGTGTGTTACCGAAAAAAGACGCAGAAATTAGCTGAATATGATGGTGCTATATAAGTAAGCATAAATAATTAATAACGCAAATGATAAAAATGTTATAGCCCTCAAAACTGCACATACAAAATACCCAAAAATGTGTCTGGTCCTGAACCAGAAATTGTCCTGGTACTGAAGTGGTTAAGCACAGGCTCTTTCGTATTAACCACTTTCTTTCATGTATAATTGATGTTGTTATAAACTTTGCTGAAATTTTCCTTTTAGGACTGTCAGAACCTTTCCACATAAATACTTAATAACAAAAAATCTTAAAGAACAGACACTACACAGTCATAGATGAGTGGGATCAAGGGATCAAATTGTCAGAACAAGTCAAGCCTTACACTGGTTTTATAAAGCCCTAAATTTCTGATTTTATCCACATGCTTGGCAAATATTACCATACATTTTCATCTTGGCAAGGCTGTGCCAACAAATCCTTCGCACATGCCAAAACAAATTAAGCTGAGGTTAATATTTCTATAATTTGTCTTGTTACTAGTCCTGAACTGGTTTTCTTAAAGAGTATCTGTAAACTTGCCATGTTTATCATGAAGAGAATAAGGTCATACATACTGATACAAGGGCATAATGTGCAATGTGATATACCAGAGGTCCTACATGTACAAATCCCTGAGGAATGCCAAAGCACATACTTACTATTCATTCCTCCAGGGTGTAGGCAGAAAATGAAGCTCCTGGGCCTCAATGCAAAATCTGTACAAGGCCCCCCTAACTAAAATGTATTGTTTATAGCACTAGTTTCCTTATACTGGAAAGAGAAACCTCACAGGCCCCCTAAGACTGCACCCACCTCTGATAAGGGGGTGACTACTCAGTCTTATAACTGCACATAAATATGGCAGTGAAGTGGTTACATGTATTATACCATGCTGGCTAAATATCAACTAATACTTCATGTCATTTTGGCAGGATTCACTGACACTGACATTATGGGAGAATGGGGTGTCAGTACGTTGTGTGGTGTACTTGACCTTACAGTATGAACATGCTATAAGCCAGTATGGCGCACTACACATAACTGTATGGCAACTTAGACATGGCTAACTTCTAAGCAATTATACTGACAGCCACCTACCTTGCACCTGTGGGAACTCCATCATATACTGTAAGATTGTATTAGTAAGTGTAACCGTGTTCGGTGATTTTAAGTAGATCTGATCCATTTTTCGTGACTGGCTTCACTTTTGTTTAAGTAAATACTTGTATTCCTAGAAAATGTATTCATAAATTTCTAGGAGGAAAACCGGAGGAACAGCATAACATTGAGTTTTAGGAATAGATGCTCCTGAATTATTACATTAGAAAAATACTGTCAGGAAAATTTGCAGGTTCTCTTTTAACCCTAATTCGATCTACATTTTTTTCCCCCTCAAGTAAAATATGATTATCACAGATATACAATGGGGGATTTTTCTGTCATGTTTTCTTTATGGTCTAAAAACCTGCTTTTTAGTTCTTTGGATATTAGTGGTCAGAAAATGATGAATGCCCATTTTCAACCTGCATATTACAAATTTTCTTACAAATAATGTGTTTAGGGTTTGTATTACATTTTAGGTACAATAGCTTCAATGAAGAAATACTAAAAAAAGAGCATGCACAAAAAAGCACACACAGTATATTTTTCAAATACAACTTAAGCTGAAGCATCAACATGGCTGATCATGTTGGGGCCAGTGATTGGCTGCAGCAGCCACATGGGGGTCTCATGGCTTATACCCTCCGAAAATATGTATGGCATTAAAGTTGGCTGAAGGCAGGGAAGGGATTAAGATAACATAAGTGAAACTCACCTGTTCACCCTGCTGTCACATCGGTGGGACCCTAGGCCCCTGCACCAGTCTCTGGTGCTCAAGTGATGACGTCAATGGCCCCCCACATGGCCACTGACACCGCAGTCACATGCAGCAGTTTGGATCATTATTGCTGCAGTAAATGATACCTGACTACATCACGTCAACACTGAGGACAGCAATTGGCTGCAGTAGCCATATGAGGGTCACTGATCTTATTGCAGAAACACTAGAGACCACCACAGAGGACCAGGGCTCCACCATTGGAGTGGTAGTGTATTAACAGATAATTTTCAGTCTATAGGAATGAACAAGCATGCTAAAAGGAGTCTTCTGGGGCTAAAACAATGATGATGTATCCTAAAGATTAAGATATTTACTTGGTTAACTTTGAACCCACAATACACAACACAGACAAAAAGTTTCAGTGAGTGTCATGGCCCCTTCAATACTTCTCCAGGCATGGAAGCTTGTATGCATGTACAATGGTGTCTGGTCCAGCAGTTCTGTCTTACTCATTGTGTCATGGTACATTCATGGCGCTGGGCACTACTGATGGCCTATCATAAGGATTGCCCGTCAATGCTTTTATTCCAGGAAAACTCCTTTAATGAATGGGGAGGCAGAGGTTTAAATCTGAAATTAATATTAAGTGTATATAGCTGCCTCATAAACACTTGTGCTATATCCCAATACAGTATAAAGGAACATATTTACTCCTAAAAGAATTGTCCCCAGAACTGTCCCTATAATACCAGCAGCACACTTAGATAACTTGGAGGCACTTGAAGCCAATGTTTTTTTTCCATTCCAGTTTTTCTAAATATGCAAATGAGTTTTCTGGAGCAATGAGGGTGTCACTCTCCATACCGAAGAGCTAAGTCTTCTGCAACTCAGTTCCCACTTTCCCCTTCACTCACTCAGGGCCAGGTAAGATTGTGTGTGCACTGCCTGATCATGTCAATCATAGCAGGTAGCGAGGAGAAAGGGGGAAATTGACATGGTGAGAGTAACGGTGACGCCTTCATTGCTTCAAAGAAAACTCATTGTAGCTCTTGCTCGTTGCTTTAAGAAAGAAAAAAAAAAAAAAAAAAAAAAAACGAACATTGGCTTCAGGTGACCCTAAACTATATAACTGTGCTACTGGTTTTAAAGGGATGGTTTGGTGCGCACTGGCTTCTATCATGAAAAAAAACTATGTAAAACTGGGGCCCCATGTGGCGTTACCTATCACAGTGACTGTCTAGCGAATCCCTTCCACACAATGCAGAAAAATACACACAGCAGAAATTCTGTGATTTCCAAAACTATTGTGGTTTTGGAAATCGCAGCATGTCAATTATAGTTACGGAAACAACAGCAGTTTCCCTATAGGTATAATTGAAACAGAAAGTCCGGAAAAAAACTTCTGTGGACTTTCTGTGAAAAGCGTTGTGGGGAAAACCGCAATGCGTTTCTGCATGGTTTTTCCTGCGGCGCTTTTTTGCTCCATGTAAAATATTGTAGGAGTAAACACTTAAATCTAATTACATTAGCTCCATAATCTGTATTTACTAGAATACAAAACCAATACAGATAAGTATGAATTTGGCTTCACGGCAGAACTACTTGGAGGAAAAGAACAGCATATTTTAACAGGAGAAAACCAGGTTTGCAGATTGCAGGATTATTATTTAATATAGACAGAAAATAGGGAAGGGGGGGGGAGGGGGGGGGGAAGACACGGTAGGAGATCGGACAGATTTTCTTTAGATTCACATTTCCAAACAACTAATGGGTAATTTAAAAAAAAAAAAAAAAAAAAAAGGGAAAAAGGCAAGTCCTAATATTAAGATTTATTGAAAGCACGGCATTTAACCTGAGTCACTCAGAGATGAGACAACCGTTACAGCAATTGTGAAGATAGATGTAAACCCAAATAGGTACCATTTACCTTTAAAAAAATATATACGCCCTGTTGGAGAAAAGAAATACTACACACAAATCCTTTTAAAATTCAAGCAAAGTCCTCAGCTCAAGACAGCAATTAATTGCGGCACATCAAGTGCAGCTAATTCTTATTGAAATCTTCTCACTTCACTTAATAATCTCACTTGAGACACATAGAGCTGTATTCCTCAGCATATTCAAATATCAAATATTTTTTCTACATAGCTCTTGCGTGAAAAGCTCCCACCCATGTGAATTATTAACATGAAACTTGCAAAGATTTC
Source organism: Leptodactylus fallax (assembly GCA_947044405.1). Taxonomy (NCBI): domain Eukaryota; kingdom Metazoa; phylum Chordata; class Amphibia; order Anura; family Leptodactylidae; genus Leptodactylus; species Leptodactylus fallax. The sequence continues at coordinate 1,294,376 of CAMRHE010000409.1, forward strand.
ACTTTAGCATTTCATTCTGTTAGGAGTCACGGTTACGTAAGCGGTTCTAAATCGCAAACAAGTTTCTTCATTGCAGTCTCATAGTTTACAAGGCATTACTTTCTTGACTATTCTCTTCCTTTTGGATTTTAGGGGTAAAATTAACAGTCTCTTGACAAACATCACTCGCTTTCATTGTCCTCAGACACAGGAGATGACCCATCTCTGTGTTCCATAATTTTCTCTTCATCTTCAGCATCTTTTGCTGAAACGTCTTTCTTACATTTAAGCAGTGAGTCACTGACTGAAAATTTGCGCATTTTAATGTTTGGCAGCTTCTTCAGATCCAAATCCCATTCTCTGAAAATGAACAGAGAGGGGAAAAATTTTAAAAAAGTGTTACTTTATCAGAACTGCACAGATTTACCCTGAGGAACGCTGGAAAATGGTTCATCAATCAAATATACCTACAATGCTGAAGACTGTACAGTAGGCTGAACTAGAACAATGCTTTAGAAATCGTACGCAGCAGAAGGGCAAAGCTGGAATTTCCATTGCCGGAGCTCTATTTCTAGTGTAATAGAATTAAAGAGTTGGAAAATTTAAGCTGTATTTTGTCCTAAAGGAAATGTACCACTAAGGTTTTTTTTTTTTTTGTTAAAACCATATACAGTAGTCAAATATATCATTTTCTTCTACAATTTTTATTTTCTGATTATGGTGACTGCTGAAAAGACAAACCCTACAGAACTAACTAAATGTCAGTCTTTTATTAGGCCAGAGGGAAAATTTCAAGATTTAGTACATTTTTTTTAATCTAGATAGTAAAATGTCATTTTCTGGTGACATTCCCTTTAAAGAGCCATGGACTTGAATATACTACATTTATGTGGTCCCAACGTCTACAGTTTCAAGCACATCATAAAGACACATCTCTTCAGGTAGGCCTATCACATTACCTAATCTAACACTTCTGTAGTGACACTCCCTAAAATCAACCCTTCTCTGTTCAACCTCCCCACACACACATATATTATCCCACAGGACATAAAGTGTAACCCTGTATGTCCAGGCATTTTGGATCTGCACATAAAAGGCCGGTGGCTCAGTGGTTAGCACTGCAGCGCTGGAGTCCTGGGTTTGAATCCTGCCAAGGACAACATCTGCAAGGAGTTTGTATGTTCTCCCCGTGTTTGCGTGAGTTTCCTCTGGTTTCCTCCCACACTTCAAAGACATACTGATAGGGAATGTAGACTGTGAGCCCTATGTGGGACAGTGACTGTCAATGTCTGTAAAGTGCTGCGGAATATGATGGGGCTATACAAGCATAATAAATAAAAGGACACTGGCTGTTAAGGATTTATTTTTTTGTGCAATTAAAGTTTTTTTCAGGATGAGCAGTAGTTTTTATTGCTACCATTTTCTGGTACATATGACTTTTTGACACTTTCTAAATAATTTTCTTGAGGGAGGCAAGGTGACCACAAAATGCCAACAATTTTTGCTTTGAATATTTGTTTTTTAGGACAGTACTCACCACATGGGATAAATAACATAGGTCAGACTTTTACACACACTAGGGAATATTAATTATGCCTTTTACGCCAGTTTTCTTGCATTTTTTTTGTGCAAATCAGCAATTTGCAAAAAAAAAAAATTGTGATTTTTTTTTTTCACTTCTGCGCCACCATCGCGAAAAGGGGGTGAGGGTGGGCAGATTTTCCATCATTTTTGCCAGAAATCTGGCATAAATGATATAGGAAATGTATTTCCCCTCCAAGAGAATGGACCAACGGAGGGTGCGGGTCTTTTATGAGGAGGTGTGCACCTTCTCAAATGAAATGCACCCTCTGCCAGCGGAGCAGCTATGAAGACTGACATGAGGAATTTGTGAAACACTTTTATTCTGAACTTGTTCCACAAGGGGACTTGAATATAAAATAGCTTGATCACCTGCACAATATACTGCAATATAGAAGTATTGCACTACATTGTACATTTTACTATATTGTAGAGGCACTGCTTCTGTGTCTGTAACACTGCAGTGCTGTCCTATTAGACAACTTAAGTTTAGTATGCACTTAGCGTATTGTAACAGTACAGCACTTTCCAGGTATTGGTTAGAGTACAGGTCCAAAGGAATAACAAAAAAAAGCACCAGACTAATGCTCATGAGTTCAGTACATTCAAGACAAGAGTGCTCCCCTGGCTTCTCACATTTCAGTTCAGAAAGTTATGAAATCTGCTACAATCTATAAAGTCAGTATATTGAGGTGGCCATTACTGAACAGTGATAAAGACCAAAGAATGGGTGCTCAAAATGTTAAATTCTGGATATGACTGAACAATGTTGGAACAAACAGTACAGTACAACTGTGTATGGGGTTGGATAACCACATCCAAGCAGACCCCTGTCCACTTCCAAAGGCACCTACAACAGCCATGAGAGCATCAGAACTAACAATATAGCAATGAAAGAAAGTAGCAGGGTCTGATGACAGCCGTGTACACATGTATCATTTACAGTACCTATGGAAGAGATAGTACCAGGATGCACTATAGGAAGAAAAAACAGCCTCAAAACCAGTTGAGGCATTTGTGTGATGCTCTAGGCAATATTTTTATGAGAAACCTTGAGTCCTAGCATTTATGTGTATGTTACTTTGATAAACACTGCTGCAGACCAACACCACCTCTTTATGGCACTGGTAGACCATAAAGGCAGTGGGACATGCCACATATCAAAAATCATTCAGGAACATAAAAACAGTTCTAACTGTTAACTTGGTACTCAATACCAAGTCAATAATTGTTTTTCTTTGGACCACTCATGGTAGATTTTAACCAGGGCGGTGGAGTCGGTAGTCCAAACCACCGACTCTTCTATATTTTCACAGCTCAACTCAGACTCCTGCTCCAACTCCAACTCCTTTATAAATGGCTGATAACCAGGGTCAGACAGAAGCAGTAAATATCATCTAGTTCATTAAAAAGCTGGTGACTGAATTCCTACGAAGTAAATATGCAACAAACTATGCATCTAATTATATATTAATAATTGTATAATCTATTTAAAACTAATCATTTTATGCTAGGAGACCTGAAAGATGGAGAGCCTGTCTGCTAAAAAAGTGGTTACCCTCGGACACCATAAACTATAATGGGGTTCACCAGGTGTCTGGGCAGGACTTTTCTCTCTGACGATTTTAGGTAGAATTTACTGAGACTCCAACACAGATATGAACCTAGCCTAGTTGCAGGCTGAGTCTGCAACTATTTTTTTCAAATCTGATTCCGCATTTTGGAGATCAGAACCATTTGTCTAGTTATCACAAGTTGGCCCTCAGTCAACAGATTCTATGTGTAAGAACTGGTTTGGACAGAATAGGAACAGTATAAAATGCAGAAACTGTACTGATATTTGAGGCTTAGTTTACACTATGATTCAGATGACAGCAAATTTTCAGGTCTTCAGGTCAATAAATGGGCTACTTAGGGCTTAAAAGAGAGCTCAGATGTGCAAATAAATATGTCACAATCAAAAAAGTATGTGCTCAGAAAAGGGTGAGTTACAACATGCCTAAATGTTCCTGTTGCTCCTAAAGTAATATAAAGCTATACAGTGACAGGAGGAGGATTACAGATCTTTCCATACATGCTGTCAGCTCACCGCCCAAAGGACTTTCTTTGCTCCTTCACACAAGCGAAAGTACGAGTTGAAAGCCTAAGCAACTCTCACTCAGGATAGATCATGGCCAGAGCTGTGATCTTGGTCTTCTTTTATAGTCTACATTCTACCCTGAGCTACAATCATTAGCAGCAAGGACATGTCTGATACATTCTAAGCTACTGAATGCTATCCTGCCAAAATATATACACAGTGTAGATCATCAAAAAGATAGAAACTTACCTAAAGGTTTTTAAGTGTTTTGTATTCACAATATCTGGGATCTCTAAAATAGTAAAACAAAAGAGTAGTTTAGTGACCAATGAATGTTAATCATAAATATCAAGGCATACAATTCAGCCAGTTTCTGCAAGTATTTCTAGCACATAAATATTATTACTTACACATACACATCTGAATTTAGATCATTGAATCATAGGCATCATTGAATCTCTGGGTCTATTTCAGAAGCTGCTGAATGCACCTCCCTTCAAATTAAGGAGGTTATTCCACTATGTATTTATCCTCTATCCAATAAGTGCCTGATCTGTGGGAGACTGACTGCTCAGACCCCCACTGATCCTAAGAATTGGGGAAGTCTTCCCCCTGTTGCAAATTCAGCCTGATTGCAGCCTGGGTGGATAGACAAACTTGTGCTCCCATTCTCCGCAATGGGAGTGCCTGAGATAGCCGAAGTGCAGCACTCAACTATCTCCAGTACTCTCAACGAAGTGAGGCTTAGTTGTGAGTGGGTGGTCCTAGCTAGTGAGTGACAGCTATCTCTGTATGTACAAGTGGATGCTGTCTATCGCTGATGGTACCACCATCAAGTTGACAACTAAACTCAGAAAGCGCAGATAGTAGTTAAAGGCTTTGTCCAGAATTAGGAAAACTACTTTCTTCCAGAAACAGCTCCATACCTGTCAACAGGTTAAGATATTGCAGCTCAGTATAGACAGAGCAGCAAAGTGTTTGCAATAAGTGGAATATAGTCAAAAGTCTAAACATAGTATATAGGTGGTAGTGATGAGTACAGACCCTCCCCAGAGACCAGTGAATGATAGGGACGATATATACAGAGTCTTACATGTGTCAATAATATAGTGTTTTTATCCTGTCTTATCAAGGAAATCAGTAATACAATAGGGTGGTCATCTGTCTTAAAATCCCCCCCCCCCTCTGCTGACCATGCTTCAGTCTACACAGCAAAGCTGACAAGTGAGCTTGTGTATAAGCCATGACAAAAGGTGTGATTTTTGTCACACAATTTTTGCACAAAAATGGCAACTTTTTAAACTTTGTGTCCTGCACATCACTTTCATTAAAGAGGACCTTTCACGTCCTCATGTATATGCGGTTTGACATACCGCTAGAAAGCTGACAGCGCTCTGAATTCAGCGCGCTGTCGGCTTTCCCGTTATGTGCCCTGGGGCTGGAGATATCGGGGTCTAAATTTCACCGTTCACTGTCAGAAGGGCGTTCCTGACAGTCTAGCTTGGCTGTGAGGAACGCCCTCCCTGACAGTACCCTTCTATAGACTTGTACTAGGGGGCGTTCCTTACAGCTCAGCGTCGTCACTGGGCTGTAAGGAACGCCCCCTCTGATAGTACTCGGCTCAGAGAAAAGGGGCGTTCCTTACCGCCCAGTGATGACACTGAGCTGTGAGGAACGCCCCCCCAGTACAGCGCTATGGACGAGCACAGTCAGGGAGGGCGTTCCTCACAGCGCAACTAGACTGTCAGGAACGCCCTTCTGACAGTGAACAGTGAAATTTAGACCCCTGATATCTCCAGCCCTGGGGCATATAATGGGAAAGTTGACAGTGTACTGAATTCAGCGCACTGTCGGCTTTCTAGCAGTATGTAAAACCGCATATACATGAGGACGTGAAAGGTCCTCTTTAAATGGAATGTGAAGTGGGCCTGGTGGGAGAAGGGTCATGAACCCCCGTCAAATTTATCATCATGCCAAAATCTAGGTTTCTGTTTAGGTGCACAGACCCTGAAGGATGTGCCCAATCTATGGCAAGGCCCGCACCTTGTCAAAAATTAGGCTCAATCTACGTCAGGGTAGGAATTATCAAGACTGCAATGAAATACCAGGGACAAATCATCCCCCATAACTTTGTACTAATAAGACAAAGCAAAATATGGCCCAAAGCAAAAATATAAGAAAAAGCAAAATATGGCAAACAAGTATGAAAAGTGCTGCGATTAAAAAGATTGTGAACGGTTTGCTAGCTAAGTACAGAAGAAGAGCGCCATCGGGAAAACACAGCATAGCACACAGAGATTGGTTCTAAACCTAGAGGCATCAAAAATAACACACTTAGAACAAGTGTAGCTCACAGATAAACAGAGATCTTTTATGGCTCGTTGGAAAAAGCATGAACAATTGTAGCGTGATTTCACTTGTCAATGCGATGGTTTTGATCACGCTCTTTTGTTAAACGCTTAGAATCAATTATAGACAAGTAGTATTGAGGACATACAATAAATCATAATCACATTGCTAAGTAACCAAGGGGAAAGAACTCAATTCCATGTTCGCATTTTTTGAAATAATCCCATTTTTTATGATTTAAAAAAAAAAAAAAAAATTAAAAATCCATGATTAACATTTTTCTGGGGTTTTAAACTGTCTACTAATTGTACAGTATTAAGTGAGCTAAGCCATGAAACAAAAACCACAGCTTAGAAGCAGAGCATCCCTGAAGTGAGATTTTGTAGAAGAGCGCTTACATTAAAAGATTCTCTTCTGGGTAATATTGGCTTTTTTAGCAGAAAGCAGATGGATGACTGAATTAACAAGACTTCATGAAAGGTCAGGATTGGATAACATACTTTGTGAGTCATTTTTTTACTTCTCACACACTGGGTGACATTCCATTAAAGGAGAACAGAATGTGTTTTGTACTTTATAGAGTAAAAAGATATGGATTTATCTATAAAATAATAAGGTCCCTAGTTCAGTGATATTTATGGCAGAAACTGCAGGACTGTTATTAACAGGAAAGAAAAACCTTGTAAGACATTAACGCATAAAAAGCTTTATATTGTACGTTACTATAAACTCGTGTTATAGGTTTAAATAATTTTGGATTTATTTAGTTTTTTTTACTATTATTTATAAGTTATAAAAGTTTTGTGGCATTAACCTTGTAATAGTACAGAGGATGTTGCGATGTGAGCTGAGCAAGCTCCAAAACCACTGGGTCTTTGCTGTTTTACACAAAAGAAATCCAAGAGCTATGCCCACAGACAGACACTATTTGGCAGAGGCAGCTTGTAATAGAAGTGAATAGACTTTACATTATGCTGCAGTACATTAGTTCGGGTCTGCTATGGCAGAGTTTCTCAACTTTATCAAGCAAAGTACCCACTAGTGAGAAAAAAATGTCCCAACTGAATACCCTCAAAGTAGTCATTACTTATAAATGTTAATAAAATAATGTAGGCTCCAAATGAAACCTTAACAGTTAAGTAATGGCCTCCCTCCCACACACATAGGAATGACAGCCACTCTAGTTACAAATTTTTCACCAAATTTGGGCTCGATCAAACTCCATTTTTTGAGATTTGTCTGAGCCTGAAGTTTCATGGGTTTGTCACCCATGAACTATTATTATTCTCTGGGGTCTCTTGAGACCGTCAGAGTATAAATGGCGAAGGCCAAGAGAAGATGAGTACACATAACAGTGTTACTCTCCACCCCTGGGCACCACTTCCTTTTTGGACCTACTTAGTACTGCCAGAGACTGCTGAGGCCCAGTTCACAGGCCTTCAGCGGTTTCTGGCGGTACTAAGGAGGCCGGAAGAGGCCCAAAGTGGACAGAGAGCCATGACTGACAAGTTACTCCAAACCAAACCAGACACTGGCGTTTCACACAGGCTCAGTTCTGGGCTCTTCTCCCTAAAATCTGCTGTACACTGAGATACACCTTCTTCCAAACTCTGGGAGGTGGGCGCATGTGCAGAAACCTCCCAAAGATGGCACGAGCTGCAGTGTTCACTCAAAGCTGTGGCCGTCCCAAAGACTTGTATGGGACATGAAATATTATATCCAGTACTGCATAGTGTACAGGAAGAGTTGTACAGTGTGCTTGCTAAATGCGTTACTTGTTTCTACTAAATAAGAAAGCAACCTTTTATAAACATACTATCTTCTGTGACGAATACAATAAGCTACACTATTGCCCATGGCTGTGCTGTATGCACAAAACACTATTTACAATGGAACACTGAATCCATTTGAGATTATACTACAAACCCATAGGCAATCTGTATGGTGTTGTATATAAGGCAATATATTTCCCCCCTAGAAGCAATGTTTCTAGAGGAGAATCCCTTCGTAATACACTAAGCAATGTTGATTTTGTTCCATCAACAGATTCATATTGAAAAATCTTGTGTACCTATTTATTGTACAGTCATGGCCAAAAGTTTTGAGAATGATACAAATATAAATTTTTACAAAGTCTACTGCTTCAGTTTTTCTAATGGCAATTTGCATATACTCCAGAATGTTATAAAGAGTGATCAGCTTAACAGCAATTACTTGCAAAGTCAATATTTGCCTAGAAAATGAACTTTATCCCCCAAAACACATTTCAACATCATTGCAGCCCTGCCTTAAAAGGACCACCTAACATCGTTTCAGTGATTGCTCCATTAACACAGGTGTGGGTGTTGATGAGGACAGGGCTGGAGATCAATCTGTCATGATTAAGTAAGAATGACACCACTGGACAATTTCAAAGGAGGCTGGTGCTTGCCATCATTGTTTCTCTTCTGTTAACCATGGTTATCTCTAAAGAAACACGTGCAGTCATCATTGCACTGCACAAAAATGGCCTAACTGGGAAGAGTATTGCAGCTAGAAAGATTGCACCTCAGTCAACAATCTATCGCATCATCAAGAACTTCAAGGAGAGAGGCTCCATTGGTGCCAAAAAGGCTCCAGGGCGCCCAAGAAAGACCAGCAAGCGGCAGGACCGTCTCTTAAAAGTGTTTCAGCTGCGGGATCGGGCTACCAGCAGTGCAGAGCTTGCTGAGGAATGGCAGCAGGCAGGTGTGAGTGCATCTGCACGCACTGTGAGGCGGAGACTCTTGGAGCAAGGCTTGGTCTCAAGGAGGGCAGCAAAGAAGCCACTTCTCTCCAGAAAAAACATCAGGTACAGACTGATATTCTGCAAAAGGTACAGGGAGTGGACTGCTGAGGACTGGGGTAAAGTCATTTTCTCTGATGAATCCCCTTTTCGATTGTTTGGAACATCTGGAAAACAGCTTATTCGGAGAAGAAGAGGTGAGCGCTACCACCAGTCTTGTCTCATACCAACTGTAAAGCATCCTGAAACCATTCATGTGTGGGGTTGCTTCTCAGCCAAGGGAATCGGCTCTCTCACAGTCTTGCCTAAAAACACAGCCATGAATAAAGAATGGTACCAGAATGTCCTCCAAGAGCAACTTCTCCCAACCGTCCAAGAGCAGTTTGGCGCTCAATAATGCCTTTTCCAGCATGATGGAGCACCTTGCCATAAAGCAAAGGTGATAACTAAATGGCTCAGGGAACAAAACATAGAGATTTTGGGTCCATGGCCTGGAAACTCCCCAGATCTTAATCCCATTGAGAACTTGTGGTCAATCATCAAGAGACGGGTGGACAAACAAAAACCAACAAATTCAGACAAAATTAAAGCATTGATTCTGCAAGAATGGACTGCTATCAGTCAGGATTTGGTCCAGAAGTTGATTGAGAGCATGCCAGGCAGAATTGCAGAGGTCCTGAAGAAGAAGGGTCAACACTGCAAATATTGACTTGCTGCATTAACTCATTCTAACTGTCAATATAAGCTTCTGTTACTCATAATATGAATGCAATTATATTTCTGTATGTGATAAAAACATCTGACAAACACACATAAAAACCAGAGGGCAGCAGATCATGTGAAAATATAATATTTGTGTCATTCTTAAAACTTTTGGCCATGACTGTACATAGTGGGTTGAAAAAAAAAGATCTACTGTAGGCCCACGGTTTAATACTATAAACCCACGTGGATCCAGAGGAAGACAAAAACCACTCTGTTAATGGCATAGACCCAATTCACCATGAAGTGGAAAAAAAAAATTCCTTCCTTTTCCCTGCTGACAATCAGACAGATTGCTGGATATACATTCTACATTAAGGCTACTTTCACACAAAAGAGTTTCACCAGTGAAACTTGGTCCAAACTGTGCGCTGGATCTACTGTCCTGGGCATATGCTAGGAGAGGGCCTATAATTACCTACGCGGTTAGAAGTCCCTGCCTCGCAGCGACATATTGTTCAGTACTACACTTTGCACTGCGACTCTCAGCATCAAATTGTGGGTCCCTACTAGTGACCTAAAATATCAAATAATTACTACTTAGGAATCCAGGGCTGCCAGTCTCTTCTCCATCATCCTTAGGGTCCATTTACTAGCATAGGACATGTAATTGGTGCTGTGGTCAAGTGCCCTACTACTGGCATTGTGACCATGTGAAAGGAGCCATAATGCCAGTAATACAGAACCTGGCTGCTGCGGCAAATGATTGGCTGCAGCAATGACATGTCCTATGCCCTCTCTCTAACCCCAACGATATGGAAGGGATACGTGCACATCACAGCAGTATAGGCCCACCACTGCGTGTAACAAGAAAATAAATCTATTCATCTATTTAATTGCCCTTAACACTACACAAGTACATAAAGTAAGTATTAAGAACTTCATACAAAAAGTCAAGAGTAACTAATATATTGGTCAGGGCAGGTTAAAGCTCCTTTGCCACAATTACTTACATTTGACATTACAAGATCTTATAAAACATTTCCTGCATACTGCTAAGCTTCTACATTTGCTAAAGAAAATCTCTGCCTATTAATAAAATGATTTTCCTTAATAATTATCATATCTAAGTTATCTTTTGACAGTTCATCAAAACACGTTACGGGTTAAAATTAAAAGTATGAGTGAAAAATATAAAAATGCTGAACTAGAGAAAGGCAAAAAAACAAGACCCCGTTGGATAAATGCCAATTTGGCTTTATCACTGGCAACAGCTTATCCTGCTCTCCTCAATGAAACCACATGCACACTCAGTTAAACTGAGTTCAGGTATGTATAAAAGGAAGGCTCGAAGGATGAGCTGTTGTGTGAACAAGAATGTGGCTGACCGGTTTCTAATGTGTATTGTCAGCTTTAGGCTGAGGCCCCATGTCGCGGAAACGCATCTTTTTTTGTTGCAGATTTTGTTGAGGTTTTTGAGCCAAAGCCAAGAATGTCTACAAAAGGAATGGGAAACATATTGGAAGCTCTTATACTTACACTTTCTGCTCAGTCCATTCCTGGCTATGGCTCAAAAAACCGCAACAAAATCTGCAACATAAAAAGCTGCGTTTGCGCAACGTGGGGCTTTAGCCTTAGCTTCCCCCCAAAGGAGGGACAGCTGTCCAAGGACAGCTGTCATATAGCCCAGCTCTCTATTCCATGGGGCATGCAGCTAGGGGTAAGGGAGGATGCATAGATTGGATCACCGAGTTGATAGGCAGATAGGTAAATGTGTAAAAGTGCACATACAAAACAGGACATATTGTTCACACATTTCAAACAGATGGTTCTTAATCATTCAGTAGGCAAGCTATTTCTCTCTGGTTTTGGATGTGCACACTCGGCTTTTATTATGTTTGAATAGAAGTCATTTTTAAACTATCCTGAATGCTGGTCTTAGTTTTCCCAACATTAGAATACTGTATTGTGCCTGGTATGAGGTGGTAAAATGGAAATAAATAAGCACTGCAATTTCTGTGCAATACTAAGCCAGCAAAGAGTGCTGGAAAATGCCAGATCTGAAACCTATAAAGCTGTTCTCCTTTTAAAGGTGATTTCAAGGAATTTAATTGATAATCTATCATTAGGATAGGTCATCAGTTGAAGATCCATAGGGATCTAACAACGGGCACCCTATGGACCAGCTGTTTTAAGAGACATCAGCTCCTCCTGAGCACCACTTATACTTCACAGACCATGTAACATCACATTCATTGGTCACATCGTCTGATCGCAGCCCAGCACCATGGGCTGAACTACAATACTGAGCACAACCACTGACAAATGTATGGCTCTGTGCTTGGTAAGTACTGAAGAGGCTACAGCCTCTATAAAACAACTGAACGGCAGGGTCTCAGGTGTCAGAGAACAAATGGGTTAATCTTCTGCAGGTCAATTCCATCTTTGACTTAAGGCCAGCTAAAGAGGGTAGGGCTTAACCATTTCCCTAGAGTGCACACATGGCACAGCAGGGAGGCTACTACAGTCACAGGACTGTCCACACAGTCCAATGATCATACATCCAATGGTCATACGACAGCACAGTTAAGACTGACGTGGATTTGGCTGGTGTATGGGGAGGGGTGGGGCTGATAGGGTATTGGCTACTTGTGGTTGCTGCATTGTCTGGCCCTAACGATAATATCTTGGAACATGTGATTTATTTCTATATTTACCAGTTTTAAATGCATTATGATACAATACAGGACTACAAGGAAGGAGGAGATGAACAGAGGAAGCGTAGGGACTTTTTTTTCAGCTTTTCATGCAGTTTCTCAGACTTTAAAGGAAAACTTTCACATGGAAAATGTCATTCATTTTCAGATCCCCTAATAATCAGTTTACAAACTGGTCATGTGGATGTGTAATACATGCTACATGTGAGGTCTGTTTGTCCAGGATGCTGCAGTTTTCACTCTCATGTATCAGTGCAACTTTATTTCTGTACGGAGTTCTCCTTCCACAGGCTATGAGGGACTTCTTCTCCCTTGTGCTCAGGTACACTGAAGCTTTAGAAAGTGACCGCTTTGTATTTAGGAAGCAAATGAACAAGAAGTTCAGAGCAAAAGGTGTTCACAATCTTCAATTTCACTATAAAGAGGAACTGCAGACAGACATCCACATTAAGATAACCTACAATGCAAAGACTTTTTTTTTTTTTGCAATTTGTAGCGATTTTTCAGTCAAAATTGATTGCCGCAAGGAGCGAAACAAGCATCGGGGTCTGAGGGTGGGGGTCAAAGCTCTACTAAAGCGCTTTTTAGCATCAATGAGACAACTGTGTGGCTGAACAGCTCTTTAGCTCCCTATCCTACACCGATCTGTTAGATCAGTACAGGGGAGGCGAAAAAATGTGCAAGATGAGGGAGCATGGTCTGAACGGTGACCACGGCCACCAGCTGTTGGGACCCTAGCTCCATCGTGACAGTGGTCACAAGGAGACTGTCCTTTTAGCATTGATACATTACCATAGCAGCAGCAGGGATCAGTAATCTTTCCTGTTGCTTGCACAGGGCAGCAGCGCTGATTACCGACTTCTCATGCTGCCATTGTAATGTATTAGAGGCAAAAGTGAAGGAAGAGCATTATAATGTTTGAGGGACACTCAGGACCATTAAACTGTGTGGGGGCACTAATAGGGACATATCCTTATGCCTGCCATTTGGATGGTATCAGCACACTATAGAGTGGGAATCCAGAGTCTATCACATATAAACCATTGTGTAATTCTGAAGGCAAGGTTCCCTCAAGCATTTATAAACTCTTTGACAGAACTAATATACATGAATGACAAGTCATAAACAATGTGGGTGGTCATTAAGCAGTTAATATACCATATAAGCATCTACCAAACATTTATTCTTTGCTTGCAAAGACGACCAAACATGAAGTCTCATATATTTTGAAATAAGCAATAAAAATTGGAATGTGAATTCCCAATTGCAGTTTATAGCTTTATGTACTCTAGTTCTTGATGGTTTGGTAGGATGAGAACAGAAACCATTTAGAAACTGCATGCGTTCAAGCAGCTGAACCATAAGCAATACAATACTGTAGTAAGAAATAATGGCTCTACCAAGGAAAAAAAAGAGATAAATCAAAAGAATGAAGGAAAAATATTACCCATCCCATATCCATTGTACAATCTTCTTTCGCGCTCTATGGTCTGTTTAATGACAGTCTCTCGGGAGCCATGCTGTCTCGCTTGTCTACCTTTGATGCTGTTATGCAATTCAATTTGTTCCAGCTCAGTATCGAACCGATGTAAATAGCTGAAAATGCAGGGAAAATTACCAAGATGATGACCATAATATCAGTCATCTAAACGGTACTAATAATTTTATCAGCAAAAAGTATTCTAGCGCATTTTATTGTTTGGTACAGCTTATTTAGAAAAAGCTTCCCAAGGATCATATATCCTGTGGGGCTTCTGCATTAAAAAGATTTTGCAGGCGAAAATTTTATATTTTAATCAGGACAAGGGAGGTGAAAAAAAAAACAAAACAAAACAAAAAAAACAAACCGTCACCTGTCCCTGCTGTGACGTCCTGGGACCCCCTTCCGCTGAGGTAGCTGATTAGCCTCAGCGATGACGTGACCAATGAGACCAAACACGGCCTCAGCAGCCTAAAGAAGGGTCCCGGCACTGGGGACAGGTGAGTATGTTTTTTTTTTTTTTCCACCTAACTGGTCTAATTAAAAAATACAATTTTAGCATGGAGAACCGCTTTAATAATTAATATTTTGATACAATATATGAAAAATATACACATCAAAAAGATGCATGAGTTCACGTCTGTGCTGTATACAAATGTTAGCAACAATAACCTGCCCTCTATCAGAATTATTAGAATTAAAAGTATATGTTAAATGGGTCATTTGGGGAGCCAAAACGCTAGGCACTGATATAGATATTGCTCCATAGTTGCACCAATTGGGAGCTCTTTGATAGCTTTTTAAAGCTATCTAAGGCAGTAATAGTAATCTGCTACTGCTGGTACCGTCACCCATGTCTAGTACCTGTAACCATGTCAATACCTGCAGAGCTCATAATACCATATAGCTGCCTGGATCTGGATTTCACTACTGGTCCTGAAATCGGCAAAAACCGTTTCTGGTAACACTGGGGAATGTAAAAGTGACCTGATTGTGAGGAAGGGGCGGGGGGAGCTATATGGAGCAGATTATGCAAGAAGCAGAGGAGGTGCAGCGAGGCATTTCGCACAGAATAGGTAGGGCAGAAGAATGAGGATGGGACTCTGAGGAATCTGGGGTCACAAGGTAGCTCCAAATAGTATCTACTGGAAGCAAAGACAGACCGTGTGTCTACACAGCAACCCATGATAGAAAAAAAAAAAATATATCACAAAAATCTATGACTTTTTTTTATTTATTTAATTTATTTTAACATTTGTTCTCTGAAGTACATGGCTTGATAATTTCCCACAAAGCACTCTCCATTTATGTGGTAAGAAGACCAGTCTTTATGTGTCACTCACATTGCATATGTAATTATATATATTTCCTACCTTTCAATTAGCTCGCATGTTTCCTTTTTAGTGTACTCTGTTTTGTTAGGATCAAGATGACTTTGAAACCACTCAAGTTTTTCACCTATGTGAAATAAAACCAAATTACATTAACTATGTAAACACATATTTAAAAGGAGGTCTCCACACAAAATATAAAATTGGACATAATGATAGTAAGATTATGTTCACATCTGCGTTGTTTTTCCAGTCTTTCCGAACTGCTATGAGGTCAGAAAAAGAAAAAAAAAATAAAGCCTCCATTTTTAAACTCAGTGATTTCTATGGGCTTTTTTTTTTTTAAAAAGACCCATTGCATCATGTTTCTATTTTATTTTCCAGAAGAAAAATGCTGTAATGCTTTTTTTTCTGTCAAAGAGAACAGAAACAAGATGGAACAGATGCAAACTTAAAAAATAATAATCAAAATAAATAAATAAAACTTTTTAACCCATTTTCAGATCCCAGGATCAGGATCAGGATCAGGAAAATGTAAAACATAAAAAACAAGGCAAATGTAAACATTATATACGGATCACTGGATGCACATAAATGATCAGTTAAAGGGGAGTTTCAGTTCATTTTTTTAACCTCTCGGGAGATCAGGCAGAAGTCTCCGTTTGGGTCTCTAGTCTTTGTTTACTTGTTTTTCTGTGCATGAGCGTATTAGCCAGTGACTGAGTGCTGAAAATGGCTTCACTGCTCAGCCACTGATTGGCAGACGCTTTGTGGTCAGGGCAAATGTCAGGAAGACAGGGACCTGAACAGAGATTCTCAGCGGGATCATTGATGGACAGATAAGTATGCACTGTCTATTATTTTAAGTCTCCCTAGTGGTTAAAAAAAGTGTATTACTAATCTTTGGCAGCTTCTTGAACATACAATTTATCTGTCCATGGACAGAATTACTTTTTGGGGAGGAAATTCTTTTTACCTCTTATCTAAGTGAAAGTCCTACAGTTAAAGCTCCGACTGCCAACAAGTTTGTCTTCTTAGGGTACGTTCACACATAGGATTCTGCCACAGTTTTGGTGGTGGATTCCGCCCCCAAATCAGCCTCCCATTGTTTTCAAAGTCCCTGCAGATTAGTCCACCCATCTGGGCCTAATCAGCAGAGGAAACCTACGTCCGACTACGGCAGCAGAAAATGAAGAGGAATCTCTCTTCATTTTCCGCCATGTTAACATAGCTTTACCGTAGTAAGGGTTAGCTCACATTTGCACTGTATTCTTCGTCGCAGAAACTGACTGAAATCGGCAGAGAGAAAAGTCCTGCATGGAGGACTTTTCTCTACACTAGATTCAGTAAAAAAAAAAAAAAAAAATGGTGGACATACCCTACATAGACTATGGGGACAGCTGGTGTCTGTAGGTAACTGCTGTTTTAGCGGTCCAGCTCTCCATCATTCGGGAGAGCTAAGACATATTTTAATTGCTACCTTATCATGTCTAATCTTTCCACAAAAAAGGCTATGTAGGTAACAGATATCTATCTATCTATCTATCTATCTATATATATATAAAAATCTGTATTAATACACAAATAGGAGCATAATAGGTAATACTAAAAGGTCGCAGAACTTTGGCAAAACGGTCAATGACATGTTCTACTAATAATCTTCCTATCTATTCTATAATTGCTGCCCTAGTATTGATAACAAGGAGAAACTTTGATAGTAGTATAATGTTGTACCGTGTTAGCCATTGAAAGTAGTGGAAGAGTGAAGAAATCAAGCGATACCTTTTAGAGGCTAACTGAGTATATTTATAAGTAAGCTTTCAGGAGTACTAGCTAGCTCCCTTCATCAGACATGGTGTGATACAAGAACTGAAAATTCACATATTTTTATACACATGGTTTTCAAAGCATTTTAGAGTCCTTAAAAAAAAAAATGCAATCTAAGTAGAGAAGTTATTTACAACAGGTCAAAAAAACAGTCTGGAAACTTGTGGTGCATGACGGAGGGATCAGTAATTCTTGCTGTTATCTGTTTGCTATCAGGAGGTGATTTGTGTCCCTCACAGTTCATACATAGTGTGATTTGAAGCTGGCATGAATATTGAGTTCAGTTCATGTTTCATACATAGTGTGACATGAAACTGGCATGAATATTAAGTCCAAATTGCAGAGTTTGAAATTTTTGCATAAATTTGTACTCCATTTCTTTCCTTTTCTCCTGCGTCTTAAAATGTCCCATTAAAACCACAACCCGCAAATCTTCAATAGAGTGGTTTTCTCCGGAGAAATGTTTGTCGGCAACTCCTCTTCGATATAGCTGAATGTACAGTAAGTGAGCTTAAGGTCTTAAAATATCACTAGGACTTAGACAGATCATCCAGTGTACAGGTTATGATGACCCTTCTACCAATCATAGAAATCTAACAATTTTTATAAATTATATGTTCAATTCCTGAAATGTTTGTGCAGTGTCAGAGCTCTGGTCCGGCAGCAGCTTATTCATCTCTATCTCTTGCATGTGATGTCAAGGTAGAATTGTAAGATAAATGTCTAACAGCTCTCTAGGGTGTATGTCACCGTTACTTTGGGGTCATAGGGGAACCTGAACTTGTACTTCTATAAATTACATCAGTACGCATACAATGAAGATACACTATATTTTACTTACCAAGAATGCCTAACTTCAAGGCTTTTTCATTTTTCATCCTTAGAAAGAGAAAATAAAGTTCATGAATATTCTATTACATTAATGTTCTACTGAAAAAAAAACATGATGGCAAGGAATCTGAACACACTTTTTAAAAATATTATACAATTAGCAATATATTTATTATTTATTCCTCATACTATTATAGCACCAACAAATTCCACAGAACTTTACAGACATTATCAGTTGCTGTCCCATCAGTATGTCTTTGGAGTGTGGAAGGAATCCTGCGCAATCTCCTTGCTGATGTTGTCCTTGGTTGGATTTGAGCCTAGGACACCAGCACAGCAAGGTAACAGTGCTAACCACTGAACCACTGTGCTGTATCTTTAATTGTATCCATTGTTTGGGCTGTGAAAAAAGTCATTTTGAAATTGGTTTGGCTTACCAACTCCACAGCCCTATACTTAACATTATAACATAATTTAAAAAAAAAAAAAAAAAAAAAAAATCCAGTGTTCTTCACATAGTAGGACCTCTCACCCAGCACCCTGAATCACACTGATGAGAGACAATGACCTTGAAACAGTTGTCTGTGGATGGGTCCCTCTTCTGGATAGAGGTACTCTGTCTAGGATTTATTCATAGATTATGCTACTAGGTTTTAGAAAAAACAGGCCTTGATCTATAGGGAACTACCTTCCAAAGGGTGGCGCTAGAGTAAGTTCTCCTTCTCCACTGAGGACAGCTTATTTGCATATTTCTTTCAGTGCTATATATTGCTTGTTTATTTATCACCGATCCGGTGAAACAAGCAATATATATCACTATTTGGAGTCTGAAGTCTTGATAAATTACATGTCTGACAGGTTGGGACCCTACTTCTTTACTCCTGAAAAACTCAAGACCCAGAGCTGAAACCACACCCCATCCTGTTTAATGGGAGAAATAACAGTCCGAATATCCATTCAAAAATTGTAAATAGTACGTGATGCAATTTCTACATACATAGATATATGTGTATGAAGTGTCACCACACCCCAGGCTCAGCTTCTTTTCTCTTCTACAGTGGGGGAAAAAAAGTATTTAGTCAGCCACCAATTGTGCAAGTTCTCCCACTTAAAAAGATGAGGCCGGCCTGTAATTGACATCATAGGTAGACCTCAACTATGAGAGACATAATGAGAAAACATATCTAGAAAATCACAGTCTGATTTTTTTTAACAATTTATTTGCAAATTATGGTGGAAAATAAGTATTTGGTCAATAACAAAAGTTCATCGCAATACTTCGTTATATATCCTTTGTTGGCAATGACAGAGGTCAAACGTTTTCTGTAAGTCTTCACAAGGTTGGCACACACTGTTGCTGGTATGTTGGCCCATTCCTCCATGCAGATCTCCTCTAGAGCAGTGATGTTTTGAGGCTATCGCTGGGCAACACGGACTTTCATCTCCCTCCAAAGGTTTTCTATGGGGTTGAGATCTGGAGACTGGCTAGGCCACTCCAGGACCTTGAAATGCTTCTTACGAAGCCACTCCTTCATTGCCCTGGCGGTGTACTTGGGATCATTGCCATGCTGAAAGACCCAGCCACTTTTCATCTTCAATGCCCTTGCTGATGGAAGGAGGTTTGCACTCAAAAATCTCACGATACATGGCCCCATTCATTCTTTCATGTACATGGATCAGTCGTCCTGGTCCCTTTGCAGAGAAACAGTCCCAAAGCATGATGTTGCCACCCCCATGCTTCACAGTAGGTATGGTGTTCTTTGGAATCAACTCAGCATTCACTCTCCTCCAAACACGACGAGTTGTTTTTCTTCCAAACAGTTCTACTTTGGTTTCATCTCATCATATGACATTCTCCCAATACTCTTCTGGAACATCCAAATGCTCTCTAGTAAACTTCAGATGGGCCCGGATATGTACTGGCTTAAGCAGGGGGACACGTCTGGAACTGCAGGATCTGAGTCCCTGGCTGCGTAGTGTGTTACTGACAGTAGCCTTTGTTACGTTAGTCCCAGCTTTCTGCAGGTCATTCACTAGGTCCCCCCGTGGGGTTCTGGGATCTTTGCTCACCGTTCTTGTGATCATTTTGACCCCACGGGGTGAGATCTTGCGTGGAGTCCCTGATCGAGGGAGATCATCAGTGGTCTTGTATGTCTTCCATTTTCTAATTATTGCTCTCACAGTTGATTTCTTCACACCAAGCTGCTTGCCTATTGCAGATTCAGTCTTCCCAGCCTGGTACGGGTCTACAATTTTGTTTCTGGTGTCCTTCCACAGCTCTTTGGTCTTCACCATAGTGGAGTTTGGAGTGTGACTGTTTGAGATTGTGGACAGGTGTCTTTTATACTGATAACACTGTCAAACAGGAGCCATTACTACAGGTAATGAGTGGAGGACAGAGGAGCCTCTTAAACAAGAAGTTACAGGTCTGTGAGAGCCAGAAATCTTGCTTGTTTGTAGGTGACCAAATACTTATTTTCCACCATAATTTGCAAATAAATTCTTTAAAAATCAGACAATGTGATTTTCTGGATTTGTTTTCTCATTTTGTCTCTCATAGTTGAGGTCTACCTATGATGTCAATTATAGGCCGGCCTCATCTTTTTAAGTGGGAGAACTTGCACAATTGGTGGCTGACTAAATACTTTTTTTTCCCCACTGTATTTTACTCGTACTCTCCCATACTCACTATCAGAAGTAGGGATAATGTCTGCTGGGCAGTAGAGAAACAGGGAGAAGAATACCAAAGGGACAGAAAGTTTCAGAGCATTTTTCATGTAAAGGAGCAAAAAATCAGTTAATAAAGTATATTACAACATTTATTAATGACACAAATACTGCTAGAAAGCTAAAAGTTTCTTCAAAGTTTAGGTGCACTTTAAATGCAAGCTAAATCGAGCTAGCGTGAACAGCTAATGATAGGCCATCAACTTTTGGGGCTGGGAAAGTAAACAGAGGATAGAAAACTTATGGCTTTTGGTCTAAAGAATCTCTGAAACATAGCCCAGCAAAGAAAGTAGCTGGGTTCCATTCAGCTGTATCTCAAAGACATTATCTATTAAATCTAGGATCTCCTTCCAATATATCTGGAAGGGTAGACAGTTCAGCATTAATAGGATCAGTCAAGCATGTGAGGCCTGACACTGGGGACACACAGTAGGTTATCAGACTTATAACCCATCTTAGATAGTAAAATAGGTGTTCAATACCAGGGCTGTGGAGTCGGAGTCGTGGAGTCGGAGCCGGTGCCTATTTTGGTGGAGTCGGAGTCGGTATAAAATGGACCGACTCCGACTCCCAAAATATATAATAAATTGGTACAGTTAGTAGTACAATGTAGTATGTGCTGAATATATTTTCATAAGAATTTGGGAAAATGATGAAATGTTGAAAATGATGAAATGTCCTGTAAAGGTCTGTTCTATTCCTCATATAATGATGGGACTGAGTTCTGAGTGAACCTATAAGGTTTAGCACCATTATCTGGAGTAAGCAAAAGATACAAGTGTTGTGATTGTGAGGACTGAAAAGCTTGACTTTATCTGTAATTGTGCTGGAGACCCACCCACAGCCCGAGGACACAGAGTGACTGCTTGTCAGCAAGTGAATCATTGTGCTGAGACTGAGAACTCCTTTAAGGCAAGTACTTCTTCTTAGTATATCTAAACTTTCAATAAACTGCATAAATCAATTGTCCAGTGTATGTTCTCTCTGTATGCTTTGTGTTAGTTTGCTTCTCCTCTGAGCTCATGTTTGGAGAGGTTAGCTGCTCTGCTCAGATGGCTTATATATGCTATACATAGAATATAAGGGGGGAAACTGTTTTCTAACATCTCAAACTTAGAAATACAGAAACACACATGTGAGAAAGTACTATAGGTGTAGAAGCTGTTGCCACTTGCCAAGGCTTTGTTATCTAGCACTGCTAGTAGTTTCACTTTGTAGATTGTGAAGCAGTATGATGTAAAACACCCAGGGCCTGATGTATGAAACTGTCTAGGTGTAGAAGTTTCTTTGTTGCCCATAGCAACCAATCAGAGCTCCCCTTTCATGTAGTGCTCTGGAGAAATGAAAGCAGAGCTCCGATTGGTTGCTGTGAGCTCTGACTGGTTGATATGAGTAACAAAGAAAGTCTTAGACCAAGACAGTTTTCACACATCAGGCCCTTAGTGAGCTGTATCCAGAGAAAAGTGTGATACTGAAAGTTATTTTGAAAACAAATTTATATCATTATAAAATGTCTAAGAAGCTTCCTATGAAGTCAGCTGTATTTGAGCATTTCACACTAACTGAAGATAAAAAATATTTTGTGTCAGTGTAAGATAAGTGACCCAGATGAGAACAAATGCTGTGATGTCAAAATCAGTGCATACTCCGGAAGCGAGAAAAACGCTCCTACGAGAGCTTCCAATCTAAAAAGACATTTAAGCCGCTTCCACCCAGAAGTTTTCAAATCTGTGACTGAGAAGGATCAGAGTGACACCAAGAAACCAGTGCCCAGCACTTCCCGCCAGGCAACGGAGGATGAAAGATTGTCTCAAACATCAGTAACAAGATATTTTCTAAGTGACAAAATTACTGTAACAATGACAGCAGATGTGTTTAAAAGACAGCTCATAGAGCTTGTTGTGAAGGACGGTGTACCATTACCATTATTTGTTCGACCAAGTTTTAAAGCTCTTAATGAAGAAATGGCCCGCAAACTTGGTTTTTCTCTGGAAAGACAAAGTATTAGAAAATTAGTGATTGAAGAAGCCCTTAACCAAAAAGAACATCTTAAAAAGATTCTCAAGAGACGCTTAATATATCTTAAAATGGATGCCTGCACGCGTCACAGAGTGAACTATTTTGCTATAAATGTAAGATTTGTTTGTGACAACAAAAAATTTGTTACCAAGACACTGGCAGTAAAGGATACTAAAGCTCAACACACCAGTCAGTTTCTCCAGGCCTTAGTGGAAAATGTTCTGGAAGATTATGAACTCAAAAAAGAACAGGTTCTTGCTATTGTAACGGACAATGCTTCAAACATGATAAGTACAATTAAACTGATGAATGAGAATAAGGAAGGTGAAGAACAGTTAGAAGAAAACTTTGGATTCAGTATGTCTGAGATGGAAGCCCACAGTCCTGTTCCTGTAACTGAGGAACAAACAGATATTACTACAGAACAACAGCAAAATGATACTTTAGAGTTAGATCTTGCTGAAGCTGCTTCAAAATTCTCTCATATTTATCACATGCGCTGTGCTGTGCACACACTGCAGCTGGCAATAAGAGACAGTCTGCAAGAGGGACATGCTGGAACTCTGATTGGCAAGGTGAGGAAATTGGCTATTGCTGCCCGAACCCCTAAAATTGATTCCATCTTGAAGAGACGTGCTGGGAAAGGAGCAATCGTAGATAAAGCCACTCGGTGGGGCAGCACCTATTTAATGATTGAGCGATTAGTTGAGCTGAAGCCCTTTCTTGTGGACATGGCCAACCCTCAGGTAACATTAACAGAAAGTCAATGGACACAGGTGGCTGAATTAATGGAACTGCTTCATCACCCATTCACAGTAACAAAAAAATTACAAGCTGAGGATTTAACTCCTGGAACTTTCTTAAAGGAGTGGAAGAACTTGCTGTTTTGCATGTCCCAAAGACAAGGCTTAATCGCAGAGGGCATTGCTGTTTCAATGAAAAGGAGAGAGACACTGTTATTAGATAACAAAATTCTTCTGGCAGCTGTTTTTGTGGACCCAAGTCATCGTATATTGCTGAATGATCAACAGATTACTAAAGGAAAAGAAGCTCTGACTGAGGTAGCAATTAGGATGAGTGGGCTACAGGACTGCCAAGAGCAAGAGGAATTGGGTCTTGCCAGTGCTACTGCCACCATATCTTCAGCCTCATCAGATGAAGAGTTTAACTTTGAAAAGTATTTGGATGACATGGATCAGGCAAAGCGTTGCCGCAGAGAAAAAGATTCCATTCCCATAGCAAACAAACTGACTGTATTTCAGCAAAATTTTTCACTTGCTCTCAAAGAAGTAGAAGAGTTCAACCGATCAAAACTGACTGTGCAGGAGGCAATTCCTTTATACCCCGAGATTGTTAGAGATCTTGCCCATGTGGTCACCGCTTTGCCACCAACCCAAGTTAGTGTAGAGAGGCTGTTCTCTAGCCTTAAAATAATTCGATCTGATTTGAGGTCATCTTTGAAGGAGGGTCTGATGGAGGCGATACTTTTTCTCAGAAAAAATTCATAGACTCCACAAATGTTATTCAGGACGTTTTTGTTGAAAACTGTTTTTTTACCACTTGCAGCGTTTTGCATATTTGCAATTTATTAAAGTTTTTTGTGTTCTAAAGTTGTATCCAATAAATATATTTTATGTTCTACCTAAATAGCTTGATTATTGTATCATAAGGATGATAAAAAGCTTAAATTAAGTTATCTCTTAAACATGCGCCATGTATGTCGGAGTCGGAGTTGGAGTCGGAGTCAGGGGAAATTGAGGAGTCGGAGTCGGGGCTTTGGCGTACCGACTCCACAGCCCTGTTCAATACACTTTGTGCAGAAGATATATATTTATAGCCTATGTGCTTCACTAACAGTTAACTGTCTGAACATACAGCAAAATGTCTTGCCATTGTTCCTCGGTTATGGCACCTACTGTATATCATCCACTCAATTGTTATATATGTTCACGGGACATCACTTCAAATAATCCTGTATGAAATATTTATACCATGGGAATATCACCCCTGACCTCTGAGGAATATGACCTCTTGAAAGCAACAAATTATACTTTATAATATGATAAATAGATTCTAGTTATCACCAATACATCTCTTACCAGGACTGTGAAGGTGATAGGATACACCACTGACTCCAACTCCTGAACAGACTCCTTCACTATTGTCAATCAGCAGTAAAGATCATCTAATTTATTAAAAAGCTAGTGAATCAATGCTTAAGTAAATATGTAACAAACTATATAATTATACAATATTAATAATTCTATAATATAATTGAAAATAATTATTTAATTTTGAAGCAGAGTCAGTAAGTTTTTTTCCAACTCCAGCAAAATTGGTCCAGACTGACTCCACAGCCCTGCCTGTTACAGTCCAAGTGAGTGTTGCAGAATGTGATTGCTGGATGTGGCAGAGTCAAAACCAGATAGACATTTGTATATAACAGGAACAGACTTTAGTGATACATGAGTGCAGTAAGAGAAGATCACCTCACATGGTGAATGACAGATCTAGTTCAGCACACACACACACACAAAACATGATGTGTATATCAACTAGCATCAAAACAACAAAGTACAGAGTGTCTACAGATAAACATTTAGAAACAGTTACATCTAGTGTCATAAATGTGAACTGCAGTCAATCCAGCAAATATAGAGACGAAGCTGGCTGTTGCATATCTCCAACAGGGAGGAAGGTTATTGAGCTAGCCATAGTAGTATATAACATGGGAACAAAAATATATACCATGGGGAACACTTTTAAACACCCATCATCTCAAAAACACACATAGTAATCAGAAATGAAAATAAGCATGCTGTACAGGACCTGGGCAGGCCTGGGGATGAAAAGGACTCTGTTACACAATTATAGAATAAGGCCACATTCACACGGCAGAATCCGCCCCGATTCTGCCTCCCATTGTTTTCAGAGTCCGCAGTTTGAGACTCCCATGCAGAAAGCCGATGCTCTGCATCAGTGAAAAATGAAGAGGAATCCGAGGCAGATATCTGTCCTATATTCTTCTTCATTTTCAAATATCTGAACAGGCCTTTAGTATATCAGTATACATTACTTACTTCTCCTTTCTGTCCTGCTTGTGGCCTTCTCGCGCCAACTGAGCAGCTTTTCTGCTATAAGGATGGATGACCTTCTTTTCTTGTTTACTTTTATTCTGTGGTGCTTTAGGCTGAAATGTAAAAAAAAAAAAAAAAAAAAAACAAAAACCATTAAAAGGTTTCCACTAAAAATTAAGAATGAAAAACAGATTCGCAAAAAAAAAAAAAAAAAAAAAAAAAATTGACTCTGTGAGGAAACTCAAAGAAACAGAATATTATATAACAAGTCCACCGTTTATTATGTTGGTCTCAGGCAATATAGGTCACCAATACCAATTAGCTCCATGCACTGTGTAGTAGCCATGTTGGGGTACTGCCCAGTCAGCTCCCATTCATGGCCCCCAATGACCTGATATGGATGGCTTATCTTTTGGTTAAGTTTTCACTATAAACTCTTATGTTTTAGAACGATTTAATAAGAACAAAGAAAGCAGTAATGTCAATTCTGTGGGTGGCTGCAGACTTCACAAGTGGCCACTAATTAATATTTTCTGAGTCTTCTAGAAATTAATTAGTATTGTCTTTTTTTGTGTAAGTGTAGTAATCGCTAGCATTATCTCTTTCTGTAAGCAAGAAGGACAGAACTATGTAACCAGATTGCTTATTTGTGACGAAGTCTATTTCAATTCTTTTGACCTACAGGAAAAGGGACGGCGATCCTGTGGTTTTAAATTGGAAGTGAGCCCTTCAGGCAGCAAAAATGTTTGTGTGTAATGTATAAGTAAAAAATATGGGTTTCTTTGATTTATCTTACTTGTTGGCTGCTAAATTTAGAGCTTAGATACATTTCCATGGCAACACATACTGATGGATTCTAATGGATACCCTTTATCTGCACTACATGAAAACTTCAGGCCAGCTGTTGGAAAATGTTTCTATGACCACAAATTATCGCTATAAGGTCTGTAGAACACTAAAAGAAGAACATTTTGTTACACTGTTATATCAAACACATCCATATACTTGATATTCTTGAGATTCTCAAATTACAGCGGTTTTCTCGGTTCATGAAACAACTTGACAAATAAGTAAAATGTGATAAAATGATTTTTAGAAACTATCAATTACCTGTGAAATACTGGAGCAACAGTAGTCTGGTGCTGTCTGCTACTGAGGCAGTCACATGGAGGATGGGAATGGTTGGAGTTATCGGATAAAGTTATTTTATCCCATTTCCTGAATCCTTTGTCAAGTTTCAGAAAAACCCTTTAAACACTATTCCAGACTTACAATGATATGGTTTGGTACTGCCAATCATGTTAAGCTTTGTGCCTATAACCTCTTCACTGTATTAATTTACGTTGTTGCAAGCAATCCATACCGTTCCCTTCACGTTCATATAAACAGAACCCGCCACCAAGTTAGACAAACTCAGTGACACATTATCTGAAAGGCGCATCATCCTGAGCATTTTTATGCTTTGTTTATCCAAATCTGTTCAGCCATTCTACAGATATAAGTCCTTGTGGTGTTGATATAGATTAGGGGGTACTAGACAAGTGGGCGTCAAAACTGTATAACATACAGAACACAGAGACCACACCACAGCGAAACCAGTGTTACCACAAACTTTGCACACACTTTGCAACTATTTAAGCATACCGGAGAGTGCTGTAGGTCTCTCTTCTAAGAGGAATTTATTACAGTTGTCCTTCATAAGCACCTCAATGTTATCCGGGAGTGTTGATTACACCATGTAACAATTTTCAAAAAAAATATTTGTTCCCAGTTGTTAAGTGCGTTTTCCTGATTGTTTGTACCTTAAATGAATAGAAAAAAGTTATTATTCCCTGTAAACTTTGCTTTTGTGGTCAGCACAATGATATTTTGAAATTGATCTATTTTTAAGGATATTCGCAATATTTCAAGATACTTAAGAAGCTTCTGGAATTGTGAGACATCAAGGCTCAAGCAATGGAACTTATTAGATGAAAGTGTCCAAGTCACAGATCAGAGGAAGCGTCACCAAGTTTTTTCCATCTTCTTCAGTCATCAAGATGGACTGTGCTTCTGCAACAATGTGGCCGGTCTATTCGAGGCTATAGGTATCACCTGTAACCCGAATGAGTGGCGCCTCTTCATAGACAGCTCATGCAAGAGCCTCAAACCCGTGCTGCTTCACAATGGGAACAAGTATCCGTCTCTTCCTGTAGCTCACTCGGTGCACCTGAAAGAGGAATACACCAGTGTCAAGATGTTGCTAGGTGCCTTGAAGTATGATGAGTACGGCTGGGAAGTTATTGGAGATTTCAAAATGGTGTCATTCCTGATGGGCCTCCAAGGTGGTTTTACTAAGTATCCTTGCTTTATTTGCCTTTGGGACAGCCGGAATACTGAAGCGCACTACCACAGGCGGGACTGGCCTCAGCGGACAGAGTTCACTGTGGGGAAGAACAATGTAAAGTGGGAGCCACTGGTGGACCCACGCAAGGTGCTGATGCCACCACTACACATCAAGTTGGGGCTCATAAAACAATTTGTCAGGGCTCTAGATAAGGAGTCGAGAGCTTTCAATTACCTCCAAGATCTTTTACCTAAGCTGTCTGAAGCAAAGATCAAAGCTGGTGTCTTCGTCGGACCACAAATCAAGAAGATCATAGAGTGCAGTGAATTTCCCAAGAAGCTGAATAGGAAGGAGAGAGCAGCTTGGAACAGTTTTGTCGCAGTGCTTCGCGGCTTCCTAGGCAATCATAAAGATGAAAACTATGTACAACTGGTTCAGACTCTGATAAAGAACTATGCTGCAATGGGCTGCAGGATGTCACTCAAAATCCATATCCTTGATGCTCATCTTGAAAAGTTCAAAGAGAACATGGGAGCTTATTCAGAGGAGCAAGGCGAGCGCTTTCACCAGGACATTATTAACTTTTAACGCCGTTACCAAGGACAATATAACGAAAACATGATGGGCGACTATATTTGGGGATTGATTCGTGAAACTGATTTGCAGTATAGTCGTAAATCTCGGAAAACCGCACACTTCTGAACAGTTTTTGGTAATCTTTGTAAATTTGCAATGCATATAGTGTTCTTGGTCTGACTGTATAAATGAGAAGATGCAAAATCTTCTGTTTCTATAGTAAAAATGCATAATTTCCGTTGCCGTGGTCACAAAAGTGAAGTTTATGATGAATGTAAGCAATTTTTAATTTGTTTTAGACATAAGCAATTGGAATATAACATTTAAAAGAGAAGACTTTAAAACGGAACTTTTTAACATTAAAAGCTCCATCTAGAAACTTCACATTTTTATCAATGGCAACAGATCACCCAGGCTAGGTTCACACTTGTGCCATGCTCACCATCGTTCGTGTCCGCCATGGGACCCAAACGACAGAGAGCTTGCCCAGCAGAATCTGCAACAGAGTCTCTTACGGAGACTCCGACGCAGGTGCGAACAAAGCCTTACACATTCTGTCCATAAACCTGCAGATTTACCAGCAAGGCTATTCACAATTTGTCAGGAAAAAATATTAGCTACTTATCTTACCTGGAATGAGCAAAACTCTAAAATTATTTTAATATTTCAACTTGCATGAAATAAAGAAACCAAGAGTATCTTTGTAACTCGTATGTTAGAGTTTCCCATATTTCAATCTACATACTAGTAAACTGCCTTACCGTTCCACACCTCTGATGCTGGGTTCATGTCTGCATTCGTCAATCCGCAGGAAATCAGTATGTGAACTCTTCAAAAACTGATTTAGAACGGTCGGGATTAAAACCCATTGATTTCAATGGGTTTTAAAAGTAATCCGCATTTATCAGTTTGTACCATTTCTATCTGGTTTCTGCTTTTTTGTGCGGAGAGAAAAGTAGAACTTGCAGGACTTTGTCTCTGTACTAAAAATAAGGATTCCAGACAGATAGCAACTAATCCGTTTTTTATTTTTTTTTTTAACATTGAGGTCTACGGAAAACGGATAGCAATCGGTTTCCTCCCCCCTTCTTCATTCTGAGCATGCGCTGAGGGAAAAATGGATTGCAAAACGGACCTCCATAGACCTCAATGTTAAAAAAAAAAAAAAAAAAAAAAAAAAAAAAAAAAACACGGATTGGTTGCTGTTTGTCTGGAATCATTTTTAGTACGGAGATAAAGTCCTGCAAGTTCTACTTTTCTCTCCGCACAAAAAAGCAGAAACCAGACGGAAATGGCACAAACTGATACATGCGGACTACTTTTAAAGCCCATTGAAATCAATGGGTTGTAATCCGGACCGTTCGCAATCAGGTTTTGAAGATTTCACATACTGATTTCCAGCAGATTGACAAATGCAGACGTGAACCAGCCTAAGATTTTCTAATGGCATCCTCTTAGACAAGGCCCCCCGAGGGCCTTATTTTCTAGCGTGAATTAAATAAAAATAAAATAAACTCCCTTACATAGATGATGGAGGGTATGGTTTCCACTATGCCAGAGGAAAAATTAACACCCTAAATTTTCCATATATGTATTCCAATTAGATCCATTACATATTAAAGACATAACGTTTATTATATTCCCTGAAATGGCTCAATTAAATTTCTATAGTGTCTGGGATAAGCTCCTAACACAGTAATATTATTGTGACTGTTGCAGTCCACATCCCTGCACAGATAACAGGCTGGGCGAGTCTGTAGTACTCCCCAGAATTTAAGATACCCATGTGAACGCCTCCACATAAAAAAAAAAAGACGACTTGTTTTGCCACTGTTGCGGCATCCTCGGGGTCATTTTTTTAGCTTATTGTGTCTGAGTGAGTGCAGATTCTGGGGAGTACTGCAGACTCGCCCAGTTTGTTATCTGTGCAGGGAGGCGGACTGCTACAGTCACAATAATATTACAGTATTAGGAGCTTATCCCAGACAATATAGAAATTTAATTGAGCCATTTCAGGGAATATAATAAACGTTATGTCTTAATATATAATGGGTCAAAGTATGAATTAGAGCTCTCTGTGTCAGCCTACAATATTACTTTCATATAACCATACTCTCGGATTGTTCAGGTGAGTCCATCTTCAGGAAGACTCAAATAAAACTATTTTTAGATGGTATTAAACTCCAAACTACTTACATAGACTGTGGATAAGATTCATGTGTGTTTAATGGGACTACCATTGCATGGAGCATTAAACCGCCCGCAGTACTTCAGAATTTTCATTTGCATATTGTAAAATAAATTAATCTCTCAGTAATGGCGGCCTAAATTTTTATGGGGAAAAAAAAAAGGTGTGACATTCAGGTGAGCCTGACCTAAGTGGCTTAATATACTTCACCCAGACTCCCTTTAAGGCTACGGCCCCACCTTGCGGAAACGCAGCTTTATTTGTTGCAGATTTTGCTGCGGTTTTTTGAGCCAAAGACAGGAGTGGATTGAGCAGAATATAGAAGTATAAGAACTTCCTGTATATGTCCCATTCCTTTTGTAGCCATTCTTGGCTTTGGCTCAAAAAAACGCAGCAAAATCTGCAACAAAAAAAAAAGCTGCATTTCCGCAACGTGGGGCCGTAGCCTAAGTGGGTGTTTTCTTCGCATGTGTACCTTAGTAATGATATATTGATACTTTCTGTTAAACCAACCTTGTCCTAAATCCCTACGTATCACCCAAAAAAAAAGACGCAAACATTATTTTAATTACCCAAACTAACCACAGTATATTCTATAGGCCACATTTTATTTGCAAACAGGTCAGTTATTCTCCACTGCCATTATTGTAAAACAGCTTATATTTACTATTATAGCTGATGTGCCACGCCTTCTATGTGTGAATGCAACCCTACTGGTCCATGACCCAGGTAGCATTGGAAAACTTTGTACAATAATGGTCTTTAATACAGGTCAGAGGTAGATTATTATTATTTATTTATATAGCACCATTAATTCCATGGTGCTTTACATTTGAGGGTTTACATATGGTACACAAGATATACAAAACAGATAATACTAACAGTGACCAACTGGTACAGTGGGACAGAGGGCCCTGCCCGCAAGGGCTTACAATCTATGAGGGAAGAGGGATACAGACAGAAGGTGGGGGTAGAGGCTGTTTAGGTGGTGGTGTGGTGACAGTAGTGTTATTGGAGGTTGTAGACCTTCCTGAATAGGTGATATTATTATTATATTAATAATAATTAAGTTCATTATTGGTTAAAATGAAAAAAGAAAAAAAAATGATAAAGATAAATAAAGCTCTCAAACTTTCTTACCCTTTAGGAGAAATCACCTTTATTCTCAAGCAGTAAGCAGGAAAGATTTCCACTTCACACAAATACATATTATCACAAAAGGAAAACCTTGTTTAAAAGTTCAAGCAAGTAGATTAATGGACAGACACAACAGGGCTTTAATGAGTCACCCTTGCTCTTAAATGCCCATAATTTGCCTACAATTGGCAGGTTTATTTATCGTAGCTTGCTGAAAGTCAAGTAAATGGACGTCACACAAAAGAAAGCACACAAAAACCCCTAAATGCAACCAATATAAAAAGGTAAGCGGAACGAAAAGTTTATGGACAAACAAGGTTCTATTAAACTCAAGTGACTTGTAGAAAGAACAGTAGGAAAATATCCATTTTGCTTTCAATGTGCCACAATGTGAGTTGTGGACACAACCATGTTCTGTTTTATAGAAAACATTATTTGGGTTTTAGTTTTGCATTGAAAATACTTTTTCTATAAATCTGGTAAGAGATGTGCAAGTTCAGGGACAGAATGTTTGCTGGAAATTATAGTGCTTCATGAAGAATGAAATTGCTGTTGAAAATGAGAAGTGCTCGGTAAACATTTCATAGGAAAGTTTTTGAAAATTTTTCGGATTTGGTGCCCTTCAGCGGTATATCATGGCTTGTTCTTGTGTGTCTTTTTACCTGGAACAGTGATCATTAGTAGGATTATGCTCGGAATATATTTGTGTACACATAAAGGGTTAAGCAGGGGTCAGCAACCTTCGGCACTCCAGCTGCTGTGAAACTACAACTCCCAACATGCTCCATTCACTTCCATGGGATTTCCAAGAACAGCAGAGCAAGTATGCATGCTGGGAGTTGTAGTTTTACA
Organism: Leptodactylus fallax; assembly: GCA_947044405.1. Classification (NCBI taxonomy): domain Eukaryota; kingdom Metazoa; phylum Chordata; class Amphibia; order Anura; family Leptodactylidae; genus Leptodactylus; species Leptodactylus fallax. The sequence goes on from CAMRHE010000409.1 coordinate 1,326,919, forward strand.
ACAGCTGGAGTGCCGAAGGTTGCTGACCCCTGGGTTAAGTGTTGCAATTCCAGTGATTCCAGCTGTATACATGCGAAAAATCAGTTGAATATACCCATTTCACCCCAGATGGTTTATGATGATAAAGATAAATTGGAATAGGTTTGTGTACGAATTAGGGCTGGGCGATTTTGCCCAAAAAACAAAAAAAAAAATTTTTTTTCCAAGCCTATGGATGATTTCCGAATTAAATCTCAATTTTCTTATTTATTGAAAAATGCAAGAAAATATATATTTTAGTCACCAAATTTCAACACCTGTAACTTTATGTTTCTGACCATGTAAGGTTTCTTTTTGCGGCACGAGATGTAGTTTTAACTCATACCATTTCGGGTAATATCTAGTGTTTTCATCACCATTTTATTAGATTTTTTTGTCCAGTACAGAAGAGACCTGGCAATTACAGAGCTTGCTCTGCTTGTGAGCAAGTGTCATACTGAAAGACACGCCAGAGGGGGTGGGGCAGAAAACACAGGAGTCGAGTTGACAATTCTGTTAAAAAAAAAAATAAAAATAGCCAAACTCCTTAAGTGCAAATTAATTGGATTAATCGACCAGATCTAGTATTAATTATTTTTAATTTCGCCCCCTAATTTTTCAGTTAAACGTGACGCCCTAATTTTGTGCCATTTGGCTAATAGGAGTGATCAAACAATACTGAGGGCTTATAGTTATGAGTCCATTGTAGTCATAACAGGAGTGCCTCCCCTGTCCTTATCCAGTGTGTCAGGCTATTATGTATACACTATGAATATTGTTTATGCCATTGAGGGCCCTTACATAGAACACCATAGCCAGGGCTGGCTGTGGAGTCGGAGTCGTGGAGTCGGAGTCGTGGAGTCGGTGCCTATTTTGGTGGAGTCGGAGTCGGTATAAAATGGACCGACTCCCAAAATATATAATAAATTGGTACAGTTAGTAGTACAATGCAGTATGTGCTGAATATATTTTCATAAGAAAATGATGAAATGTTGAAAATGATGAAATGTCCTGTAAAGGTCTGTTCTATTCCTCATATAATGATGGGACTAAGTTCTGAGTGAACCTATAAGGTTTAGCAGTGCCAGGGCTGTGGAGTCGGAGTCGGTGCCTATTTTGGTGGAGTCGGAGTTGGAGTCGGAGTCGGAGTCAGGGGAAATTGAGGAGTCGGAGTCGGGGCTTTGGCGTACCGACTCCACAGCCCTGACCATAGCCAAATGCCAGATCCCCTTAAAGGGGTTGTGTAGGATTAGAAAACAGGGCTGATTTAATCTTCTGAGGAAGTGACATCACATCTGTTGGTCATATGGAAATGGTCAGCTCAGTCCCATTCATTTTAAAGGGACTAGACTGTAACCTTGTCACGTGACCAATGAACATGAGGTTACTCCTTGGGAAGAAGAAATAAGCCATGGTTTTTTTATCCTGTACAACCCCTTTAATGATTTAATGGTTCGATCAAGATGCTGCAATAGCATCCGAAACACTGTACTGAGATAAGGAACTGAAGTTATGTTTCTTGTCATTTAATACCATAAACATAGCATTCATATTAAGCCCTAAGCCCCCAAATGCAACAGCTGCTGCATCTGGGTAGCTGCTAGGGAACTCAAAAATTTTATAGCAATTACCCCATAGACTGCAATACAGCCTAGGGTACAAACGATCTGATGATCGCAGTTTCAATATTCCTGGGAGGGAAAGGCTAAAGTTAAAAGTTAAAAAATAAAATAAAATTACATATGTATTTCATTTTTTTTTCTTTATATATATATATATATATATATATATATATATATATATATATATAAATCCCAAGCTTTCCCTAAATCACAAATACAAAATAAACTAAAGTAAACATACTAAGCATCTCCATGTCCAAAGGTATTTATGTCATAAGGTTAACACCGTAGCAGTAAAAAAACAAAACAAATCAAAATAGCCAAATCACCCCAAAAACGGAATATAAAGTGATCAAAACATTTGACGTTCGCTGAAATAATAAATAAAAACTAATCTTGTGCAGAAAAAAAAAAAAAAAAAAAAAAAAACCAGACACCTTACAAAGATCCATACATGAAAACATAAAAAGTATGGGTGTCAGTATATGGCGACTAAATCAATTTTTTGTATTTTTGAAAGTTTTGGATTTTTGTATAGGTATTAAAACATAACAAAAACTATATGAATTTGGCATTGTAATCTGTAAGGGCCATCATGAGATTCTCATCTTTAAAATGAATCCAAAATCATAGCCCTAACCAATCCTGAGATATATAGGGCTCTAAAGTGTCCCCCCCCTCCTGCCTCAGGTAGCATCTTAAGAGCTGCAGTAGGAGGGTGGAGCAGCCCTGCAGACTGCACAGAGATGAGAAATCATCATCATCTGTGCATAACCTGTAGATGATCATGGGTGTGGGGGGGGGGGTGGTTGAAGTAGCAGGGACTTCTGTCCATGTTAACCCCTCTCCTATCAATCAGAAAGCATACTGTACTTTTGTACTCTGAGCCTAATCACAGGAGTATTCTTTATGTAATACCCCTCTGAACATAATCAGGACGTTATTGGCACTGTGATCCAGACGTTTACCATTGTCCAGGTCGCAGCGCCAAAAGAGTCGCACCAAACACTTACACAACACATGCACAAAGTCATCAATAAAGTTTATATTTCACCCTGTCCATACCTGATCTTTCTAGAGTAAAATACACCAACTGCCTCTCTAGCGATATCCATAATACGCTAAAATAATAGTAATAATGATTATTACTAGAGATGAATGTATAAATTGCTACAATTTTTATAGGGGGGATAGAAAGTTATATTTTTATGTAAACTCCTATTTAATTTGCATGCACAAAATTGGTTGGCGCATTTCTGCGATTTTGGCGTTTCTTTAACACCTGCACCTGTAAATAATATATATATATATATATATATATATATATATATATATATATATATATGTGGTATGTATGAATTCCTCACATCTTGCAGTTTTTTGGACAGTACATTTTGTTTGCAGAGAGATTGCTTGAGTCTGCACTTTAGTGGCAAATTTGAAATTTTGTGCTATTTTTGCTTGTAATCTCTGCTGCAAAGTTGCATGAAGGTGGTTGTATATATGAAATATTAAGTTGTGTTTTTATATACTGTATGCTGTGCAATCTCAAAACAGTTAGATTTTGGTATCACAGTCACAATTTGCTAGGTGCAGTATAGATTTTCAACATATTAGTAAATAACAGCAAAATCTTGCTTGTCTTCTGTATCAGTGTTTTTGAGAGTACGAGCTCTTGTAGCTGATGTTTGCAGTATATATAAATTGTGTACACCTTGATCTTTTATTTTAAATGTATTTTGTGTGTGAATGTAAGATTGAATAGGAGTTTTAGGTGAAAATATATGTTTTAGTGCATTTTAAAAAAAAAAATTATTTGTGTTTGTCACAAAGTTACATGAAGGTGGATGTGGCTATTGATAACCCATTGAGACACATGTAATCTTCAGGTTATCTACTTTCAAGAAATATATAGGGTTTAGTGGTGCACTTGCTTTCCACGGTGTGTAATCACTAAATTTTATAGGATGATACTTTTTTTTTTTTTTTTTTAACATTTCCAGCTTCAAAGCAGATTTTTTTGTTCCTTCCAGTTCTAGTGATCTTCTGAAGATATGTGCATGCAGGTGTAGGCCTTAGTGATATGAATGAACTCTGCACATGTTGATCTCTTATTTTTAGGAGATTTGGTGCATATAACTTTGTTTGGTTTCCACTTTCAGCAACTAATATACATTTATTTTTAAACATTCACTTTAAATCAAAACTGCACGAAGGTGCCTGTTTGTATACAGTACCAAGTGGCATTCTGACAATACTGCAGGAGTCTACTTTAAGAAAATATATAGGTATGAGGGGTTAGCATGATTTTTTAATGTTGCAATTTAAGTTTTATTTGTCCATCTCAAAACTGTGAAAATTACTCCGGCTACCGGAGATGCAAAATTTCCAGAGACCCCTGGCAGTGAAAGGGTTAAAGGGGATTCCCAGGCAAAAAATGAATTTTCAAAAAAGGTCTGTTAGTGCTATTAATAAGTGCACCCAAATACCTTTAGCAGTGTTTTGAGTGATTTCTGGGTTCTCCGGGAGCTCCTGGCATCTTCTGCATTTGTTTGCATCGGCATCTTCCTATTCTTTGCCTTTCCTACAACCCCATGATTCTTTGGTCTGCACTCATCGGACTCATTTGCCCTCTCCCCTCGCTCTGTTTCCCTAGCTAGCCCGCTCACCACACCCTCAGCAGCAATCCTTAGACTTCTAGTTCTCACTCAATAACCTTCTTCTTTGACTGTAATATTGTAATCACTTATGTATATCATCATTACAGTCACATCATGAATTCCTGAGGCTTTTTTTTTGGCATTTGAGATATATATACACACTGTGTATATATTATATATATATATATATATATATATATATATATATATATATATATATATATGTATATGTGTGTATGTATATTACACACACACAGTGTCCCCCACACAGTATAATATGCTCCACAGTGGCCCCCGCACAATATAATATGCTCCACAAGTAGCCTCTGCACAGTATAATATGCTCCACAGTGGCCCCTGCACAGTATAATATACCCCACAGTGGCCCCCCACACAGTATAATAGGGATTACGTATTTGCAGGCTATATTATAAGGCGCTACATGCCGACAGGATTCCCCGCCGCCCACTCTATGAAGGTGTGAGCAGTGGGGAATCTGCTTTGTGACGTCTGCCGGCCACCCACTGTATTGCGCATGAGTGGGCGGCAGGAACACGCAATGAAGAGATGGCCTTCAAGCGATAACATCCTGGGATCCAGATATGCACAGGTGGAACAGGTAATTATAATGGGGCTGGCGGGCGGGCTTCTTTCCAGTGACGTTGTGGGGTGTGGATATCAGTTAGACCAAAACCCCGGAACATAAGTGGAAAGGCAACAAATGTAATATATGTAGGTCACATGACATATATTACAGTAAAACAAAGCAGTATTGTTAAAACATGTACATTATAAAGTTGGAGGAGGGCATGGGGGCCTTGTCCTTACAATATGGATTTATCCTGGGAAACCCCTTTAAAACTGCAAAAATTAAACCCTTCAGAAAATTGTTTAAAATGCAGATTTATTCTAATGCCACCTCAATCTGAATATTTTCCAGCTTACCAGTACACTGCATAGAATATTAAAATGGTACCATTACAAAAGTACAATTTGTCTTTTATTAATGGAAAAATAAAAAATATGCTCTTTGGAAAGTGGGGAGGAAAAAAAAAAAAAAAAAAAAAAATGGTTGTGACGGGAAGGGGTTAACAATTTACATCACTTTTGTTGGGTATAAAAGCTGCAAACCTGAGGATTGCAACAAAACCATGATAATACACTAAGTATGGCTATCGAACCCTAATCCTGACAATTCTAGTCTGTAGCAGGTCAAAGAGAACCAAAAACTCCCGGGATGGAGCAGACAAGCAAGAGATTAACATGTATTTTCTTCAAGATTTCATCCTGTGTGTCTATGTCAAGAACATGTAGAAAAAGCCCAAGAGGGCAAGATTATCTCCCATTTACCTGTATTGGTTATTTACCAGTCTATGGTTTCTTTAAAACACAATTTCCATTTCCATTGTTCAATTTCCATTTGTAAATAAAGTCACATTGTCAGTGTGATTTATGGTCAAACAGGAACAATCTCATTAACAGCTCAGGAATTTATCACAAGGCCAACATGTTGTGAACAAACTGCAAATGCTTCTTACATTGTAGGACACATGCCAGAATTGGAGCCATTATTGTTAAGCACAGAGCTCAATGTTATAACTGTACAAATCAATGAATAGTGAGCGTTTATAAAAGAATTTATCCATTGTATAACGCTAAATACCTCTGCTAGCATTGTTGGAAGAATAAAGCTCCTATAGTAATAGAAAACTACTATATAATGCATGCTTGTTACGCACTGGCTGCTTTTAGCAAATCTACAACAGACTTTCAGAGATTTTGTTCACATCTAGGTGCACATCTGCGCCGGAGTCTCCATTGGACGGAGGACTTTTCTCTCCGCCGTAAACCCAACGGACCCAATTATAATCTACGGGGTCCATAGGTAACCACTTTTAGTGGTCGGCTCTCTGTTGTTCGGGTCCTCCGGCGATACCGAACGATAGAAATCCCAGCACAGGTGTGAACTAGCCTCAACCACAAACAAAAAAACTAAAGTATTTATCTACATCAAAGTGTACATATTGCAATGATGTAACTATCATCATTATGTAAGAAATCCAAAGCCACTCTTATTTGATGCTAAGTTTATCACAACCAAATGATGAAGAAAATTCATAAAGTGTACTTCAAAATGACCTGCGAATACACAGTGGGGTATCCATGTATCTATAATGCTGTGACCTAATCCAAAATGACTCAATTAAAATCATCATTACAATTCAATTATAATTAATGAACGATTATTTTAGGACACTCCCCTTTTTACATACCACATCCCCTATTTATACACCACACCATGCCACTGAATTTTGGTTTTGGTTATTCACATATCAGCAACCCTGACTGAGAAGTGTACAGTTAGTGAGTACCCCAAGCCCCAAGGAGTGAGTGGCATGTTGCATTCAGTGCTCCTGTAGCCGAGTGCTAACATCACAGCAGGCCCAGGAGCAAAGAGGAACTGGGGAACAGTGGTGAGTACTCTGCCACTCACTTGTAAAGTAAGGATGGTGCCCGTGGGCATTCAACCTTGGCTCTCACCGCAACCCATACCCCTCGGGGTATGCATACCACAGGATGAGAACCACTGCTTTACCTGCACAATACCAGGAATCTCTGCCATGTACAGTACAAGAAGCAGAAAAGCACCAGCACTAGACACAGGTGACATTCTGAGTAAGAATGAAAGGAACACCAGGGGTCATGATCAAAAGACAATGGAGCTTCCAACTGAACAATAGTTATGACATGTGAGCTAACGGAATAAATTGATACTTATGTAGCCCTATTTGGAGGGGGTATGAGTATTATCCCTCCCGCAACAGACTCTGGCGCTGACCTGTGTGTATAATGGGACCTGAAGCCTTCGCTGAAGGGAAGAGTGGGAACATATATGAAATATATCAGTGCCTCCACCCAGGATAGAGCCTCTGTATTACAGGGAGGATCTCTTCCTGGGACTTACCCATGAAGTACAGTTAGTAGCCTTAACAAGGATTACTGTACTAATCTCACAGTCTGAAGAATACATACAGATACCACATAAGGTTATAACAGTAGCTTTATAAGAATCAACAGGGTAATAATACATACATACAATATACTCAGAACACAGCAATACTACAACAACCAGCAAGTCCTCAACCGTCTTAGGTTATATACCCGGGTATATATATAGATATATAGCAAGAGTCCAGTGCACAATACCTCCAGGCAACAGAAGAGATGCAGGGGCCCCTGTGGATGACTGTGGATCCTCGGATTCTTCCAGGAGATGACAGACAGCCGATCAGGAGATGATGATGATGATGGTGAGATTCTTCACAGGCAGCAAACAGGGCGACGGTGACGGCAGTAGATGCAGGCCTGACTACCCTAACACTGAGTCCTTAACCTGCCAGCTAAACTACTAGTGCCACCGGGCCTCTAACTAGCTAGTTGGCCTTCGGAAGCCTAACCTATCACTGCCCTGAACTATATATATATATGGATCCCTAACTACGGTTACTAGCTAGGTCCTGTGAGTATATAGGGGGTAACACATACCTAACTATATACTGTGAAGTAAAGAGGAACAAGTGGCTCTTAGACTCCCCCAGACACAACATGTCTGTCTCAGCAGCTCTGCTCACATCTCTCCCCCCAGCAGCTCTTCCTCACATGTGTCTGACTCACTGTATTTACAAAACAAAACTTGCACTGAATGCCTGGGGTCTCTGAAGCCAAACTGCAGGGGCAAAGAAGCCAGATACATTATATACTAGTAGAAATGGCAGTTCCCTACACTTATATGAAGAACAACCGTTTAGACCGTTTGAAAAGATCTGAAAATTTTGAAAGGACTGTTTACAGTGGCAGCCATATTCCAGACTCACCAATCCTAAGACTAACTGCCTAGTTAGGTGACATGTTAGAAATAGAAATAACGCCAGTCCCAGATTTTAAGTATAAAGTTTTCGGGTGTGGGCTATGGTAAATCTAACAGACCAAAACATTCCCACTGTGCCTTGATTCCAGCCCTGATCTGGCCCCTTTTTGGCAAGGTAGTCAGAGAACTGACAAAGTAGCACATGTTTCGGTGCAAAATAGCTGTGTGCCAAAACAGGAGCCATATTTACACCAGAAAACTGGTGTACTTTGTATATTAAAGGGATCGTCCAGGGAGTTTAGTTTCCCTTACCTAGTCTGGAAGACTCTTGATGATGGACCCGGGGGTTCCGGCCTCATCCCAACCCCCAGGTCATGTGATTGGAAGCAGTGCCTAAACCCCACCTGTGCTATGGGGACTGGCTGAATATGCCAGCCCCCATAGCACAGGTAATTCTGTGAGATCAGAGGCAGGAGGGAGGGGACAGAGTGACCTGGGGATCAGCATGCTGCTTTTGATCATGTGACCTTGGGGCTGGAACAAGGTCGGAACCCCCAAGTCCATTATCAAGAGTCTCCCAGAACAGGTAAGTGAATCTAAACTCCCTGGACAACCCCTTTAAATCTGAGCCAGTGGAAGGAATTTATTATTAATTGCACTCTGTAGACTAGTCTTAAATGTTTCAAACAACTTAGTCTCCTTTCATAGAGCATGTGATTATGGACCAAAATGTAATGCACTTTAATTAAAAATGTGACTGCTGTCAGAAAAACCTCTCTAAAGTTCTTGGCATTCAGTGTCTCCCTAGCAGCTAATTTGCAGTTCACTCCCTGTTGCTAGCCAAAGTCTATCCATAGATACATTACATAAGCAAGACAGTTTCACAGTGAGTAGAGGGGGAAAGAGGTTCTTTTCTCACAACCTGCACATGCCTGCAAATGTTGCTGTGTGCACTGGACTGAGCATTGTGCAAATCTCACATTTTACAATGTTTTTGCAGTCCAGAGTTCCTGGATGTCCTATATTATAGTTAGTTAGGATTTTCTAAGCTAATTCTTTGCTACTGTACAGTTACTCCAGGCAGAATGGCAGAACAGTATCATTAATGGATAGAGGAGGGGGCAAGACATATGCAAAATGTGCTGCAGACATAATGTGATTATTAGCAGCAGAAAAACTGATAGGACACCACTTATACAGTCATAGAACAGACTACCCAGCAAGACTCCGCACATATTTAAACTTTTCATGACTACTCGGGTATCCTTTAACTGGTTTCAGGCCAGTGAAGTACAGGTGTCATCAGGGGAGGATGCCAGCTGTAACAAATAGCTGACATCCTGCTCCAACGGCTGCAAGTGGTGAAAACACAGTTCGCCACCATCAATAATGATGGTAGCATCTAAGTGGTTGCTGTGTGTTTGCACTGCCTCACTGGGGGGGAGAGGTCTACTGAAGCTATGTTAACATTAAAATGAAAAGGTTATGGCTTTTACAATATGACAAAGAAGGAAAAAAAAACTACTTTTCATAAATGAATAGTGCATTCATATACGTAAGAAACTTTGCAATATATCTTTTAAAGATGACCTTTCACGCCCTCTGACATTGATAGTATACCGATAGAAAGCTGTCAGTTTTACCGGTATGGTGGCAGAGATATCATTGCCGTTAGTTTTGGCACAGATATACCTTCACTGTCAGAGGCAAGCCTTACAGCTCAGCGTAATTGCTGGGCTGTGATGAACACCCTCTCCCCCCCGACAATAGAAAGCTATGGACAAGTATTGTCAGGGGGGGGGGCATTCCTCACAGCCCAGCGATGACACTAAGCTGTAAGGCCCACCCTTCTGACATCGGAGGAATATCGGTGCCGAAACTAACAGCACCAATATCTCTGGCACCAAGGTGCATACCAGCAAAGCTGACAGTACGCTTAATTCAGCACATTCAGCTTCTAACGGTATATAATACCGTCAGTGTCAGATTCTTTGCACTAGCAACCTCTTATCTACAACCTAGAACTGTTAAAAAACAAAGAATAGCAAAGTGTAACAGCAGAAATTATCTGACTGTGTTTTATATACCCCTCCTGTCTTTATTGACTAATATAGAGAAAATAGCTGCCTGAAAAGTGGAGAAGAAAACAAACATATTACAAAGTTTCTTTCAACTGCACTATTCATTTTTGGAACGTTATTTATAACTGGAAGTGCCAAACGGGTTAATGAAGTGCGCTAACTGTTCCTGAATTATCAAAAGACCCCGGCTCTGTGCCAGAATGGAAACCTAAGCCAGTTGGTAACTAGCATAGATTTCCTATATATTTCATGTCAGTTTTCTAGCGTTAGTTATACTAAATTTCTACCAGGCATTTCTACCCTGGCCTACCTTGTTCTCTGCACACTTTCCCAAGAAGTGGCAAATGGGGAACAGAAAGAGGGGATTGGAGAGTGCCACAACTATTCTCATCTACACCAGTCTTCCCTCAAGTCATTTTTTTTTTTTTTTTTATAAAACACAATGCAGGTTAGCCATACTTTTCTTGATCTCACAATTTAGCTTCTCTTGTGCTTTTAAATAATATTTTAGAAACTGTGAAATTTTCAAAGTAAAACATCAAATACAGTTTAGGTGGTCTTATAATGAAAAGAGCAGTGCAGGAAACAGAAGAGCGCCTAGAGGACGATAAGAATGTGTCCTACAATAGCTTTATTCCTCCTTTAAGGAACGCTGAATTGACTACACAGATTAATATTACTTGTGACAAGTGAAGCCTGTTGAAGGAGACCGCCAGGCGGAAATTCTATAGAATCCATAGAATTAGCGATTAGCTTTCATAACAGTTAATACACGTCTTATATAAATTACTAGCTCAAGATGCAACAAACATCACACATAGGTTTTCAGTACCATAAGGATTCATAGACTAGTCGAAACCAAGCATGATGTTCAGGTCAATTGTACTATTTACATTCAGATGAGCAGTCAGGGTACCTTTGCCAAGGGCCTCAAATGTCATTTGTGTATGGACCATAAAATTCATATACAGTACATCGAGTATTCCAGATTACTGCTATGACAACTTATATGCCTTATTCACATGTCTGTCTCAATTTTTAGATTGTGGAAAAACAGCACATTTTTGTCAATTTTCTGTTCATGTGTCATTCATTTTTTTAAGTCCAATTAAAGGGGTATTCCCATATCAAGGATTATATGCAGATTTGTAGCTTAACCACTTCCATACCAGATGCTTTACCCCCTTCCAGACCAGGCACATTTTCAAGTTTTTTGTATGTGCGGCTTTGGAGGGCTATAAAATTTTTATCATTTGAGTTATTCAACTAATTTCTGCGTCTTTTTTCGGTGACAATTAGGGCTTTATTTATATTTATATATATATATATATATTTTTTTTTTATATCCAGGAAAATATAAACAAAGGAGGGGGGAAAACGTGTGTTTTTTTCTCTTATTTAATAACACAAAGTGCTACTAAAAAACTTTGTAAAACAGTTTTTCCTCTTCGTTATGGTAATTTTTATTTTGTATGGTGTTGTCGGGGGTGGGACTATAACATTTAATAAGGGCATGTTAATGGCGTATTATTTTATTTACTTTTTTTTTTTTTTTTTTACACTGTGTCCCCATTAGGTCATAATAGACCTTTGGGGGACATCTGATCTTTTTTTTTTTTTTTTTTTTTTTGGGGGGGGGGGGGGGGGGGGGGTCACGTGACTGCCGGGTCAGAGGGGAGCCGCAAGGTGGCAGCGACCATAGCATTGTATACAGCACTCATTGAGGTAATAAACCTTCCCTGCCTGAAGTTATAGCCGGCTCCCTGTTTCAGCAGCTGCATGATTTTGTGCAGCTGCTGATTTCTGCTTGGACGTACCGGTACACCCTTGCAGAAATAGACAACCACCTTCTGGACGTATATAGTCTATGGGCGGCATGAAGCTTTTACAACTGGTTCCCTAGGTTACAGACCTGTTAAACAGGTCGGAATGACGACTCAGTCCCTGCTCCTGGACTTCTATAATCTCTTCTCTGAGTGTCTCTGCATTTTACTTTCTGCTTTGAGCCCTGATCTTGAGCAGGGCTTCTGTTATCTGTGTGTGTACGACAACAGGCTAATATCCAGAGTAACCATAGTATGCAGCGGGGACAGCAGCTAGACTGGCTGGGAGGGAATTCTGGGAAATTAGGGGGCCTGAAAAGTACTTGAAAGTCTTGGTCATGTTCTTCCAGCCGCTGTCAGGCATTGGCTGTCCATTGCAACATATCACATTATGTTGCTGGAAGTTTCCATCTGCCCCAGGCATCTATGGGTGTACATGATCTGCAATCAGGGATTCATACCCAAATTGGTTTAGAGTGCCTTCCTCAAGGATGTATGGGCCCAGAGAATGCCATGAAAAAAATTCTGCAGAGCATAACACTGCCACCACCAGCTTGTGTTCTTCCAATAACAGTTGCATGGTATTTGTTCTCTATTGTTTCTTGTCTGGCACATCAATGTCCATCTGTTTAATGCAGAAAACATGGCTCATTGGAAAAGGCAACCCTTTGCAAATCAGCAGTGGTCCAATTCCAATACTCCCGACCAAACTGAAGCCTTTGTTTCCTTATGCATCTTTGTTAGTACAGGTCAGTGAACCTCAATCAGCTTCGGAACCCCATACACAATAGGGTTCACTGAACCACTGTTTTAGACACACGTCTGGTAACTTCATGGTTCACTTTAAAAGTCAGCTGCTTCACTGTAGATTATAGGTCAGCCCTTGCGCACCTTTGCAGCGGACATTCGCCTCTCGTAAGAATGTCATGCGGTGCTCCGCTGTTTCCACATCGGTTTTTCTCAAAGGTGCCATTTGTCCATTCACAATACACTTTCACCACAGCAGTATACAAACAGTTCCCAAACCACACTGTTTCAGAAATACTGCCACCCTTGGCTCAAAAGCCGATAACACCTTTTTTAGCAAATCTGATAAAACACCTCTTTTATCTATGACGAGTGACGTGTTCAGACAGCCTATCCTACAACTTATATACCTACCAAACCAGCCTATGACACTTCCTTCATAGGCTACACGATGCAGTTCTAAAGAGTACAGAGCATATTGTACGCCTTAGAACTTAGCATGCTCAGTATGCTCTGTACTCCTTAGAACTAGACGAGCGTACTGCGTCCGTGTAAGAGACCACATCAAAATGGCTGACGAAACATGCGCAGTCGACTCTGTCCAACCCAAAGTGGCAGAGCCGACTGAGCACGTGCAGTATTTGGATCCCGAAGATGTGCTTGGCGGGTGCTGACATTGTGAAGAGGAGGAGACATGTCAGTAAATACTGCGCGGCAGAGGCGGCTGGTGGACAGAATACTGCGCGGCAGGGGCGGCTGGTGGACAGAATACTGCGCGGCAGGGGCGGCTGGTGGACAGAATACTGCGCGGCAGGGGCGGCTGGTGGACAGAATACTGCGCGGCAGGGGCGGCTGGTGGACAGAATACTGTGCGGCGGGGCGACTATGGGACATTACAATGTGTGTAAATGGGGCGTTATACGGTGTAGAGGCCAGGAAAAGGGGTGCTATGCCGTGGGGGGAGCCCAAGTCAAAAATGTGCAGGGGGACCCAGTCTTTGCTAGTTATGCCCCTGATCCTAGTGCTTGTGACTTCCTGCGATGCAACAAAATTATTAAGAGACTATTATTAAATGAGGAATTGGACAGAAGATAGGAGGAGGCAGGGGAAGGTAAACACAAAAAAATAAATTCATACTCACCTGTCCCTGGCGCCCGCCGCTGCTATCAGTTTGGGCACGCCGTGCCTTCGCCACTGAAAGTTCTGCACCGTACATGACTGAGACCTCTCAGTGGCCGCAGGAGAGGACCTGGTGACAAATATAACGTCACTGGGTCCTTTTCAGCCACTGCTCAGGCCACTATTAGGCCTCATGGGTCACATGCACTGCAGGACTTTAAAGTCTTAATAAATTCACTGTGATGTATCTCCAGTTTCAGACTCTGCCCACCACACACAAATGTACAGTATATCCCTCCAATACCAGTAAGTCACCCCCTGAGAAATGTCCTGTATAATACACTATGACCACACATACAGTATATCCCTCCAATACCAGTAATTCACCACGAGTAATGTCCTGTATACTACACTAGATGACCAGGCGCTTGGCTTCTACCTTGAGGTATACACACAAGTACTGCACACGTCCTACCCTCAGGCACATGCACACTGTATGTCTCTGGACTTTTGAGCGTACAGAGAGCTCAAAAGTAAACGTCTCATTTCCTATGAAAGCACCCAATGCAGGAATATAATTCACCTACCATGATGACGTCACAATCACTTATAACACGACTCTTGTATACAGAACTTCTCCAGAATACACGCTAGATGTAAGGTAAGAGTGAGCTAAAGGACCTTTTATGACGTCACGACCATGTGCTTAGTCACGTGTGTGGGAGGGGAGAAGCAGCCTGAGTAGTGTCACATGACCTGTGACTGAGCTTGCAAGGTGCTGCTTTCAGTATACAGTGGTAACTACAGTCATGGCCAAAAGTTTTGAGAATGACACAAATATTATATTTTCACATGATCTGCTGCCCTCTGGTTTTTATGTGTGTTTGTCAGATGTTTTTATCACATACAGAAATATAATTGCATTCATATTATGAGTAACAGAAGCTTATATTGACAGAATGAGTTAATGCAGCAAGTCAATATTTGCAGTGTTGACCCTTCTTCTTCAGGACCTCTGCAATTCTCCCTGGCATGCTCTCAATCAACTTCTGGACCAAATCCTGACTGATAGCAGTCCATTCTTGCAGAATCAATGCTTTAATTTTGTCTGAATTTGTTGGTTTTTGTTTGTCCACCCGTCTCTTGATGATTGACCACAAGTTCTCAATGGGATTAAGATCTAGGGAGTTTCCAGGCCATGGACCCAAAATCTCTATGTTTTGTTCTCTGAGCCATTTAGTTATCACCTTTGCTTTATGGCAAGGTGCTCCATCATGCTGGAAAAGGCATTGTTGAGCGCCAAACTGCTCTTGGACGGTTGGGAGAAGTTGCTCTTGGAGGACATTCTGGTACCATTCTTTATTCATGGCTGTGTTTTTAGGCAAGACTGTGAGAGAGCCGATTCCCTTGGCTGAGAAGCAACCCCACACATGAATGGTTTCAGGATGCTTTACAGTTGGCATGAGACAAGACTGGTGGTAGCGCTCACCTCTTCTTCTCCGAATAAGCTGTTTTCCAGATGTTCCAAACAATCGAAAAGGGGATTCATCAGAGAAAATGACTTTACCCCAGTCCTCAGCAGTCCACTCCCTGTACCTTTTGCAGAATATCAGTCTGTCCCTGTTTTTTTTTTCTGGAGAGAAGTGGTTTCTTTGCTGCCCTCCTTGAGACCAGGCCTTGCTCCAAGAGTCTCCGCCTCACAGTGCGTGCAGATGCACTCACACCTGCCTGCTGCCATTCCTCAGCAAGCTCTGCACTGCTGGTAGCCCGATCCCGCAGCTGAAACACTTTTAAGAGACGGTCCTGCCGCTTGCTGGTCTTTCTTGGGCGCCCTGGAGCCTTTTTGGCACCAATGGATCCTCTCTCCTTGAAGTTCTTGATGATGCGATAGATTGTTGACTGAGGTGCAATCTTTCTAGCTGCAATACTCTTCCCAGTTAGGCCATTTTTGTGCAGTGCAATGATGACTGCACGTGTTTCTTTAGAGATAACCATGATTAACAGAAGAGAAACAATGATGGCAAGCACCAGCCTCCTTTGAAATTGTCCAGTGGTGTCATTCTTACTTAATCATGACAGATTGATCTCCAGCCCTGTCCTCATCAACACCCACACCTGTGTTAATGGAGCAATCACTGAAACGATGTTAGGTGGTCCTTTTAAGGCAGGGCTGCAATGATGTTGAAATGTGTTTTGGGGGATAAAGTTCATTTTCTAGGCAAATATTGACTTTGCAAGTAATTGCTGTTAAGCTGATCACTCTTTATAACATTCTGGAGTATATGCAAATTGCCATTAGAAAAACTGAAGCAGTAGACTTTGTAAAAATTAATATTTGTATCATTCTCAAAACTTTTGGCCATGACTGTACATACACACAGCCCTGCGTAGTGAGGGCTGTATATACACAGATACAAAGCTATGTACCGTGATGACTATATACACACAGCCCTGCATAGTGAGGACTGCATAACATACCTCCCAACTTTCAAAGGACATAATGTGCGGCGCGCTATGTACACCGCGGCAATTTTAGCTCCACCCACTTCTGTGATGACCCCGCCCATTCTTATCCATTTTAGTTTGTGCCCCACACAGTATAATGCTCCTAGTTACCCTAACCTTATATGCCCCCATATTATAATGTTTCCCTCCAATTGCCCCACAGTATGAAGTCCCCTCTCCTGGTGCCCCAGTTTAAACTGGGGGAAACTAAAGGGGGACATTAAACTGGGGCAGCTGGAGGGGGACATTAAATCATAGGGGTAGCTGGAGGGTGACATTGAACTGGGGGCAACTAGAGGTGCACATGTCGCCCTCTAGCTACTCGCACGGTTTAATGTCCTCCTGCAGTTGCCCCAGTTTAATGTCCCCGTCCAGCGACCCCCACTATTTAATGTCCCCCCTCCAGTTGCCCCCAGTTTAATGTCACCCTCCATCTGCCCCAGTTTAATGCCCCCCTTCATCTGCCCCCAGTTTAATGCCCCTCTTTATCTGCCCAATTTAATTCCCCCATTCATCTTCCCCCAGTTTAATGCCCACCTCCATCTGCCCCCAGTTTAATGCCCCCTTCATCTGACACCAGTTTAATGTTCCCCCTCATCTACACCCAGTTTAATGTTCCCCCTCCATCTACCCCCAGTTTAATGCCGCCCCCGCATCTGCCACAAGTATAATGTTCCCCCTCCATTTGCCCACAAAGTTTAACATAAAAAACACTGATACTCACCTCTCCTCGCTCCCCTGCTGCTCTGTCTCAGGTCTCTGCTCCCGGAGGCTTCACGGAGCTGCAGGCACGATGTGAGTGACGTCATCACATCGCGCCTACAGCTCCCGGGGCCGGAGCACGCAGGGGCACAGTGAGTTGAAACCGGGACATACCTCCCGCCGACCGAGACAGTGGGACAGGACGGGACGGTGGGAGGTATGCTGTATGTACACTGCTATGTACAGTGATGACTACATACACACAGCCCCGCACAGTAAGGACTGTATATACACAGATACACCCTACCTCATCACCCGGCTGCTTTCTTTGCTCCTGGTGTCCTGGGAGCAGGAGGCGCGATGTAGCGACGTTACTTACATTGCACCTGTTACTCATTGAAGACTCTGGCACCAGAGAAAAGAGTGAACGGGGAAAGGTGAGTACTAAGGTTTGTTTTTTTATTTGATATATACTGTGGGGGACAAAAACTATGGAGGCATGATACTGTGGGGGCAACCTGAGGGGGATATGTCAGTGTGGGGGGACATAATACTGTGGGGGGAAACCTGGGGTGAGGACATGAATCTGTGGGGGCAACCTGGATTGAGGACATACTGTGGGGGCAACCTGAGGAGGGCCATGTCAGTGTGGGGGGACATGATACTGTGGGGGGCAACCTGGGGTGAGTACATGAATCTGTGGGGGCAACCTGGAGGGGGGACATGAATCTGTGGGGGCAACCTGGAGTGAGGACATACTGTGGGGGCAACCTGAGGGGGCCATGTCAGTGTGAGGGGACATGATACTGTTGGGGCAACCTGGGGTGAGGATATGATACTGTGGGGGCAACTTGGACGGGGACATGAATCTGTGGGGGGGCAACCTGGGGTGAGGACATGAATCTGTAGGGGCAACCTGGGGTGAGGACATGATACTGTGGGGGGGTAACCTGGGGTATGGACATGAATCTGTGGGGGGCAACCTGGAGGAGGACATTATAAGGGGCATATTGTATGGGGCCACTAGGGAGCCATTATACTGTGTGAGAGCCACTAAGGGGCGTTATAGTATGAGGGAGCATTATAATTCGTGCAGCTCAGGTATTTCTAGGTGGAGGTGATGGGGGGGGCAGTTATGAAATCTTTGCACAGGGCCCACCAATGTGTTAAAACGGCCCTGCTTCTGGTACTGTAAAACACAGCTTTTCTTCAGCTCCATTTCCACAGTAGCCAAAATGTTTCTGCAGTGTGTCTCCTTAGCATAAAGGGTTTTCCCAGACTTTTTCATTTCCATAGGTTATGGCACAAATTAAAGATCCATAGCGGTCCCACACAAAACTCTGTGGATCAGCTGTTTAAAGTGGTGCTCATTGAGCACCATTTCAGAGGCCATCTGTTATACGTTCATCGGTCACATGGCCTGATCGTAGCTAGGTCCTGTTCAAGTGATATAATACCAAGCACAGCTGCAGTACAAACGTATAGTGCTGTGTTTTACAAGTACTAAAGAGGGTGTAGCAGAATTGCAAATGTTACAGCCTTTGCAAACACCTGGTTGGTCAGGGGGCCATTTGTCAGACCCTGTCAATCTTTAATTGATGCACATTTAGTATCTGGGGAAAAATCAGAAGACGTGCTCCCTGTGTGGGACTATAAAACAATATAGTAAAAGGTGAACCATCCAGTAACCTGTGTGGTTGAATGCTCACCTTATGTGGTAGAAAGGTCTGCACAACATACACTGACAAGCAAAAGGGTAACAATGTTTAGAACTTTTGACTTCCATGCTCTATATCTCACCATCCACTACAGCTTCGATTGTGAGACTACCATCATTTTATAGACATTCATCTTGGCTATCTCATACTTAAATTTGACTTGCAACTATTTAACATATGATTAGTTAGGCAGATTCTTGTCATGTAACTGCATTGTTACGGTTTTGCTCCTGGTGGTGGAAAAATCTTTTTCTTCTTGTATACTACATATTACAACCCATTCTCACATTCCCTAATAGCTCAGTGTGTTACTAGGTTGATTCTAAAGCAAAAGATCTCTGGTTCAAATCAAGAGTCAGCCATGAAGAAGATTTCCCAAGAAAAGAGAAACAGCATCATCCAGCTCATCGATAGCGATCTCTCGGCCAAGAAAATTGCCAAACTACATCATGTGAGTGCCATGACAGTTGGAAGAATACAAAAGTGGGATTTTTGTGTACTCACCGTAAAATCCTTTTCTCGTTGTATTCACTGGGGGACACAGCACCATGGGTATAGACGTGGTCACTAGGAGACAAGACACTAGGAAAAAGCAAAAGCTGTTGGCTCCACCTCCAGGCTATACCCTGCCACAACCACTGTGCATGAATCAGTTTGTACCGTAGCAGTAGGAGAGAGAGACACAAAGGAACATGGAACCAACAACCACCAACAACGCCCAAACCCAAAAAGGAACCAACACAGTTCGGGCAGGAACACTGAAAAAAACAAGGGAGGGATCTGTGTCCCCCAGTGAATACAACGAGAAAAGGATTTTACTGTGAGTACACAAAAATCCCACTTTCTCGTCTACTTCACTGGGGGACACAGCACCATGGGATGTCCTAAAGCAGTCCCAGAGGGTGGGAATAACACAGCCATGCAAACCTGTAATACTCAACCGCTTCCAGAAACTTACAACCCAAATTGGCATCAGCAGAGGCCACAGAATGGATCTGGAGAAACTTAGAGAAAGAGGATGGAGGCCCAGTGGGATACTTACAGAGCTGGGAAGCAAAAGCCTGATGCCGGAGGCCCCGGGAACTCCAACAGCTCTAGAGGAGAGAGCCGTCACACGGGAAGGCAGAGCCTTACTCTTAAACCAATAGGTCTCCCTAATCTCAGACCAAAGCCATTGGAAGATGGGAGCTCTGGAAGCAGGCAGGCCCTGGCAAGGGCACTCAGGGAAAATGAGCAAAGCGTCCGAACAAGAGAAAGGATCCGTGAGGAACAGTATACATGCAAATTGCCCGGGCAACAACCGGGCAGGGAAGAGCAAGCACTCACATGGACGCCTGGGGACCGAGCAGAAAGAGGGCAAGACCAAGTCCTCGAAGTGGAAGCCGGAAAAACACCCTAAGAAAAAAAGACTGTGGCAGACAGAGGAAAACCTTATCCTTGTGGAGGACCAGAAAGGGAGGCTGCCGAAAAAAAAGGGGCAGCCAATTAGGGACCCCTGCGGATGGAGGTAATGGCCACCAGAAACTCATTCTACCAGGACAGAAGGCAAAAAAAAAAAAAAAAGGGGTATCATAGGCTCGAAGGGGAGAACCTGAAGCACCTTAAAGATGAGGTTAAGATCCCACGGATCCAAGGGTTGCAAAGGAGCACAGAGTGACACTCCTGTAGGAAAGTCTTTTAAAAAGAAAGAAGACTAAGGCCTTGATCCAGACCAGACTGGAGAAGATCCGATGAGAATCGTTACTCTTCCAACGGTGGACGTAAGCCTTCCACGTTTGATGGCAGATCTAAGCTATCTGGAACTTCCGGGCCTTGAGTATGTTAGAATAACAAACTCCGAAAAAACCACGACGCCTCAAACCTCGGATTCAACAGCCACGCCGTGAACGCAGCTGAGTCAAGGTGGGGTGGAACAGCAGTCCTTGAGACAGAAGGTCGACCAGCAGAGGAAGAGGCCAGGAGCATCCGCCAACAGGAAAATGAGATCCACATACCAGACCCGGCAGGGCCAATCTGGTGCCACCAGGATAGCTTGAACCCCCTTGGTCTTGAGATTCTGGAGGACCCAAGGGAGAAGAGGAAGTGAAAAACCGAACTTACAAGAGCGCCAGCGGTGATGGCTCGAGGATCCAGAGGCCTGGCAATTTAGCCGGGGACCTTGTGGTTCCGGCGGAGGCTAAAAAGGTCGACGTTTGTCACACCACAGCGAGAGCACAGTGGATGGAAGATCTGCAGATAAAGCGACCCTCGCCCGGAGCAATATTTTCTCGACTCAAGTAGTCTGCCACCCAGTGGTCCACGCAGAAAAAAGGTTGACCACCGAAAGAACTGGAACAAGGCGCTCCACCCAAGGAAGAAATTGTGAGGCTTCTAGTAAGGCCGCACGGCTCCTGGTGCCCCGCTGAGGGTTCAAGTAGGCGACCATGGAGGAGAGGTCAGTCTGGACTGTGACAGATGTCCTTGCAGAAGAGAGGTCCAAGGAGTAAGGGCAAATAAGATAGCCCTGGGATCCTGCAGGTTGAACCAGAGGGAGGAATCGGCCCTGGACCACAGGCCCTGAACAATCAAAGCATCGAGGACCACTCCCCAGCCGGGGAAATTGGCGGCAGTGGGAATCACCTACCAACAGAGGGGAAGAAGGACTTCCCTTGAGAAATTCCTGGGGAGGAATATACACTAAAGAATCTCTCAGTGAACCAAGGTGGAAAGAGAACCAAGCAGATGAGGCTGTCCGGAGATTTGTCCCAGCAGGCCGTAATCTTCAAGAGGAGAGAACGACAGAGTGAGTGAAAGGTACAGCCTAGAAGGTTGAGGCGATCGTGCGCAGGACCCACATGCCGATTCAAAGACAGCAAGGAGAGTACCTCTGAAGGCGGGACACTCAGGATCTTGGCCTCCGGAGGGAGAATCACACCCTGGAGCGAGCAGAGGATCATGTCCCGGATTCCATGTGCTTAGAGGACACGAGACATCCTCATTGATGAGCCAGCAGAACCGGCGAAGAACAACCAAGGTGAACCACAAGCTGGTCAGATTGTCTGACCTGGAGGGGCTTCACCAGGAGGTCGTCAAAGTCTGGAAACACGGCAGCACCTCTGACGCAGAGGATGGCCATGAGAGACGCCATCACTGAGGGAAAAAACCCCCGGTGGCAGAGGAGAGACAACTGGAAAGGTCAAGGATCCACAGCAAAACAAAGAAACCGCTGACGGCACAGCGCGATGATGTAGATGGATGCCACCACAGACTGCATAGACTACAACGGAGCCTGCAGGCATGGAAGAACCTGTGGAGCCCTTTCAGGTCCATGATGGGACAGAGGAAGCCGTCCTTCTAGGCGAATGGAGAACAGGTAGGAATAATAACCCCGGATACACTCTGAAACGGGAACAGGGACGCTGACTCCCTGCCGCTGGAGATTGGAGACAGCCTGGATTGTCCGACATAGCGAAGGCAAAGAGACTCCAGCGAAAACTGGAGTTGCCGGACAACACCGCCTCTCAGGCCCAGGCTCCAGACGTCCCGCCATTTGAGATGCCCAGAGAGGGGAAAAACTTCATGCCGAGGAGACTAGGAAGAGGAAGACCTGGACGACCAGGTGCAGAACCGCCAGGGAGGCCTGGACTTGAAAGAAGCTTTCTGGAGCAGGAGAACAGCTGACACATAGGACGCCTCTGAGGGAGGAAGAATCTATTCCCCCGTGGCCTCAGGGATAAGCTTCTCGACGCCCTTAACAAAAAATTTGGCCCAGGACGATCTGGAAAGGGAGAAGGGCTGCGTTCACCTTCTTGGAGACGGACCCAGTATTCCACAACGGATCCCAACGGTATGGCAGATAATCACTGCATTGGCGGCCGCCTTAGCAGATTTGGGAGGCATCTCTAGTTATTGGGAAGCGTTCAGGATCTCAGAGACGAGCGGCTGGAGGGAAACTGCATCAGGGAGGTTTGACTGAAGCTGTTTGGCCCAGGAAAAGAAGGCCTTGATGACCCAAGAGGCAGCGAAGGAGAGCCGCAGGGAGAAACCAGCCACTACGAAGGCCACCCTGGTGAGGGAAGCCACCTTCTTGCAGCAATACAATAGCCAGCATTTAGGGCAATGCAATGTATCAGTTCTGCATTGCAAACAATACAACAGATGCGATCCGATCTCACTCCGAGGGATCACTGAGGTAGGCAAAGTCCACTGAAGGCAGACTAGAAGCCTTGGAGAGCCTAGCTATCATGGGATCCACCGTGGGAGGCTCTTAGTGATAGGAAGGGACACATGGGGCGGCTCGCTGACAAAATGTCAAGACAGGCCAGCTTGCGCTCACCGATTGCACCACTGGAGCAACCTGCTTCCCTTACCTCGGATGTTCATCATTGCCAGCCAGGGAGAGCTAGAGACGTGTGTCACAGCATAGCCTGGCAGAACTGCCCGAGCTCACCTTCCACTTAGAGACACACAGGTCAAGGGAAGGGTTGTCCGATTTCCTAGTCGAAGACAGAGGATGGTCCAGGGAGAAGTCACTGTGCCCTCAAGATGATATCAAACATCCAGTGGCAGAAAGAGATGTCCACTTGAGAGGATGAGTCCGGGTCCTCAGAGATCTGTAGGGTCTCTATCGCATAGATGACTCCCGCATAGCAGCAGATATAGATGAGCCTAGCTGAAGCTCCGAGTCGGAGTCAGAGGCGTCCCCAGTTAAGTAGACCGAGCAGAGGGAGGGAGGTATCCGCCTGTCGTAGTGGAGCCGTGAGCTGAGTTCCTATCTGGGGAGGACCGTGAACCGTAGGAAGACTTCCTGGTCCTTTTGAGGCTCCTGGAGCTGCGAAGGGAACTATGAGGGTGTCCAGGGAGATCCCAAGAAGCAGCCGACTGAGCGGCGATCTGGGAAAGCAGCCATTCCAAGTTTCCAGCACTGACTAGTTAAGTCTGGTAAGGACACCATGGCCAAGGTTAGGGAGGCCGCCCAATCCGGGGGATGGAAGAACCGGAGAGGGGCCAGGAGGTTACTGACTGGCTGAGGCGGAAGGCAGAGAGAGCACATGGGCTCGGGCTGTCCGCATGGCAACTGTTTTTGATACAGCGGGTGCACGTATAAAAACGTGACACAACCAGAGGGGCCGGAGGGTGAGAGAGGGAGCCCAAGAAAATTAGGGGTAACCCAGGGGGTTAGCCTACCAGACTGCAAAAGATGGCCGCTCATAAACTGCTGCAGCAAGGGTTCCGCAGGTGCAATGTCTCCCAGGGAACTGGGAGGAGAGTAAGAATCCCTGCTGTCCCAGCAAGCCAAAAAATAAATAAGCCAATAAATAAATAAATTGAGAATATGAGGAGAGCAAAGCTCTTCCCCTGGTAAATAGAGGCTCAGTAGCTACTGGGCAGGCTGGATGGCTTGCCAGGACAGCCCCCTGGCCAATGGAAGGCCCTAGGCGGAGTCTGGGTACTAGAAAAGCCCGAGAAAGGGACTGGCCCGTTGCGGCCTAGTTCCCGGCCAGGCCTCGGACCGGGAACCGGGTGCCCCCACCCCCCGACGGGGGCCGCTCGGTAGGAGCGACCAGAAAACCCAAAAACGCCCCCAGAAAAAAGGGGCTTATTTACTAAGATTTAAGGCCCAGTTCAGGGGAACCCTGTGATGCCCCTTCTAAACAGGACCCATGCTATTGTCCCCCTGGGAAATGGCACTAAGGGGCTGAGAGGGGCTGAGGGGAGGTGAGAGGGCCTGAAGGGGAAATGGAGAGGGGCTGAGGTAACTTTCATACTCACCTGCCTTCTATTCTTCTCATACTCACCAGTCTGGCGTCTTCAGGCGCCACAGGGTCACCCCCTCGGTAGGACCTCGCACGTGGGAGTGGGGTCACCGGTACTCCGGTCGCTTTCGGGGTGTGGCGAATGGTGAGTGGGGACTGGGTGACCGGCGAGGCTGCTCTTTTGCAGAGCGCTGCGCCCGCAGGAGGGTATGACTAGTGTGGCGTACACACTGACTACCCCCTGCACCTGAAAGAAAGGTAAAAATAAAAACGATGCAAGACAGAAGACCTGAGTCAGGTCGTGTCTGCCTCCTATGACACTAGGTTTCAAACTGATTCATGCACAGTGGTTGTGGCAAGGTATAGCCTGGAGGTGGAGCCAACAGCTTTTGCTTTTTCCTAGTGTCTTGTCTCCTAGTGACCAGGTCTATACCCATGGTGCTGTGTCCCCCAGTGAAGTAGACGAGAAATGAAGTCTGTCCATCCATTCTAAAGCCAAGATGTGGACATCCAGACAAAATATCACAAGGTCTATCAGTTCTGACACAACAAACATGGCAGTGGAGGTGGCTCTTATGTTTTGTAATAGTGAGATCACACATGACCATGCGATGCATGTTACACAAGTCTGTCATAGTGGCCCAAAAAAGGTGAAGAAGCCTTGACTTCAATATCATCATGAGAAGCTTCGGCTTGCATTTGCAAAAAAGTATGAAAAGTGGACAATAGAAGATTGGATACAGGTTATTTGGAGCGAATAGACGAAAGTAAATACACTGGATTATGATAGGTACAAATGGGTTTGGAAGAAACAAGGGAAAAGAGGGCTAACAGATCGAGAAATTGAAGGAACTGTCAAGTTTATTGGAGGAAGCCTGATGATATGGGTTTGTTTCACTGCCAAAGGTGTTGGCTACTTGACCAGGATCAATGGTGGTCTCAGTGCTGAGCTATATGTGAGTATACCACTAGACAAGTTACTTCGTACATTTGAGTACTATGGGTATAAAAAGAACAACATAGTGTTCCAGCAGGACAACGACCCGAAGCATACATCAAGATTAACAAAGAAATGGTTCAATGACAGTGAAGTAGAGGTGCTGTATTGGCCCCCACAGTCCCCAGACTTCAACCCAATCGAATACTTGTGGGTAGAGTTGAAGAAAAAGCTGTATTTGTACCCAAGTGAGTCGACCAGTATGCACCAACATTGGGAACGTGTAGAAGAAACCTGGGATCAGATTTAAGTCAAGACATGCTTGAATCTGATCAAGAGCTTGCCCAGAAGGATTCAGGCAGTGTTGAAAGCCAAAGGTGAATTTACAAAATAATTACAATTTAGATTTTTAGGAGCAAAACAGTAACAATGCAGTTACATGACAAGAATCTGCAAAACTAATCATATGCTAAATACTTGCAAATCAAATTTTTGTATGAGACAGCCAAGATGTTTTCTATAAAATGATGGTAGTCTCACGATCGAAGCTGTAGTGGATGGTGAGATATGGAGCCTGAAAGTCAAAAGTTCAAAACATTGTCGCCCTTTTGCTTGTCAGTGTATACAATGACTGGTATACTTCAGGGATGGCTGCCGTTACTGGCACCTGCTCCTGGGTGTCATCCAGGGCTGGAAATCCAAATATGGACGGGTTATAGAGCTGAAGGCTCTTAAAAAGTCCAGGATACGTGCCTCTCCTACAAAAAGTCCAAAAAATGATACAGTAGAAAAAATGCTGCTGGAACTTTATTAACATCAACAATAACACATTTCAAGTTTCAAAGCCCCTTTCTCAGATTACTGATGTATGTATAAGTATATTGAACAGTAGCAGATATAAATATCCACCTGAGAAAGGGGCTTTGAACCTTGAAATGCGTTATTATTGACATTAGTCCATCAGGATTTTTTCTACTGTATAATTTTTTGGGACATTTTTGTGGGTGCGTATCCTGGTCTTTTTTAAGAGCCTTCAGCTCTCCGATCTTTAATTGATGACCTTTTTATTCTATAAAATCCTGGCAGTCCTATAAAAGTGAATGGAGCTGCGGCCATACATTCACACAACTGCTCAATTGACATGGAGGAATCAGGTAAACTTGCAGGTTCCTGTTCTTGTGATCTCTGGAGGTTGCAATGGGGTAAAACATCGTTCACTTGTCCCTGTGTCAGGATGTCATTGCTGCAGCAGGAGACATGGAAGTGTCCGAATGGAAGTGTCCGAATGGTATTGGTGAAGCTGGGTAAACACATTTTTCTTGAAAACCCCTTTATTTCTTTCTCGCAGCAGCCATTTTTCATATTGTACTATAGTGTAATGTGTATAACCTGCTAAAGAAGCATTCTGGGACTATGATATTAATTGCTGTGGACTCTTCACTGCTTACCAAGTACAGTGCCACACGTTGTATAGTGGCTGTGCTTGGAATTGCAGCTCACCCCCTTTCATTTAAATGGGAGTGAGTTGCAGTATGGTTATGTAACAAATGGACATGGTATCTGTGGCCTGAGAAAAGGACGTGTAGTTCATTTTCATAGTCTTGGGCTATCCCTTTAAAGCATAACTAAACTTTCGGACAACTTTGGATCATTTTCTGTGAAATCCTGCATTTTTTCGTTCTTCACCTTGCTTCTGTATTGAGAGTTGTTTCTGCCTCTTACGGGGTGTTACTATGTTTGGTAGTACGGAGCTGTGTAAGAGGTAGAGAAAATGAGGGGGGTGGGTCACTTTAAACAGTTATATCTCGGACATTATGGAACCTACTTTTATACTTTTTGTGTCATATGAAAGAGGACATTCTTTTCTTTCATGTGATACTAAGGCTGCAGTGTTATCTATTATTTCCAGAGATATCACTGGTTGAAAATACAGTCGGGATTGGGATACCTATATATATATATTATATATATTATACAGCTGCATATAAATGTCCTATTCCCGACTGTGGTTTCAACCAGTGATATCTCTGGAAATAATTTAGATGCAGCCTTAGTGTCACATGAAAGAAGAGAATCTTCTCTTTTATATGACACAAAAAGTTTGTATGTTTTATAATGTCCGAGATATAACTGTTTGAAATTATCCCCCCCCTTTGTTAATAAAGTATATTACAAAATTTATTAATGACACAAATACTGCCAGAAATCAAAAGTTGTCCGAAAGTTCAGTTATGCTTTAACCCCTTAACGACCCAGGGCGTAATAGTGCGTCCTGAGTCATATGACGATGTATGGAGAGCGCTCAGGAGCTGAGCGCTCTCCATACACTGCGGGTGCCGGCTGTATAATACAGCCAGGACCCGCAGCTAACAGCAGCAATCGGTGCCTGCACCAATCGCGGCTGTTAACCCTTTAGATGCCGCGGTCAAACGCGACCGCGGCGTCTAAATTGTGGAGCCGCCAAGGGCGCCGCCATTTTTACCTGATCGCCGCCCTCCAGAACGTCATCGGAGGGCGGCGCTTGGTTGCCATGACAGCCGGGAGTCTATTGAAGGCTCCCAGGCCTGTCATTACAGTATAGCTATTACGCTATGCCAGAGGCATCGTCTAATAGCAGTGAAGGCATTTTGCTATTCACTGCGATACAGTAGTATCGCAGTGAATAGTATGATCGATCAGACTCCCTAGGTTTCAAGGTCCCTAGGGAGTCTGATCATACAAGTAAAAGTATAAAAAAAAAAGTTTTTAAAAGTGTGTAAAAATTAAAAAAAAACACAAAAGTTCAAATCACCCCCCTTTCCCTAGATCAGATATAAAAGTAAATAAACAAAAGTAAGCATAAACACTTTAGGTATCCCCGCGCTCCAAAATGCCCAAACTATTAAAATATTAAAATATTTATCCCATACGGTGAACGGTGTAGCAGGGAAAAAAAATCAAAATGGCCAAATAGCGTTTTTTTCAACACTTTGTCTCCTATAAAAAATTGAATAAAAAGTGATCAAACCATCAGATCTTTCCCCAAGTGGTATCAATAAAAACGTCATGTTGTCCCGCATAAAAAGACGCCTTACCCAGCTCCATACATGTAAATATGAAAAAGTTACAGGTGACACAATATGGCGACGCAAAATTTTTTTTTCTATTTAGCAAAGTTTTTAATTTTTTAAAAGGTATCAAAACATTACAAATACTATATAAATTTGGTATCGCCGTTTTCGTACTGACCCGCAGAATACAGGTAACGTCATTTTTACCACACAGTGAATGGTGTAAAAATTAAACCCATATGAATTTGGCGCAAATGCAGTTTTTCTCCAATTGCACCTCATTCTGAATTTTTTTCCAGCTTCCCAGTACATTGCACAGCATATTGAATAGTGACATTACAAAGTACAATTTGTTTCGCAAACAATAAGCCATCATGTGACTCTTTGAACTGGAAAATGAAAAAGTTATGGCTCTTGGAATGTGGGGAGGGAAAAACGAAAATGCAAAAACAAAAAATGGCCCGGTCATTAAGGGGTTAAGTTTACACTGTCTTACTATTAGGAAATGTGGGGCAGTGGTCTACTTTTCCATTAGCTCACGTTTTTATACCTTTCCCTCATTAGCAAAACACTAGAGTTTTGTTTTTGTGTACAAATATGCCTGAGGTATTTTTATGTAGGATAAATATGAATATACAAAGTTGCATCAGTTACTTTACATTTCAAAGGCATATTCTCATGAACACATTAATAATTCATTTTCCCAGCTGATGACTTTTGTAGTCCCAGTTTTGTGAGATTGTGAAGACCTTGAGAATGTGTAAATGATACGTGGTATACCAATAGCAAATAACCTGCTCCAGATATTTCAAAGCTTAACCTAACTAATTTCCAGGTTTCATCTGCACTGGCTAGTTAAACTACAGCAAGTACATGTGCAGGTCGCCAACTAGTGGTAATTCACGTGCAATTACCATGCCTGGGTCGTTCTATGTTTAGTCATCCTACAGTCATGGCCAAAAGTTTTGAGAATGACACAAATATTATATTTTCACATGATCTGCTGCCCTCTGGTTTTTATGTGTGTTTGTCAGATGTTTTTTTATCACATATGCGGTGACCAGATGGAAGGTAACGCTGCAGTTGGGATTGCGGGGTGCAAACAGCGCAGACT
Source organism: Leptodactylus fallax (assembly GCA_947044405.1). Classification (NCBI taxonomy): domain Eukaryota; kingdom Metazoa; phylum Chordata; class Amphibia; order Anura; family Leptodactylidae; genus Leptodactylus; species Leptodactylus fallax. The sequence goes on from CAMRHE010000409.1 coordinate 1,356,618, forward strand.
TGTCACGGTCTCTGGGCACGAGGGCGCAGCGCTGGTGCTGTCCCACGTTACCACCACTGGTACCGGTGATGAGGGGGCTGCACAAATGTTGGTGGTGATTGTTTCCCCGGGGCGCTTCCCCTATACTGTGCCGACTGGTGGTGTTTGGGGTGCCCTGATGTTGTCGGTGCAGAGTCAGACACAGAAACGGTTGTAAAGTTGAACTTTTACTTCCATGGGTGTGGAGGCACAAATACTTAAACAGTTTCTTCAATACAAAACAACGGGGTACGCCTGGTGACACAGCAAAGTCCTGGGGTGCAGGGTAGACTTGATGAAAGGTGTTCCTAGCCCCTTATACTTCAGTGTTACAGCCCTAAGGTGCATCTGGGCTCCTATTTGGCTCATAGGAGGATGCCCACCATGATACTAGCACATAATATTCCCCACTCCCGTTATGTGGTCCTGATAGCTCAGAGTTTCGGGGGTGCAATAGTCAGGGTGGCAGGATATTCCACAGGTCTGGCCTTGGCCCCTGGATCCTGTGATACTGGCTATGGAGCCCGTGTTCCAGAATGTTCTCTCCACAGTCTCATGCTGACAAGATAATGATGCTTGACTTCCTTCAGGGCGATGGCTAGGCAGACAGGGGACAGGATCTTCTGAATAGCTGGAGTATGTCAGCTCTCCAACCTTCCTGGGCCTGTCTAGGACTTGAGATTCCTGCACTAAACTCACTGCTTTCTTCACAGGACATCACACTTATCTCCTCACCTCCTCCTCCTAACACTCCACACTTCTAACTCCTCACACGCAGGACCTTCCTGCAGGGGTGTTACCATGGGGACCCAGTGATCAGCTGACTCCTCCCCTTTTCCCAGGCGATGTCTTCCCATTGGACATTTGGTTACTATTCAATCCTATGGGAGGTGTAATGCATGTGTGAGGCTCACTAGGTGGCGCTGTGTTGTGTGAGACTCAGGACCCCCTGCTATGTCACACAGGCTATGAAGCAACAGGAAATAATACAATGCACAGAGATCACCCTCAGCCCAGCCATAGCCAGCTCTGGGATGCCACATACTCCCCCCTCTTTCACTGAGCCGACCTCGGCGACGGGCTGGGGTGAAGGTGAGAAATGTAACATAACGTTAATAAATACGAATAAAGTGCAAATGTCACTAACAGTTTAGAAAAATATAATACTTAGAAACTTGAGGTAAGACCTCCCGGCATAGTCCTGGAATGTCCATGAGAAGTCTGAAGGGTAATAATAATAATAATAATAATAGTCCTTTAATAGTCCCACAATGGGGAAATTCAGTGTGTTACAGCAGCAAAGATAAGCAGATACAAATACAAATACAACATGTACAGGAATATTCCAAGGTGAGAGGCATTACATTGATAGCAGACAGACAGATAGGGCGTAGCAGGGGGGGGGGGGGGGGGATTTAACAGGCAGAGAGATATTTTCAGTTCTCTGTGTGTAATGATCTCCGCTTAGGTCGGTGTTGGTTGTACAGCCTAACCGCGGTGGGGAGGAAAGACTTCCGATAGCGCTCCTTCTCACACCTAGGGTGGAGCAGTCGGTCACTGACAGTACTGCTCAGCGCGATCACAGTCTCATGCATGGGATGGGACTTCTTCTTCTGCATGGAGCTCACCACGGACAGTATCCTTCTGTCACCCACCACCTGCACTGGGTCCAGTGGGCTCCCCAGGACAGAGCTGGCCCTTCTAATCAGCTTGTCAAGTTTATTTCTGTCCCTGATTGATATACTGCTCCCCCAGCAGGCCACTCCAAAGAAGATGGCTGATGCCACTACCGAGTTGAAGAAAGTTCTAAGAAGTGCCCCCCGGATTCCAAAGGCTCTCAGTTTCCTAAGCAGGTAGAGCCTGCTGTGGCCCTTCCTGTACAGGGCCTCCATATGATCTGCCCAGTCCAGCTTATTATTAAGGAGCAAACCCAGGTACTTATAGGTGTTCACAATCTCGATGCCCGTCCCCAGGATGTCCACTGGTTTAGGAGGGCTTCTGCCTTTGCGGAAGTCCACCACCATCTCCTTGGTCTTCCCCGCGTTAATCTTCAGGTGGTTCCGGTGGCACCAGTCCACAAAATCCTGGTTCAGTTCTCTGTACTCCCTGTCATCATCATCTGTGATGAGACCCACTATTGCAGAGTCGTCAGAATACTTCTGTAGGTAGCAGCTGGATGAGTTGCACCTAAAATCTGCAGTGTACAGTGTGAAGAGGAAAGGGGCGAGAACCGTACCCTGAGGTGCCCCCCGTATTACAGATCACTGTACCTGACACACAGTCTCGGGCTCTCACGTATTGAGGTCGATTTGTGAGGTAGTCTAGGATCCAGTTGGAGAGGTGGTGGTCCACTCCAGCAAGGCCCAGCTTGTCCCTCAATAACCTGGGCTGTATGGTGTTAAAAAGCACTGGAGAAGTCAAAGAACATTATTCTCACTGTGTTCCCTGGTTTCTCCAGGTGAGACAGAGCCCTGTGCAGAAGATGGATGATGGCATCATCTACCCCAATGCCCGGCCGATAAGCAAACTGGAGGGGGTCCATAGCGGGGCTCACTAGAGGGCGGAGATGTGTGAGAACCAATCTCTCCAAGATCTTCATCAGGTGGGATGTCAGTGCTACAGGTCTGTAGTCGTTGAGGTCCATAGGGTGGGGTTTCTTTGGAACTGGTACCACACAAGAAGATTTCCATAATTCAGGGACTATTTCCTGCCTCAGGCTCATATTATACATATATGTAATTATACCACACAGCTGGTATAATGGAGAGATAATTAAACGTAGACTTATGGAACCTTTTGGCGGTACCATCAGACAGTCCATATAGAAACAACAGTAGTGCAAATGGGTCCAGAGGCTCTCTGGCACAAATTTCGTGAGTGTCCATTATCATGAGAGTCTCTCTGAGAAACAATAAACAGTCCTTTCTGTAAGGAAGAGTAGGCACTCTAGCACCAATGTCCATACCGCAATGGGGTAACAGAACTTCCTTGGCTCGGTGAGCCAGGCACTATGGCTTGGATTGTTGCATATAAGTGTAAATACTATATTACATGGCAAGATATTATATATATACTGTATATACACACAGGAAAAACATTAATGTAATCAGAGCAGGAATAACATATATCCTGAAGCAGAGACAGTTAACCTCTTTTACTCAAGGACAGCCATGGCATCACTATAGCGTGTTGGAGGTATGCCTTTTGTGGTACGCTCAGAACGCCTAAGTGGAACGAGATTTGAATCAGGAACAGAGTCACTGAAATCAATTAAATCATCTGTCGAAGGGTTCTCTTGCACTAGAGCAATTGGTGGATAACAGCTAAATGGTAGTAGTTTAGGCGCCCACATAAGCTCAGTTAACGTTGGGGGTCTCTCTTTCGCTTCAGAAGGTGACAAGATCTCTGTACTCGTTGTCTCAGCTGGGGGCACCTCTGTGGGTAGTCCTTCTTTAAGGCACAGCTTCAGACGGTTTCGGTGTACTACTTGGGGCTGTCTCCCAGGTTTAGAGATCTCATACACGTCGGATTCAGGATATGGTATGGAGATGACACTGTATGGTTCTTTCTCCCAGAATGGATCCAATTTCCCATTCCGATGGTTATTCCTTAACCATACACGGTCGCCAACTTTCAGGGGCGCTGCATGGGCGTGATGGTTGTAATCCTCCTGTTGTCTCCTACGAACCTCATCCATGCGCGTTTCAACTATCTCTTTAGCTTCCTCCATACGTCGGCGGTGTTCAACAACCCAGTCTGTTATGGGTAGTGGATTGATGGTGTCAGGAACCTTCACACCAAGGGTTAAGTCTGAAGGAAGTTGACCTTGTCTTCCAAACATTAGATAAAATGGTGCGTATCCCGTAGATGTTTGGGGTGTGTTGTTGTAAATATAGGCCAAGTCCTTGATACGCTCAGGCCACTCAACACCAGGTGTAACTGCGGCTGTTCTTAGCATGCCGATGATCACTTGATTTGCCTCCTCGCACATACCATTCCCTTGAGGGTGATACGCTGTGGTTCGCAACTTCTTGCAGTCTTGGAACTGACACAGCTCACGGAACAATTGGGATTCAAACGCCGATCCACGGTCGGTGAGGATATGCTCAGGACAACCGTAATGGCGGACAAACTCTGCGTAGAAGGTCTCAGCCGTAGTTCTTGCTGTAAGATCTCTGACAGGCACGATGACAAGGAACTTGGAGTAATGATCCACCATTGTCAGAGCGTAGCTGTAGCCGGAACGTGTGGGACCCAACTTCACATGGTCCAGAGCAACAATTTCACACGGCTTTTGAGTCTTAATTGGATGTAGAGGGGCCTTCTGATCTCTTCGACCTTCCTTGGTGATACTACAGGCGGGACACTCTCGGCACCAACTCTCAATGTCACTCCTCATCCCAACCCAATAGAAGCGACGACGGATGGTAGCTTCGGTCTTTTGTACCCCGAAGTGACCAGATCTGTCATGATACGCCTCAAGTATCATCTGTGCGTCTCTTCTTGGTACGAGGATCTGATGAAGCCTTTCACCTGTGACAGGATCAAGAGTGTTTCTAAGTAGAAGGCCTCGTTGGACAAACAGGCGCTTCCTCTGTCGCCAAAGGCGTTTTAATTCCACGTCATGAAGACCTCTCTTTACACGGGTTGGTATTCTTCCTGTAAGCAAGAAATCTGACAATTCTCCTAAAACTCTGCTCTCTTCTTGGAACGTTTTCCACAGAGATGGCTCCTGGAGGGATTCGGCAGCTGTTTTCGCCAGAGATTCTCCTTCTACAGGGACACCAATAGCAACCTGTTGGGCAAACTTGTTGTAGAATGGTGGCATCTCCACCTCTTCCCAAATGTCTTCTCGGGGTGGTTCTTCTCCCACAGGCAACCTTGAGAGTGCATCAGCGTTAGCGTTGGACTTGCCACTGCGATACTTGACAGAGAACTTGTAATTCGTGAGTCTTGAGGCCCACCGTTGTTCAAGGGCTCCCAGTCGAGCAGTGTCCAGATGCGCCAACGGATTGTTATCTGTGTACACGGTAAAGGGTGTGGCAGCCAGGTAGTCTTTAAACTTCTCTGTCACGGCCCAGACAAGCGCCAGAAGTTCGAGTTTGAAAGAACTATAGTTCTGGTCGTTCTTCTCCGCGCCTCTCAGACTCCTGCTGGCGTAGGCGATGACTCGCTCTTTGTTGTCCTGAACCTGGGACAACACTGCACCCAAACCTTGGTGACTTGCATCTGTGTACAAGCGGAATGGCTGACTGTAGTCGGGATAGGCTAGAATTGGTGGTTGCGTCAGAAGTGCTTTAAGCGCTTGAAAGGCTTCCTCTTGACGTGCTGTCCAGTCTACCGGAAGTTTTCGGTTGTAGTTTTCTCTGGGACAACCGCGCAACAACTCGTTCAGAGGCTCGGCTACTTGGGCGAAGTGTGGTATGAAACGCCGGTAGTAACCTGCGAATCCAAGGAAGCTTCGGACTTCTTTGACGGTAGTTGGTCTTCGCCAGTTCTGGACTGCAGTGATCTTTTCAGGATCAGGTTGAACGCCTTGTGCGCTCACGACATGCCCAAGGTAGTGAACTTGGGGTTTCCACAGGTAGCACTTGGAGGGCTTCAACTTTAGGCCGTGCTGTATAAGTACCTTGAATACCTCGGACAGGTGACGAAGGTGTTCTTGGTATGTCCGGGAGAATACAATAACATCGTCCAGGTACAGTAGCACACTCTGGAAATTCTCATGGCCGAGGCACCTCTCCATAAGCCTTTGGAATGTGGCTGGGGCATTACATAGCCCAAATGGCATACTATTGAATTCAAAGAGTCCCATCGGGGTCGTAAACGCAGTCTTTTCACGATCTTCAGGCGCCATAGGGACTTGCCAGTATCCACTGGTTAAGTCCAGGGTCGAGAAACAGGTAGCTGATCCCAAAGCCGTTAGAGATTCCTCAATCCGGGGCAATGGGTATGCGTCTTTGTGCGTGACGTTGTTGAGTTTACGATAGTCCACACAAAATCGTAGGGTTCCGTCTTTCTTCTTGACAAGGACTAGCGGGGCTGCCCAGGGGCTGTTACTCTCCCGGATGACATCAGCATCTCGCATCTCTTGGATCAACTTTTTCACCGGTTGGTACATCGCTGGTGGTATTGGACGGTGACGCTCCTTGATTGGATGGTGGTCGCCAGTCAGAATGCGATGTTGTATGGTCGTGGTCTTACCAAAGTCCAATGGGTGTTTGCTGAATGCCTGTTGGTAACGCTTGGCCACATTGCGAACCCCATTGATGTGCTCTATAGGGGTATTGGCGTCTCCCACGTTCAATTCATCCCACCAGGACTTCGTGGCTCCATTCTGAATGTTCTCAGCAGCTTGGGTGGAACGCTGTGTGGCGGTAGAATCACCAGAGAGAATGTCTTCTGGTGCTAACCGGTGTAGCAGGGCCACAGAGTGGAACTTGTGGAGGTTCACGGGAGCATCGCCCAAGTTGACTAAGCGGACAGGAACACGTCCATTGGAAACTGTGACAAGGCTGCGGGCAGCCATGACAAGTGGTTGGCCATCTACCTGTATGGGTTGTAGCAAGGCCTCGTAGTCCTGATTTTCTATGCCCGGACGGGCACGGCACCACACCATAGTTTCTGTTCCAGGCTGTAGGGTTACTGGACGGGTATCTTGGATCCGGACTCGACCAATTTCACCTTGTTTGTTGGCGAACTTGTGCTGGGCATTGAGTACACGAATGGCCCGCTGAATGGTCCGCTGGTCACTGGGAGAAGCTGTAAGGAGAGAGGCATGCAAGGCATCCAACACTTCTGCAAAGCAATGGCGTAAAACATTCATGCCTAATATTACAACTGCAAACCTATCATCCTCTACATCAGTGACAATTACACCCTGTCTAGGCAGTTTCAAGTCCCCAATCTGGATAGTGGGTTCCCAATAACCCTGCTGTGGTATGGGCTGTCCATTGCTGGCACACAGATTTATCCCTGTGTCAGGTGTTCTATTCAACACACCTAAGTCCCAATGTTCAAGGAACACCTGCTTGCGCAGGGTTGTTACCTGAGATCCAGTGTCCACCAACGCTGTCAGAGGGACGCCGTTCACCCGGATTGTGATGTGTGGCCAGGCTGAGACGAAGCGTGACAATGGCACTGAAGATTCACCTGGGCCCTTCTTCTTTCCTCCCGAGGGGCGGCCCGCTGCCTCGGGGGTGGCCCGTTTAACTGAAAACACTGAGGCCTGGTGTGTCCATATCTATGGCAATAGGTACAGTATGGCCTCTCACTCTGCGGAGGTTTCACTGAAGACGGACGTCTGGGTGGAGACTCAGGTGAGATGTTGAGACTTCGCAAAGGATCACTGGATGATGAAGACGGCTGGGTCAGACGATCTAGACGGACGGTGATCTGTTCCATGGCACGGGTCAGATGATCCACTCGGGCCAGAAGGTCATCTCTGGAGTCTGCTGGTGTAGTCTGTGCAGTTTGGGCAGCAGGTGAGGTACCCAGAGGTAGTGGCAGGACAACTGGAGCAATGCTTGTTGAGGGTCCAGGTGAGGGAGCACAGATGACTGGGCTCGGCTGGGGCTGCTCCTGTCCCAAGACCTGGATGGCAAGGGCCTTGAAGTCAGCAAACGTGATGCTGGGATGTTGTGCAGCAAGCATTCGCAACTGACTCTGGAGCAATGTGGTACTCGCCCCGTCTATGAAGCGGTCAAGCAAGATTTTATCAGAGTCCACATTTTCACGTGGATCCACTTGCACCACAGCTCTGAACGCCTCTTGGAGGGATAAAGCATAGTCCCGCAGGGTCTCACCAGGTAGTTGTCGTCTGGAAAAGAAGCGCATCTTTACTTCGGAGACAGATCGCACGTCAAAGTTCACCTGGAGTTCGTCCAGAATTTGCCCAGGGGTTCTTTTGTCAGAGGCAGGCCAGGATTTGACCTCCCTAGCTGCAGCACCCTCAAGCTGGCCCAGCAGGATCTGTATCTGCTGTTCTGTATTCAGAGGATAGAACTGGAAGAGAGACAGCATCTTCTCACGAAAGTCCCTGAGGGTATGCGCCTCCCCTTTGTAGCGCGGCAGCCATGGTGCACCAGGGTAAAATAGCATGGAGAATGGTAGGCTGCTCGCCATGGGCACTGCTGGATCACTAGAAACAGATGGCACAATGTCACTTTGCTCAGTCATGTTGTTTGCAGGTATGACTGGAATTAGGTCGCCGTCTCTTTAAGAAACTCAACTGCTTGCTGGCAGGGAATGGAGACTACAACTTGGAATGCTGTCCCTTTAAGAATGCTGTAGCTATTAACAGAGTCACTGTGATGCAGGCTGACGGTGTGCTCCCCCTCTTTAATGGTGGCACTCCCCACGGACACTGTACACGGAAAACACTCGCTGGGGCCGTGGGAGGACTGAAGACAAGGACAGGGAGGCACAGTACTCACTGACAGCAACTGCAGCGTGGACCAGAGATCAGCGGTGCACAGCAGGGACGGTGATGCGGCACCGGAGAGTCAGAAATGGCGCTGGCACGTTCGCCTTTCACTTTCTTGTATGGGTGCGCTGGAGCATTGCGCTCAGCATTCTGGGCTCTCCCAAGATGGCGGCAGATGGGTCTCCTGGCCTCATGGGCAGTGCTAAAAATCTCCCGCACTTTTGCAAGGTACAGTTAACCCTTTGTGGGCGTTCTTACACAGCGATGTGGCGCAGCAAACAAGTCCTGGGCGTTTTAACTCTTCCAGGGCTGTAACACACTGAGAGGACAGTCTTTAGGGCTTACTTCAGGGGTATAGGGCTCCCCCTCTTTGTTGCAAGCACTCTCAGGGAATAAACTTGATCTTAGCAAAGTCCACAATAAAGACCGATGCTCTGGAGACAATTTGGCGCACTTTTCGTGGCGACTTTCTCAAAATGGCACACACCCGTATCCTGTTCGTGACGCCAGTTTTTCTTGCGGTGACCAGATGGAAGGTAACGCTGCAGTTGGGATTGCGGGGTGCAAACAGCGCAGACTTGTCACGGTCTCTGGGCACGAGGGCGCAGCGCTGGTGCTGTCCCACGTTACCACCACTGGTACCGGTGATGAGGGGGCTGCACAAATGTTGGTGGTGATTGTTCCCCCGGGGCGCTTCCCCTATACTGTGCCGACTGGTGGTGTTTGGGGCGCCCTGATGTTGTCGGTGCAGAGTCAGACACAGAAACGGTTGTAAAGTTGAACTTTTACTTCCATGGGTGTGGAGGCACAAATGCTTAAACAGTTTCTTCAATACAAAACAACGGGGTACGCCTGGTGACACAGCAAAGTCCTGGGGTGCAGGGTAGACTTGATGAAAGGTGTTCCTAGCCCCTTATACTTCAGTGTTACAGCCCTAAGGTGCATCTGGGCTCCTATTTGGCTCATAGGAGGATGCCCACCATGATACTAGCACATAATATTCCCCACTCCCGTTATGTGGTCCTGATAGCTCAGAGTTTCGGGGTGCAATAGTCAGGGTGGCAGGATATTCCACAGGTCTGGCCTTGGCCCCTGGATCCTGTGATACTGGCTATGGAGCCCGTGTTCCAGAATGTTCTCTCCACAGTCTCATGCTGACAAGATAATGATGCTTGACTTCCTTCAGGGCGATGGCTAGGCAGACAGGGGACAGGATCTTCTGAATAGCTGGAGTATGTCAGCTCTCCAACCTTCCTGGGCCTGTCTAGGACTTGAGGTTCCTGCACTAAACTCACTGCTTTCTTCACAGGACATCACACTTATCTCCTCACCTCCTCCTCCTAACACTCCACACTTCTAACTCCTCACACGCAGGACCTTCCTGCAGGGGTGTTACCATGGGGACCCAGTGATCAGCTGACTCCTCCCCTTTTCCCAGGCGATGTCTTCCCATTGGACATTTGGTTACTATTCAATCCTATGGGAGGTGTAATGCATGTGTGAGGCTCACTAGGTGGCGCTGTGTTGTGTGAGACTCAGGACCCCCTGCTATGTCACACAGGCTATGAAGCAACAGGAAATAATACAATGCACAGAGATCACCCTCAGCCCAGCCATAGCCAGCTCTGGGATGCCACACATACAGAAATATAATTGCATTCATATTATGAGTAACAGAAGCTTATATTGACAGAATGAGTTAATGCAGCAAGTCAATATTTGCAGTGTTGACCCTTCTTCTTCAGGACCTCTGCAATTCTCCCTGGCATGCCCTCAATCAACTTCTGGACCAAATCCTGACTGATAGCAGTCCATTCTTGCAGAATCAATGCTTTAATTTTGGCTGAATTTGTTGGTTTTTGTTTGTCCACCCGTCTCTTGATGATTGACCACAAGTTCTCAATGGGATTAAGATCTGGGGAGTTTCCAGGCCATGGACCCAAAATCTCTATGTTTTGTTCCCTGAGCCATTTAGTTATCACCTTTGCTTTATGGCAAGGTGCTCCATCATGCTGGAAAAGGCATTGTTGAGCGCCAAACTGCTCTTGGACGGTTGGGAGAAGTTGCTCTTGGAGGACATTCTGGTACCATTCTTTATTCATGGCTGTGTTTTTAGGCAAGACTGTGAGAGAGCCGATTCCCTTGGCTGAGAAGCAACCCCACACATGAATGGTTTCAGGATGCTTTACAGTTGGCATGAGACAAGACTGGTGGTAGCACTCACCTCTTCTTCTCCGAATAAGCTGTTTTCCAGATGTTCCAAACAATCGAAAAGGGGATTCATCAGAGAAAATGACTTTACCCCAGTCCTCAGCAGTCCACTCCCTGTACCTTTTGCAGAATATCAGTCTGTCCCTGATGTTTTTTCTGGAGAGAAGTGGCTTCTTTGCTGCCCTCCTTGAGACCAGGCCTTGCTCCAAGAGTCTCCGCCTCACAGTGCGTGCAGATGCACTCACACCTGCCTGCTGCCATTCCTCAGCAAGCTCTGCACTGCTGGTAGCCCGATCCCGCAGCTGAAACACTTTTAAGAGACGGTCCTGCCGCTTGCTGGTCTTTCTTGGGCGCCCTGGAGCCTTTTTGGCACCAATGGAACCTCTCTCCTTGAAGTTCTTGATGATGCGATAGATTGTTGACTGAGGTGCAATCTATCTAGCTGCAATACTCTTCCCAGTTAGGCCATTTTTGTGCAGTGCAATGATGACTGCACATGTTTCTTTAGAGATAACCATGGTTAACAGAAGAGAAACAATGATGGCAAGCACCAGCCTCCTTTTAAAGTGTCCAGTGGTGTCATTCTTACTTAATCATGACAGATTGATCTCCAGCCCTGTCCTCATCAACACCCACACCTGTGTTAATGGAGAAATCACTGAAATGATGTTAGGTGGTCCTTTTAAGGCAGGGCTGCAATGATGTTGAAATGTGTTTTGGAGGATAAAGTTCATTTTCTAGGCAAATATTGACTTTGCAAGTAATTGCTGTTAAACTGATCACTCTTTATAACATTCTGGGGTATATGCAAATTGCCATTAGAAAAACTGAAGCAGTAGACTTTGTAAAAATTTATATTTGTATCATTCTCAAAACTTTTGGCCATGACTGTACATAAAAAAAAAACAAAAAAAAAAAAAAAAAATTTTTTTTTTTAAAATAATAAATTAATAATAAAAAACCCTGATGGATGTAGTAGTAGTCATTGATGTATGTGTGCAGAATGCTGCTGAATAATAAGGTTTGTGAAGGTGTACATATGCTGCAAATATTTATTTAAGCTACATCAAATTGAATTGAATACTTGCAATACAGCAATTTAAGGCTAGATTCAAACCAGCATTAGAACTCCGTTTGGGGTTTCCGTCCTTGTATCCGCTTGAAAAATGCAGAACTTTTCTCTCCGCTTTTTTCCACATATTTTGGATGGAAATATAATCTATAGGGTCCCCGGGTTTCCATGGGTAACCGCTTTTTAAGTGCACCCAAAGAACGGAAAGCGGAACGCTAGTGTGAACCTAGTGTTAACATGTTATAGGCATATATATTATCCTTACCAAAAATGTGAATTACTATAATTCATGTAGAAAGGATAACCTAGATATCTCAACAACTTAAGGTATACACACCAGCTATTTCCAAAGATTTGTCATATTCAATTTTTTTTTCTTCTTAGGGTGATATTCATTTTTTTTTTAATCAAGTGACTGACATGCAAAATTCCAAACAAATAAATCAGCAAAAAAAAACAAAAAAAACAAAACTGTGTTCTACTTAAAGGCATGGTTTTTGGTCCCTTCAATGACAAAAAAACTAGTAAAAAAATCTACATAAATTTTTAGTACACAGTTTATCCATTTTAAGATAATGGTGGAAGAATAAAAGTTATTTATTTTACACCAGGAAAGTTATGATGTAGGATGAAAAGAAAAAAATTGGATGGCTGGACCTGCTGTATTGTTATTGATGACAAAAGCTGCTAAGTGCTTTACTTAGCCTTCACATTCTTTCAGTGTATTTTTATGCTATGACTATTTTTTATTTTTTTTACTCCACAACTTTGCTGATTTTTGGATTTTTTGGGTCTTTTGGCCTATCTTCAAGATCCTTGGTTGAAGGGGAACTGACTCTTGTTGCCTCCACAGATCAGCTGAATGAAGAGGCTGTGGCATGCTTTGCCTAGAGGGTAAAAAACATACAACTCAAGTCAAAATTTGCACTTTTGATAAAACATGATAACTTTAACAATATATTAAACCCCCATCTATATATAATTTACAAGACTGAACCACCAGAGTCAACAGATAGCAATATACTTAAAGGGAATCTGTCAGGGCAATTTGGAACACTAAACCACCCACACGTCCATATGGACCTGGGATTTAGTGTCCCAATTCACCCTGTTATAATGCAATCCATGGCCACATTAAAAATAAAAAAGCTTTATACTTACCCTGCCACTGTACTCCCCGTACCTGAGCAGTTCTTCAATGAAGCCAAAGGAGTACACCTCGGCTTCAGTGCACATTCCTTGCAATTATGCAGTGAAGCCGGCGTGTCCATCTTTGGCTTCACTGAAGAACAGCACAGGCGCCGGGAGGTGTGTCTCATGAATAAGCTGGACCGATCTCACCAAACAGCATCGATCAGACCCTTAGCTAAGTATAAAGGTTTTTTATTTTTAATGCGCCTGCGGATTGCATTACAACAGGACGATCTGGGACACTAAACCCCAGGTCTATAAGGACCTGTGGGTAGATTAGTGTCCCAGATTGGCCTGACAGATTCCCTCTACATCTTTACACCTACCTACTGTCAAACAAAACAATTAGAAGCACTGAAGGCACCCATAAATATTCCAGAAATACTAAAAGCAACACAAACTCTGAAATACAAAAAAATTCCTGGCAGTATATATTTCTTTATATTCAGTGGTGCATTAACATCACATCTTTGTGAAATCTTTAATTTGGCTGTACATAAGGGGTACTTCCCCAAGGAGATGCTACAGGCTACATTTATCACCATCCCTAATCCCAGAAAGGACCCCTCTTTAGTTCCAAATTATCATCTGATCACCCTTTTGAACACCGACGTTAAGATTATGCAAAAATTATCTCCTATAGATGACTAAACATTCTTCCATCTCTTATAAACCTGGGTCAAATCTGTTAGATCCTGACAAGCCCTAGATGGCAGATTTCTGAATATAATTAAATGGAATGATATAAAATAAATGCTGTTTCTGCTCCTTTCTTTGCTGTGTCCTATTCATTGTTTACTAAGAGTAAAAATACTCCTTTTATCATTTTTGTGGGGCATTTTTAGCCACGGAGGAGAATTCTAAGGCTATGTTCACACAGTGGAAAATTCCTCTTCATTTTCCGCCGCCATATTCGGTCATGGGATTGCCGCAACGGAATGCCAATGCCCCTGCATCGGCAATCCATTGCGGCTTTCCTCTGCTGAATAGGCCCAGATTATATATTAGCACTGTAATATATACCTTCTTGCACTATGGGACCGCTCTTCCTGTGAGCAGTCTAGGAAACCAGTGCAGACGATTAAGTGACCGTGGACAGAGCTTAGAAAAAATGCAACTTCAAGTATCTGTATTAATATGCATGAGACTTTTTTCTGTGCATAAAAATTCTTTTTCAGGCTAGGACCCCACGTAGCGAGACGCAGCAAGAAAATGCTGTAGAAAAAAAACGTTTTTCATTGCGATTTCGCAGAGTTTTCCTCTGTGTACTTACTGACTCTATTATACCTATACGGAAAACGTCAGCATTTCTGCAGCTATAATTAACATGCTGTGATTTGCAAAAATGTGGGCATTTTTGAAAACGCAGCTTCTCTGCAGCTGATTTTTTTTTTCTGCAATGTATGGATGGGATTAGCAGCAGTGTTTTTCCGCCACAGCCAAAACACTGCATTCTCGCAGCGTGGGACTCCAACCTCAGGCATCTATGATGCCCATACAGACTGTGAAGAATATCGCCTTGCCAAGCCTCTTGGCCTACCTACGATCACCCTTCTAAACCTTCCACTCACAACCCGTGAGCGGACCGGATTCGTAGGATAGAATGAAACGAGCTGTATAAATTTTATATATTTAATAACCCAAGTGGGTCGGTACTAATTAATAGCATATACAGAAATATACAATATTAATATGATCAAGCATAAACATTCGAGCAAAAGAGCAATGACACAGCACATAAAACAAAAAGGGAAATAAAAGATAGAGAAAATACCGGCATAGGCTCGTAGTCCGTTTCTCTAGGCCACAGCAGAGTTTTGGGCCTAGGGCGCAAGCTTAAGCAAGTTGCATAAAACAATTCTTTTACATGTCCAGAACAAAGGGAAAGGCTTCAGGCCTCAATGCTAGGCCCTCAATGCATTCCTCAGTAGGGCAAGCTCTCTCATCTTCTCCCAGATCAGAGCTCCTTACTGCCTCTTTGCTGAATGACCCAAGAATCCAGGTCTCCCCACAGCATATGGCTAGTGCCCCACCCACCCCTTCCACCCAGGCAGCCCCCCTTCTCCCTCCTTTGCAGAACCCTCGGAGAGATGGGTACCTTCCTAGGTGCTGGGAGGGATGGGTGAAGTTAAGGTCACTGGCTTGCTATCCCCCATCGCCATCTGGCCAGGGATAATAAAAGTGCCTGGCTATAGCAAGCCATCTCCCATGAACACACATAAAACCAGTGAAGCGTATCGTCCAGCAATGTAAACCCAACTTAAACACAACATTCCAACAAGTAGGGGGAGGACTGACATGAGAAAGTAAAAATACATTTCTAAGAAAGATGTACAACTGAGGATCGGTTCATCACACAGACGTTATTGTGATCTCTGTCAGACACCACTCATGACAATTGTAGTGGCTGTGCATGGTACTGCAACTACCATCTTGCATTCATGTAAATGGGACTGAGCTGCAGGTACAATCACATATTTATCCCATATGGTGAGTGCCGTAACAAGGAAAAAAAATCGAAATGGCCAAATGTCTGTTTTTTCAACACTTTACCTCCTAAAAAAATTGAATAAAAAAAGATCAATCCATCAAACCTTCCTCACAATGGTATCAATAAAAAAGACATCTCGTCCCGTATAAAAAGATACATGTAAATATGAAAAAGATACAGCTGTTAAAACATGGCGACACAAAGAAATTTTTCTATTTTGCAAAGTTTTTCATTTTTTAAAACGTATCAAAACATTAAAAATACTATATAAATTTTTTTTTTTTTTTTTTTAATTCCACCTCATTCAGAATTTTTTTCCAGCTTCCAGCTTTGTTCCGCAAACAATAAGCCATCATGTGACTCTGTGAACTGGAAAATAAAAAAATATGGCTCTTGGAACGTGTGTGTGTGTGTGTGTGTGTGTGTGTGTGTGGGGGGGGGGGGGGGACAAAAACAAAAATTGACTTGGGCCTTAAGGGGTTAAAGGGTTTTCTTCTGGGCTTTGGGTTTTTTTTTTTTATATTGATGACCTATTATTTGGAAAGATTATCAATATCCAATCGGTGGAGATTTAACACGTGGCACGCCCACGATCATCTGTTCTCTTCATTCTTCTGCACTGAAACTATACAATGTGTGGAGCTGGAACAGGGCCGTTTTAATACATTAGGGGCCCTGTTCAAAGTTTTATAAGTGGGCCTACCACATAATTTATTTTCCCCATAACTAGCCCCCTCATAAGGCCCCCTGCCCCCTCAACCACCACACAAAAAACCTCCAAAGAGTTGAAATCACTGCCTGCCACCCAAAACTGCGGGACAGCACCAGAAATGTGGGACTGTCCTGCTCAATTCAGGGTGGTTGAGGGGGCTCCCGCAACCATAGGGCGCCGCAGATGCGCCATTGGCCCTATGGTTAAAGCGGCCAGGAGCTGGAAGCAAAAGGCTTTGTACACTGTGTAGTGGGTGTGCCAGAGTACTGCAGTTCTACTCCCATGTAAAATCAATCTTTCAGTCATTTCTAAAGCACTTAAAACCCTTTAAAATCAATTGGTGTCATTGCAGACTATTGACATTTCATGTCAGGAGCAATAAAGGTTTGGCTTTTTACTAAGCCCTGGATATCTGTTCTTTCCAGTTGGATCATTAATACAGATCCTAGGTCCAGCCATGTTCAGGTATAGCTGATTGACATGTCTAAAATTATTACAACAGAAGAACTTTTATACGCAGCAGTGGTACTCTACTTTTTATATCAGTGTCTGCATCTGGTGCATATTAAAAAGAACCTGTCAAACTGAATACGCAGTACAGTTTGCAGGCAGAAGGTCAAATTCAATATAACTTGTATTTCATTCATTTAAATCTCCACTCATTTTAAGCTTTGATGTCAAGTTGGCGGTCTGACAGTGATTGACAGCCTCCCCTGTATAACTGTGCACAGAGATAGAGTTCAAGTCATTTACCTGGCCTCCTAATTTCCCATATCTTAATCTGATTGAGCATCTGTGTGATGTGCTGGAAAAACAAGTCAAGGGGGCGATGGCTACAGCTCAAATCTTGCTGTATAACAAAGCGACCTAGGCAGCAGCTACAGGCGACCTACCTGGAATAAAACTACTTCTTCTTACTCTTGGACTTCTCCAGAACTCAGACATGACCAAGGGATAGTAAGTAATAGTAAGGCCACATCATGTCTAAGAAAAATGGCTCAATTCAAAAATTCTACATCTAATAAAACAGTGTACACCCCTAAATAATAATTTACAAGGTAGCAACACACCATAGGCAACAGATGATAATATATTTTATGCAATTTTCTCAACTCCTTACCTTACCTTATGTCATACTGTAACAATTAGAAATACTAAACTCACCCATAAATGTACCATAAATACTAAAAGCAATAACAACCCTGAAATGCAAGAATTCCCCTGGCCCAGATGAATTTTCAAATGAGTAAAAATATTGAGTCACACTTTGACATCACATCTGTGTCTTTAATATGGCTCCACACAAGAGATACCTCCCCAAGGAGTTGCTACAGTTATCTACAATTGTCACCATCCTTACACCCAGAAAAGACCCCTCTTTAGTTACCAATTACTACTACTTACAGCTTCTCCATTAGAGTTTGCCCCTTCCCCTCAACTCCTCCGTACAGTTCAAGTCACCCTGAAAATATGGAGGAGTTTATGAAACTTAGCTCAGGTAGAAGTTCAGAAAAGATGGAACCAAAACCCTACGCTGAACTGGTGATTCCTGGCATTTCTGTATCTATGTACACAGGATTAGCAATAACATACATAGAAGAACTATATACAGATAAAACACTAAACATATTTTTACACACTTCTACCAAATATAAAGTGTTGAAGTTTGAATTTTACAAATATGTCCAAATCCAAGCAGACAAATCCTTTCTACATGGGCATAGTATATCCCTAAGGGTGGGTTCACACTTTTGCCGGAGTCTGTCCTCCGCGAATCCGACTAAAAATCTCGGGAAACTGTATAGGTACTGGATAGTGAAAGGTTAGAGATGCATTGCTTAAAAACCCATTCATTTGAATGGATTTTTAAAGCAATGCGCGGGTGAGCGCTTACACCCTCTGCGCCGCGAATCCAGTTTTTTTTGCTGGAAACAAA
Organism: Leptodactylus fallax; assembly: GCA_947044405.1. Taxonomy (NCBI): domain Eukaryota; kingdom Metazoa; phylum Chordata; class Amphibia; order Anura; family Leptodactylidae; genus Leptodactylus; species Leptodactylus fallax. The sequence continues at coordinate 1,374,674 of CAMRHE010000409.1, forward strand.
GTCGGACATGCAAATGAATGGGTTTTTAAGCAATGCGTCACTAACTTTATGCTATCCAGTCCTTATACAGTTTCCCGAGATTTTCAGTCAGATTTGCGTCGGACGGACTCCGGCACAAGTGTGAACCCACCCTTAATGGTATTGGAACCTTCCATTTATGTATTTATGTTACTTGTATAGCGCTAATATATTCCGCAACACTTTACAGACATTGTCGGTCACTGTCCCATATAGGTGTCATAACTATATATCAACATGAATGCATCACATATTTATAAATGAGAAAGAGCTGTAAATAAGAAATTCACATTACATCATGGGCATGTAGCTTATCATCCCACTATTAAGAGTTCAGCATCATCATCAAGCATAGTTTAAATGGAGTCTGTAATCAGAACCCAGAATAACAAACTGTTGCCGAATCAGTGTTTTTGTCAATATGAAAATGAGCTTGTTAGAGCAATGAGGGCATTGTCACTTACCTATTTGGAGCTCCGTTGTTGCTCCAAAGAGCTCATTTGCATATTGAAAAAACTGTGATATCTTGACAATGGAGGCACCGTTTCAGAAGGAGAAAACACAATTTGGTTCAAGTGACCCTAATCTATATGTCTGTGGGTCTGCGTTGATATGCTGGGTTCTGGTGCAGACTCCCCTTAAGCAGTTATTTAGGTGGCAACTGTCCCAAAATATTCTGAGAGTGCCATAACATTGACCAACCCTCTCCTCTAAATTCCTAAAGAGGACACATAAGAATATCTAAGGAAAATTACTTAAAAATCAATACATGGAGGCCTCCTTACAACGTATAGGTCTGAAAGGATTTGCTGTTAACGCCATGGTTCCCTATACTTCAGAACAGTTTTAGGCTACATTTACATGTCATAAAATCTAATGTATATTCCTAACCCTAATGAAACATGCTCACGACCATATGCGTGTCTCCGTGCTGTAATTAAACGGGACAGATGGCACATAAATGATATGTGGGTCAGTGAGCACGGGCCGCAAAGTGGACAGGAATAGGACCTGTCCTGTGTTTTGCTAAAGGGCTCATACATGGGACCATGAAAATACACGGTCATATGTATGGGGCTTTAAACATGAAAGGGTCTGTGTGCTATTCATGAAAAACATGGTCTGATCAGCCCTTCAGGACTACTGCCGGGTTGAGTACTGTGGCATTACTGTAGTTCTGCTTCCATTGAAGTGAAGGGAAGCTGAGCTGTAATAGCGCAGCTCAGCCACTACACAATATACAGAGCTGTCTGCTTCCAGCTCTATACACTGTATAGTAGCGGGCCTATCCTAAGGAAAAAAAAATCCCAGAAAACCTTAAGTTATGTTTAATCAGTTTTTATTGAGGTTTTTGCAAATAAGAACAAAAGGAAGCAAAGCCAAGACAAAGGCATCAAATAAGGCAGTAGGAGGCACGCAGGCCACCCAATCGTGGAGAAATCGCTGAGGAACAGCTAGGGAAGAGGGCTGTCGATGCCCGCAACATAGAATGCATCATTGAGGTGTGATGGCAGGGAACACTATAGGACAGAGGTAAAAGTCCAGCTGTGGAGGGCCACCACAGTGCCACCCACGCACCAGAAGAAAAAGACAAATGCTGGAGGGAAAGGGGAACATGGAGAAAACATGGGTGAACAGAAACACATAAGACCACATACAAGACCGGGATGGGATAGGGCACACTGAGGAGAAAGGGAAGGGGAAAAGAGGGATTGTACAGAAGGAGATGGCCAGACTCCTTACGGAAAGGGGAGCAAGGTGCCCCCAGTTTAGGCAAAGAAAGAAGAGAACTCTGAAGTCTCCTGGAACATCACCTACGGCCGCCAGAGGGACTCAAATTTAGAAGGGTCAGGCGAGTCCTCAGCCACCAGGGCCTCCATTCTCTTAATAAGGAGAAGCTCCTGTAGGAACTCAACCAGGGTCGGCACAGCAGTACTGCGCCAATGCCTGGGAATGACTGTTCTGGCGGCAGTGAGAAAATGTTGCAGGAGGTCTCTCTTAACAGCGGAGACATATGATGGAGAGAAGGGCTAGACGAGGTGAGGGTGTGACAGATTTGCCACTCACTTTAGTGTAGGATGCGAGAACAGCATCCCAGAAGGGTCTGAGGGCAGCGCATTCCCACCAGATGTGATACAGCGTACCTCTTTCGGAACCACAGCGCCAACTCCGGTCGGATACACCAGGATAGATCCTGTGCAGGAGGTCAGGATAGCGGTACCAGCGGGACAGTATTTTGTAGTTCTTTTCCTGCACACTGCAAGGCAGTGGGAGCTTATGCATATACAAGAAGGACCTATCCCAATCGGCAGGGGAAAGACAAGTACCAAGGTCAGAGTCCCAGGGGCTGGTATAGGAAGGGAGCCCAGGTGTAGTATCCTTGAGGAGAATGGCATAGAGAACAGAGAGGACATGTGGGGTGGTGTCAGCGCGAGAAAGAGCAGACTCCAAGTCAGTCAAGGGAGATGAGAGCATGGGAAGTAAGGAGAACTTACGGAGGAAGGCAGTGAGATGACCATATTCCAACCAAGATAACCGGAGATCGGGGTAGGAGGCACGCAATTGTGTCAGGGAGGGGAGAGGTGTACTACCTGCAACTTGGTGCAAGCGAACGTCATCCCTACCTAGCCAGCAAAGGAATTTGTCTGCAGAACAACCCGGGGGAAACATTGGATTGTTGAAGAGAGGGCTGAGGGGGCCCGGGACCCTGGCAATGTGACCGCCCACACACACCCTATCCCAGGTACTTAGGAAATGGGAGGAGAGCACAGAATGCCTAACAGCTCTGGAGCGGTAGTGGGACGGGACCCAGGGCAGAGAGGGAAGGTGAGCTGAAAGCAGTTTGGCCTCTATAGAGACCCACTGCTTATCCACTAAAACCTTAAGTTATGGCTTTTATGTGTATAAGATACTATTCACTGAGTTGTAGGGCTTCTGTGGAGGTATTTATAAAATTCTCTGTTTCTGTCACTGACTCATTTTTGTAAAAGAAGAAAAATATTGTAGAAACATGAGGTTCCTAGCAGGAAGCCTGAACATTTCAATTTGCCAGTGACATTGTATTTCGACTTCTCACTAATCTGTCTCACTTTTTTTTCTAAGTTTATCTTGCAGCTCTCCTCTTCCTGCTGTTCAACAACTCCGTCGACGGTCATTTGCAGCCAAATGTCTGAGATACTGTAGCAATGTCTAGATCCCATTGGAGATCATTAAAATAAGAATGTGTAAAGGTGAAATAATTTTTTTTTTTCCTTTGGAAGGTTTGTGGTTTTTGGCAGTTTAATCTTTTTGTTCTTTGCTGCTCCAGGAAATACATTCTTTTGTGTGGAAACTGGAGATATTGAGCAGTGGATAGCATGAAATCACCTTATACATCCCTGTATATTACACAAATTATACATAATGCTTTATTGTCACCAGACCCTGCAAGTAATAACCTTCTAAGATAGATTACAGCATTCTGCACAAAACCAAAATTTGACTTATTTTAGCAAAGGTGAACCTATTTAACCTTTCTTCCAGTCTCCAGTTAAAGAATATACTGAATTCTTTAATTTAGGAAATTTATCATCTTTAGTTAAAAAATTTGATGTTTTTTTCCAATTTTTTATTATTTAGATACCATTAACATGTTGATCCTGTGATTTTCAGAATTCCAAGTCTTTTCCTTCTTGCAGCTGCAGTCTCATTGTTGAGTAGTATAACAACAACAAAAAACAACAAGATATCCACATTGACACAGAAAGTCTTGCAGTGCCATCTCAAGGATTTATATTAGAGCAGCAGGATGTCAAAATATAACCAAATAATAGAATAAAACATAAGAGAAATCAATATAAGGAGAGTCGAACTACCTAATGTACTTGTGCCAAATCCGAACAATCCACACTGTCAATGGTATTGCTGCACCTTCCATCAACTCATAGGGGATTCAGCAGTGCTGCTTTAAGGGATACTGAGAATATTATATCAGTGAGCTGGGGGAGGGTTGGCAGGATCCAGGAGACTGAGGGGCAAGCAGGGGCTACCTATGCCGCGTTAAAAGGGAGATCCATAGGCACCAGCTACCTATAAAATTCTCCATGGTGTTGGTTTCCCAACCATAATGCTCCTCATAGTGGTTCTCATTTACTTTAACTCTCCATTGTGTAAGGGATGGTGTGCCCTGTTCTTTCCACTTAAGTTTCACAGTCTATATTAACCACATAATTAGACATCGCTTGGTGCTCCGAGGGATGCCATAGAAGGATGTTTGGATAAAGAGAAACATTACAGATCCACTTAAATGGGTTAACTGGTTTCTTACATTCTAAACTTAGGATAGGCCATCAATATTAGATCTGCGGGGTTCCGACACTTGGGACCCCCCGCAGATCACTGGTGCCGAGACAGCATGGCTCGCGGTATTGGTCATATTGAAATCTATGGGGTAGCGCTGCAGTACCTACACTCACCGCTACACTTTGTATGGCGCACCAGAAGCCAATACAGCAACATTACCGCGAGCCAGCGCTGTTTCGGTACCGACATCTGGGACTCCCGCAGATCTAATATTGATGGCCTATCCTAAGGATACACCATCATTGTTAGAAACCAGATAACTCCGATAATCTCCGATAAACATTGGGTCCCAGAAAGGGGGTCATCTTGGGGCACAAGTACCAAATATGGGAAATAGTGCTTGAGGAATCGTCAAATCTGAATCATGTATGTGAAGTACAGAGGAGTAGCTATTTTTAGGGATACTGGAATTTTGCAACAAAGTATGAACAGTTTAAATGAGTTGTCCTGAAATTTTACACAGCTAGTGAATGCATGGGATCTTCATTACATGGTGGAAAACTCAAAGTCAAAGAAATGTCTACTAATCTCACTTTCCCACTTTTTTATATAACACTGTTTCAGATTTGGTAACTATAGGAGCATCTGAGAATAGATATTTGGTAAAGACAAACTTTTTTGGGTTGCAGAAAATTAAAGCTTCTCATGTCAGTCTGAGATGTAGATTATGGAAGAATGGAGAGTAGCATAGGGGGAAGAGGAGGTAGGAGTCAAATGGGATATGAATGCCTGGGTAAGAATAGAATGCTGAGGCGAGATAAGGGTGTAATTGGTTTTAATCATTGAATGGTATCCTGAGAGGCAGATATACTTAAACCTTGGGAATTGAGATATTATCTTAAAGATCAAGGCTCCAGCAAGCTCAAGAGTCTCAGTAGTGCTAGGATTAGCACTTAACCCAGAAGGTAAGTCATTAGTATGACCAGATTGTCTGCAAAGACAGCAATGGGGTAGACAAAGTTGCCTCCTTTAGGCCTTGTATGTCCAGACATTGACATATGTGTGTTGGATAACTGTCTCCATGACAAGAATAAAGAGTGATGGTAAAATGGGGCAACCATGTCTGGTGTTGTTTCTAATACAGTGCTCAGCAAGGTGTCATTGACTCAGACTGGAGCTGTTGAATTCAAGTTAAAAATAGAGGACTGCTTCTATGAAGCAAGGAGGGAAACAAATGTACCAAGCATGGCTCCCATAACTCTCCAGTGTACTCTGCTGAATGCCTTTTTACATCTCTGTTGAGACGGACAAGAGGAGAGCGGTGTTCCTTAGAGACAAGATGGCACAGATTAATCTGCTGGTGTTGACCTGATCTTTTAAACTCTGTTTTGTTTAAAATCTGCATTACCCTAATTTGCACCAATATTATTAAACATGGTTCTATTGTCATCTTTAATTCTAACAATTATACCCTGAGATGTTACTCAACTTTATATACCAGCCCTTCAAGAATGAGATTGCAACAATTTTGAGACGTTTAAACAAATTGCATTTGCTAATTTGATGAACATCAACAGGATTACCTTGGTCACTTTCCACACACATGTTGCAACACCATCCTGCTAATATGTGACCCAAGAGACTTCCCAAATTTTTTGCACCCCACTAGTGGGTTACAGTTTCAGAGGAAGACAGCAGGTTCTTGCAGCTCATCCCTGGTCTATTTATCCCTGGCCTGCCATCCTCAGTTACTCCACCATCCTGGATACATGAACAGGAACCCAAGCTTTAGGGGGCATTTACTTTTGCAAGTGAACTGGCAGCCCATTGTCCCAGCTGGGCACTATAGTAGTTGCAATGACCAACACTGTGGTGGGACAATTATGGACATATAATTGTAGGCCACGGATGGCTTTTTGCCTTCTAGCCTATATTACATTACAAAAGGTTCAGTACCCACAATATCTTTGTTGTAGGAAATACCACTTCAGACCTCAAATCTTCAAGAAGTATATGTCTTTATTCACCTCGAGGTGGGAGAAAATGATACATGTACAATCGGCAGTAGGATGTTTTCAAAATCTCAGAGACATGCAGGGCTTGTCTCTCCTTTATTCAATAAATTCCCCATCTATGACATCATTCTAACTTTCTATTGGATGAAGTTTAACATCAATCCCTATAAACATTAGTATGATTCCTAAACAAAGGCTTATACATGAGCTCAGACAGATATTTATCATCTCTGGGGCCTCTCTAAGGCCTGTCCAACATCTCACTAGACAAAGATAACCCTTGACATCAGCTAATGGCTACCCCCAACTTAGAATGTCTCACAGGATCTAATATTTCTTAAAAATATATGGTTACAATCACCCAGTATGAGAATACATGTATACATTAGAACACAAAGACTTCATTACATTGCATTATCTAATGTGATAATATGGCACTACAAGTGGATATACATATATTTTTAATAATTTCTCTTCATCTTGGTGACTCTCCTTGCGATTGATGGATGAATATCTCTACTATAATGTAAGTTTATTAATGCTCTTGGATGGTCTGTCTGATCATTATTTATCATTTGAGCCCCTGCCTGTATAACCAGCCTCTGCAAGCCAATTGAGTCAAATTTGCATGCCAAACTTTCTAGATGGTAAGCAGTCAGTTTAGGCAAGGGGACTTCAATAATACCAGTATCTTAGAATTCTAGGGACATTAAAGCTCCATGTGATGGCGCATTTCCTTTATCAATCCTGCCTGGTGATGACCAAATGTTTTGTCTTTCTGCTGTATTATACAAGATACAGTACCTAGCGAAAATCTTCAGGACCCAATCTTGAGACAGGAGCAAGATTTTTCCAGTGGTTGTCCTGGATGTACACTGAACTCACAGCAGTTTCTGATCTATTGTAGCCTGGAAGAGAAAAGTTAAAAGAAATCAGGTGAGACATAAGCTACGTACAACAAAACAATCTCGTATTTACAGTATCTAGATGAAGATAGATGAAGAGTAAGATAAATAGTTAGCCATTTGATGAAGTGTTTGCGCTTCAAAAAGCAAATAAACAGAGGAAAAACTTGCTATAGAGTTCACATCTTTGAGAAAATAAGTAACAAATAAACTTTCCTTTTTTCTGCCATTAATGTCAAACCAGATTATAGCTTCTGTCAGTATAGCAGCTAAACCCATTTTGAGTGCTTTCAGCCATTATAATTTTGCCATGTCAACATGTGCCTTAATGGCTCACAGTACCAGTGGAAAGTCTGGATGCACCTGTCTTGTTTTTTTTTCTTCATTTTGTTTTTTATTTTGTACATTTCTAGATTCATATTGAAGAACATATGGAATTAAGTAGTAAACAAAAAGTATTAAAGGAGTTGTCCAGTTCTTTTTTATTGATGACATATCCTCTGACACCCAGGACCCCCACTGATCAGCATGAGCGCTTTGACCTCTTCACTGTTTACCTCAGACACATTTGTTTCATAGAAGCTGTGCAATGTAATTGCTGCCTTATCCCATAGAAATGAGTGGGACCAGGCTATGGTGGAATGTAACAGTGAAGATGGTGCACAAGCATGGCAACCCATACAAACAACTCATCAATGATCTATGCTAAGGTCAGGTCATCAATTAAAAAAAGAGCTGGACAAACTGTTTAAAGGGAATCTTCAGGGAAGGTTTCTATACTTTCTTCCCCTAGGTTCTATTACGGGATATTCAGCCAAACCCCATAGTACAGGTAAGTAGCAATGAACACTGGAGAGAAGGGAGTAGACGGAGTGACTTGGGGACGAGGTGCTGGTTCCTATCACGTAACCTGGAAATGGAACCATCCCAGAAAAACTCATGGTTCTTCCGCAGTAGAAGTATTGAAGCCCTCCCTGGAGAACTCCATTTAAACTAACCAGAATATGTTTTATGTTTTAGATTGATCAAAGCAGCCCCCTTTTGTTTTGATGAACACCTTGGCATTTTCATAATCAGCTTTAGGAGGTAGGCACCTGGAATTGTTTTCAAGATATGCCTGGTAAAGAGTTAATTTGTGGAATTTATTGCCCCATACTATGTTTAAAGTTTAACTCTGATATTATAATTTCTTTTAGCTATTGTGTAGGAGGGTATATAGTACACATTTTTGTAACTCAATTAACCTAACTTCCTTTTAATAGAAAACAGGCTCCAAAATTCTACCTAACAACCTGCTAATTTAGCTGTTACTAGAGAAAGTATGTACATGTTTGCATTGTCAGTATGCAGAGCTGTAGCATTTGCCAAAGGGAAATGATTACTACAAATAGCTGTATCTCTGGTTTTATAATACCTAATAAATGATTCTGGTATCACATGAAAGCTGAGATTCTGCAGTACTAGCTACAAAATAACTTAAGATATTACTAGTTAAAAATACAGTAGGGAATTTGGGTTGCATTAATGATATCTGCATTTTTCTCAGAGTTGCTTATGATACCAGAACCATTTTTCTATGTGGTATAAAACCAGAGATACAGCTATTTGAAGTGGCCATCCCACTTTTTTAGTTTGTTAAGTTTTGTAGTCACACCAACCCGCAGAGTATAGCTAACATTTTAGCAAACACAGTAAAAACAAAACAGATAAGAAAATGGTGCAAAGTACCAGATTATATTATATGCATCTTGTCATTAGTATTATTCATGGTATGCTATTTACATATAAATATATTTGCCTATATACAATATATTTATCTTGAGTCTTTTCTTTCAGAACATGTCCAGTCTACGTTCAGTGATGAATGACTTAAAAGAATGCTCCAGGAAAAACTGATACAATGAGGCAGATTTCCTAATTCTACCTAATATTTTAACAGTGTAAACAAAGAAGAGTAGACAGTCTAAAAATGTGCCAGATTTATCACAGTGGCTTATGCTGGCTGATGAATTTGGCAAATCTATAGACTGTCTAGTCTAGCTTTATATTACATATTAATTGGCTTACTTTGACAGAATTTTGTGCCAATATACAGATGCAATTTTGGCCTGCATTGTTGTGTCTTAAATCACACTCCTTTGTGGCAAGAGAGAGAGACCCATTTCCCAGTAAGTTATGTCCCCTTTGTTAAAGGTGAAAAAAAGTGTCTAAAAGACTCAGAGTGGGTTCACACTTGTGCCGGCGCTCCGTCCGCCGTGAATCCGACCTAAATGTCGGAAAACTGGATAGGGACTGGATAGAGAAAGGTTTGCGACGCTTTGCTTAAAAACCCATTCACTTCTATAGGTTTTTAAAGCAATGCGCAGGTGTGCGCTTACACCCTCTGTGCCACAAAGCCGTTTTTTTTCGTCGGAAGCAAAGTCGGACATGCAGAGGCACAGAGGGTCTAAGCACACACCCGCACATTGCTTTAAAAACCCATAGGAGTGAATGGGTTTTTAAGCAAAGCGTCGCAAACCTTTCCCTATCCAGTTTTCCGACATTTAGGTCGGATTCGCGGCGGACGGAGTGCCACCGCAAGTGTGAACCCATCCTCAAAGGGAGTTTGTCAGCATGAAATTTCATCATAAAGTACACACATTACCTTGCTGGCCTTTGTATGGACTTTCAAAAGATGTTTATCTTGTTTGTCCAAAGCTCTGGCATTCTGAAAAAAAGAACTTTTAAAGATATGCAAATTTGGTTTACTACACGCCCCTAAAGCCCATGTACAGGCCATGTAGTTACACCCAGAATAAACATCAAGCTCAGCCCTCTGTCTGGGCTCGGGCTTCGGGGAAACTTCATCAAGCACAACACGCACATACTGTGCATGAACGTGATGTAACAGTACACCTGGAAGTGGTGGGCTTGATGTTTATGCTGGGTGGAACTACATGCTGACAGTTTCCCCTTAAAGAAGACCTTTAACCGCTTCCACCAACATCAACTTATTGCTTTCTTAAATAGATGTCGGTCCATGGATTTTGGCACAGTTGGAATTTTTCTGAGGGTTTTCCATGATTTCTTTTTTTTTTTTTTTTTTAATAGATAGACAAAAATGTGCTGAAATGAATTTTTCTAATTGAGACCCAATAAAAATTTCCTACCCTTTTGTAGAAATGTGTGACCAACAGAATCTCTGTTGTAACTACTTCCTTACTGGTCATCATCTTGTGCCGTTCATTGTGCACATGACTTCAGGTGTTAGCCCCACCCACCATGGGTGTGATGTCATTGCTGATGAAAGCAGCATTGGCCCTGATCACCATACAAGCCAGCACCCGATTCACGGCAGTGATTAGAGGCAGCAGCAATAGCAGCAAGGTAAACAAACACAGCCTTACTGGGAAGTATTGTATCATGGGACCAGATTGTGTGATTGTGCTTTACAGACATTCTCAGTCAATATATATACAGATAAGCATACATATTCTTATATGCACATGCATTTGTATATATATATATATATATATATATATATATATATATATATTTGTGTAAATATGCATACAAAGATACACATGTGCATATATATATATATATATATATATATATAAACAAAAAGGTGTAGCAGCACTCTGACACAGCACAAGTGTATATAGAGAACAGAGATAGCATTACTGCTATTATTGGCACCTACAAATTAATATGGTGTATAAACTAAAATTTTGAGGTTCTCAGTTATACATATTTGATCAAACAATAGGAAGCCCACCTGCAACAACAAGGCAACCTTATTAAGGTGGGACCCTATACTAATGCCTCTATTAAACCCAAAATAAATCTACAATGTGAACACAGGGCAATAACATACCTCTCTTGGACCCAGAACAGGTCTACAATGTGAACACAAGGAAATAACATACCTCTCTTGGACCCAGAACAGGTCTACAATATGAACACAGGGCAAATAGGATCTAGAGGACCCAGAACAGGTCTACAATGTGAACACAGGGCAAATAGGATCCAGAGCATACTCAACTTAAAATAGCCTAGGGGCAAATAGCCATATTGCACCTTGGTCAGGCAGCCAATGCAAGAAGAAAATAAAGAGATAATGAGATATTTACAATTATTCATAATTTAATTGCTTGAATTGTTTAATGTAGAATTATCATATTCTGTATAAAGTAAATTGCTAAAAGCTGTAAATATCTGTTTGATGAATAGAGAATACCTTTTTGTGCTCGCCTGTAGTATTCAATATTACTAAAGGTTTCTACAATATAGCAGCACTTTTCCAGCTTTCTCTGCACTCTTATTAGCTATCAAGTGCCCACATTCTCTAGGATTAGAGAATGTGGGCACTTGATTACTGTCTACTCCATGTACTAATATTCCCATTATGTACCACTTTTTGTTGTAGAGCGCAATTTAAATTCAGTTTGACATGTAACTCCTCACTCTTTGTCTACCTCATATTTTATCATACCTGATTTAGCCTTTGAGTGGTGGTATGTCAAGAAACTTATCACTTCAAAATGTTACTTTACCAATTTCATCTCACAATAAATGCACTGTATATAACCCACTAGCTCTCCTTATTGCGTTAGGCAAATGTGGCAAATTTTTCTCATAGCTTCTACATACTAGAAACAATTTGTAAATCTTCTCTCTAATGTCTTTAGACAACCATTTATCTTCACACCCTCAGGTTTTTACCTGGGTTATAAGCTCCCAGGTGAATGTAGTCAGATACCATATACAAGCTTTCGCAATACATAAGTATTGTGGCTTGTATCTGTATAACTTCTAAATGGTAAATGTCTGTCCTCTCCCTATCTGAGGTTGATATTTGAATCTTTTCTATAAAGATACATAAGATTTACTGCATTTTGAGTTGACCAATGGACTTATTTATACTTACAAATATCGGTTTTCTAATTGCATAATACCTGTCTCGAACAATAAGTATTTTATTTAAAAAAAAAACAATACATTTAGGGTGGCTCAGTGGTTAGCACTGCAGCCTTGCAGTGCTGGAGTCCTGGGTTCAATTCCTGCCAAGGACAACATCTGTAAGGAGTTTGTATGTTCTTCCCATGTTTGCGTGGGTTTCCTCCGGGTACTCTGGTTTTCTCTCACACTCCAAAGACATACTGATAGGGAATGTAGATTGTGAGCCCTATATGGGACAGTGACTGTCAATGTCTGTAAAACACTGTGAAATATGATGGCGCTATACAAGTAAGCATAATAAATAATAAACATTTAGTCAGATCACCTTCTCATGTGCATTATCATCCTTATGCAATTTTTTTTTTTTTTTCCCAAGATGGCGCCGCTGGAGTGGCTGCCAGCTACAGCAGCTCTGAGACTCTCTATCTTATTTTTCTTTCTATGACTCGTTTTGTACCTCTCTACTTAAGGACTTTGCACTATGAAACACACACAAAGACTTGGACCCTTGTGATACTTTTTTTTTTTTTTTTTGTTTTTATCTGTCTTTTTGTTCTGCTTGAAAATGGGATCTTTTGTGTATGCAGACAATTCCTTTGTCTATACAAGAGAGGAAATTCTGCAGCTCAGAGGCACAGCAGGACGGCATACCATCTGGTCACACATCCCCCGTGAGATTTGGAGAAAGAAAAAGCGGGTGAGGGGATGCAGAGCAGGAACTCTTCAGAGGATTAAAAAGAGGCGTTACCGACCAGCTGTTCCCTCCATCATCATGGGCAATGTGAGATCTCTTGCAAACAAGATGGATGAACTAACAGCGCTCACCAGGCAGCATCAGGAGTTTCGGGCGTGCAGCATGATGCTACTTACAGAGACTTGGTTCACTGAAGTTACTCCTGACCCTCTGGTCTCCTTGGATGGTTTTAAACTCCTTCGGGCAGACAGGACAAGGGAGAGCGGTAAGAGGAAAGGAGGGGGGCTGGCAATGTTTGTGAATAATAGATGGTGTAATCCTAGGCACATTGTGATTAAGGATCAAACTTGCTGTAAGGACATTGAACTATTAGCTGTGAGCATGAGACCTTTCTACCTACCAAGGGAACTATCACATGTCATCGTGATAGCTGCATATGTCCCCCCCTCTGCGAAAGCTGACGCTGCCTGCGAGGTCCTACAAGCCACGCTGAGCCAGTTACAGTCTCAGCACCCCCAGGCCCTCTTTCTTCTGTCGGGTGATTTCAACCATGTCTCTCCATCATCCACACTGCCCAGTTTCACACAGTATGTAACCTGCCACACAAGAGACAACAAAACACTGGACTTGTTCTTTGCCAACGTGAGGGAGGCATATAACTCATCAGCCCTACCGCCCCTGGGAAGATCGGATCACAACCTAGTACATCTCCGACCTGTGTACAAGCCACTTGTACGTAGAGAACCAGCTGTCACCCGCACAGTGAGGATATGGTCCGAGGAGAGTGATGAGGCTCTGAGGGATTGTTTTGACACAACCGCATGGGAAGTTCTGCAGGATTCTTATGGGGAAGACATAGAAGGACTCACACACTGCATAACAGACTACATTAATTTTTGTGTGGACAACACAGTACCCACAAAAGTGGTGAGGTGTTTCTCCAATAACAAACCATGGATTAACTCTGATATAAAAACACTACTTAAGGAGAAAAAGATGGCATTCAGGACAAGAGATAAGGAGGGGTTGAGGGAAGTACAAAAGGAGCTGAGACATCAAATCAGGCAGGGAAAAGCCAGTTATAAAGAAAAAATGGAAAAGCAAATTGAAAGAAAAGACATAAGGGGGGGTCTGGGAGGGGCTTAAGTCAATTTCGGGTCATAAACAGTCTGTCTGCCAGATTGAGGCAGATGTTAATTGGCTTAATGAACTAAACCTATTCTTCAACAGATTTGATCACACACCAGCTCCTCCCACCCCAGTATGTCCTTCAGCTCCCCCCACCACAATGACTTCTCCCCATGCGGCCACTTCCCAACAGACCAGTAAATCCAGAAATCCATCTTTATCTGGCCACAGTCTGACCTTCACACGGGCCCAGGTGAGGAAGGAGATGAAAAAGATCAAGGCGAGGAAAGCCGCAGGGCCAGATGACATCAGTGCAAGGCTAATTAAGACTTGCGGGGACCAGCTGTGTGGTATAATTACATATATGTATAATATGAGCCTGAGGCAGGAAATAGTCCCTGAATTATGGAAATCTTCTTGTGTGGTACCAGTTCCAAAGAAACCCCACCCTATGGACCTCAACGACTACAGACCTGTAGCACTGACATCCCACCTGATGAAGATCTTGGAGAGATTGGTTCTCACACATCTCCGCCCTCTAGTGAACCCCGCTATGGACCCACTCCAGTTTGCTTATCGGCCGGGCATTGGGGTAGATGATGCCATCATCCATCTTCTGCACAGGGCTCTGTCTCACCTGGAGAAACCAGGGAACACAGTGAGAATAATGTTCTTTGACTTCTCCAGTGCTTTTAACACCATACAGCCCAGGTTATTGAGGGACAAGCTGGACCTTGCTGGAGTGGACCACCACCTCTCCAACTGGATCCTAGACTACCTCACAAATCGACCTCAATACGTGAGAGCCCAAGACTGTGTGTCAGGTACCGTGATCTGTAATACGGGGGCACCTCAGGGTACGGTTCTCGCCCCTTTCCTCTTCACACTGTACACTGCAGATTTTAGGTGCAACTCATCCAGCTGCTACCTACAGAAGTATTCTGACGACTCTGCAATAGTGGGTCTCATCACAGATGATAATGACAGGGAGTACAGAGAACTGAACCAGCATTTTGTGGACTGGTGCCACCGGAACCACCTGAAGATTAACGCGGGGAAGACCAAGGAGATGGTGGTGGACTTCCGCAAAGGCAGAAGCCCTCCTAAACCAGTGGACATCCTGGGGACGGGCATCGAGATTGTGAACACCTATAAGTACCTGGGTCTGCTCCTTAATAATAAGCTGGACTGGGCAGATCATATGGAGGCCCTGTACAGGAAGGGCCACAGCAGGCTCTACCTGCTTAGGAAGCTGAGAGCCTTTGGAATCCGGGGGGCACTTCTTAGGACTTTCTTCAATTCGGTAGTGGCATCAGCCATCTTCTTTGGAGTGGCCTGCTGGGGGAGCAGTATATCAACCAGGGACAGAAATAAACTTGACAAGCTGATTAGAAGGGCCAGCTCTGTCCTGGGGAGCCCACTGGACCCAGTGCAGGTGGTGGGTGACAGAAGGATACTGTCCGTGGTGAGCTCCATGCAGAAGAAGAAGTCCCATCCCATGCATGAGACTGTGATCGCGCTGGGCAGTACTGTCAGTGACCGACTGCTCCACCCTAGGTGTGAGAAGGAGCGCTATCGGAAGTCTTTCCTCCCCACCGCGGTTAGGCTGTACAACCAACACCGACCTAAGCGGAGATCATTACACACAGAGAACTGAAATATCTCTCTGCCTGTTAAATCCCCCCCCCCCCTCTGCTACGTCCTATCTGTCTGTCTGCTATTAATATAATGCCTCTCACCTTGGAACATTCCTGTACATGTTGTATTTGTATTTGTATCTGCTTATCTTTGCTGCTGTAACACACTGAATTTCCCCATTGTGGGACTATTAAAGGACTATTATTATTATTATAGTGCATGCAGCAGTGAATAGAAGTAACATTCCAAAGTAGTCTAAAGATATCCAGCACCTTAAGATAAAACTTTACATTTCTTAATCCATTTAAAGTTTTCTAGCAGACTGATTCACAGGATATGCATGAGTATCTGATCAGTAAGAGTTCAACACCTGGGCCATGCACCAAACAGTTGTCTCAGCTGCCTCCAGGCACTGGAAAGTACTGCTATAGATGGGGCTGGAAGCAGCACTGCTCCTATTCAAGCAATATGCACAAAGCTGCGCCTATATAAAAGATGCTTCTTTGTCCTGTTATTTTCTTCCCTTCTCCTCTGCACTTATTACTGTCTCTAAATAAACTTCACCCCCAATCTTCAGCAGCCCTCACACAGAGAGCAGAAAGACATGGAAAGATTGTTAAATCCCTTCTTACAGACCTGGATAATATCTCACTTAAAACCTGGTTCTGGATTTTAAGCAACCTTCAAAAGATAAGCAGACAGACCTGTGTCTATCCCAATTGAACACCCCAATCCCAAACAGGGACATGAATTAAGAGATGAGATCCAAATCAATATTCATAGAATTTTAGCACTAACCAGTTGCATTGGCTCTGTTGACTCCAGTTCCCTTTATTTATTTTACTGGAAAGCTACTAAACAGGCTTAATTATAGTCTAACATAATTAGTGCAGAGCATTGAAGAGCAACCTCTGTAATAGCTGCTGTATGTTTTGACCTACTAACAATGTTTTTTTTGTCGTATAGTGCTTAACACATTAAGCTGTCGTATAGAACTATGGTGGCAATGCCACAATACATTATGAAATCTGACATTTATTTGCGCACATAAAATATCATGCACTGGCATAGCAATTATTTTCTGGAAAGATGTACTAAATTGGTATGCACGTGTGCAGTATTCCTCAATACACTCCACAGGCAAGCTTGATAAATGCTTTCCTTGACCCAAACCACCACCTACCATTAAACATCAAGATTTATTATAGCAAAAGTCATTTGATTAACTTGATTTCTACTGACCCATTCAATTAGTAAGACAAGGGTAAAGGATACTCAAGATTTATATTATTATTTTACCATGTACAATGTCACTGCAAAACACAAATGATATTCCTTGCGAAAAATAAATTATTGTTAACTGGTTTTAGTAGACTTTAACATTCTTCATACCAAAGCACTTAATCTGCACTATAAGAATTTATATGGGCTTCTTTCATGTCAGAAATGTTACTTTATGGCTAAGGCCCCACGTGGCGTCCCGTAGCAAAAAGCCCTGGCGGCAACGCATCACGGTTCTTCTTTTAGCGCTTTGCACAGAAAGTTCGCAGAGGTTTCCTCTGCAGAACTTTCTGCCTCAATTATATCTATAGGGAAACCGCCGGCGTTTCCGTAGACGTAATTGACATGCTGCGATTTCCAAAACCGCAACGGTTTTGGAAATCGCCGCATGTCCGCACCGCTTATTTTCCCACAAAGTGGGGATGGGATTCGGAATCCCATCCACTTTGCTGTGATTGTAAAATGCCGCGTTTTTTTCCGCGGTGTTTCTGCCACGTGGGGCCCCTGGCCTACAAGTCTTTTGTGAATTCTCCTTGCAGTATAATATGACTATGTTAAGTATAAATGCAGGGCTGTCTTAATAGCAGAAGAGGCACTGTGCAACAATGAAAGAAGGGTCCATCAAATCAGAATTTTGAAATGTCTAGAGATTCCAGGGTAGTGAAAATGTTAACTGTAACTACCCTGGTGGTGCAAGACAGTGAATGAATTAATTCTACATTCCCTGGTGGTTTAGGACAGTGAGGGAGTCAATGGTAAATTTGAATTGCTTCTGGTGGTCTTGTCTTCGGGAGAACCCCTAGGAGAAGAATGTGAATAGGGAGCGTCAATTGCCTACTTGGCCAATCCCTTATTGTTTACTTTGGAAAAAAGATGCCTTAGGGGCGATCTAATCAGAAAGTACAGCTATATTAAACCACTTCATGAGCAGACACATTTTTGGTTTTTTTTTAGTTCGCTAATGAAAGCCATAGCATGTCTTAAAGTTTTCCCCACAAACATAACAATATTTAAATTTGTAGACAATTAAAAGTGAAACATTTCTGCAAATATGAGCAATTAAAAATTATAAAGAGTGTCAGAGATTTCCTTTAATCATCTTAGTGGGGACAGTCTTTTTCTTGATTTTCAATGGATATGACCATGAATGCAACAACTATAGTCTGGCACTTCTCAGAAACCCAGCCATGATTTCCTTACTGTGGCTTGGTTATCTTCACATGCATGTAGTGTCCCTACCTGATAACCTGCCAAAAGTGGCATGTGAATAGACCCATTAAAAATCATGGATTCTACAATGGCCATATGAGGGCCATTTCAAAAATGCATATATCTATTATTCACTGCCATGCCATTAGGTCCGTGAAAAATGGCACAGCCGTGTGAATAATGCCTTAGGCTGCTTTCACAAAACCAAGTTTTAGTTATGAAACTTGGTCCGTGTGTGTGCCGGACTTACCAGCTTGATTATTAGGCAAGAATTATAGTTATCTATGATGCTAGGAGTTCCTTACCACCCTGCAAAATACTGTCCAGTACTGTAATAATATATTGATTTCACTGCCAAAACTTGGTCATGTGAATGCAGACTAATTCAGAGGTGGAATTACCACATGTGTAGCAGGTTCAGCTGCACAGGGGCCCAGAGAAGAGGGGGCCTGAAGTCGGAAAGCTTTACATTTAATTATCTATCCTCTGTTTGAGAGGAGGCATAATTACAGTGACCTGTAGGTGGCAGCACACAGTGATGCTGTGTTTACTAGTATTTCAGCTACTTATTTTCCTGTTGATATTCAGTACTGCAGAGTCTCTTTCTTGGATGTGGTTACAATAGCTACCTATAGGATTCAGAAATTGTGCATCCCCAATATGTTGCTTTTGGAGTACGGCAACGGACTATGTTAAAAAAAAAAAAAAATCACCAATCCCTTTATATTATGTCTGTAGTATCCCATTTCTGTGCATACACGTGAGTAATAGCTTGTATATATGCATGAACAGATATGAACTGCTATAGACACTGAAGACATGACACATGATACATGACATGAGTGCCAAATCAATCAGTGGTCAATGCTATTGTTTAAAAGGTGGAAGAGCTGTATACCCCATATTTTAAAGGGTTATACCATGAAAAATATGTATTCTCTATGCATGGGTAAATTGGTGATCGATGGGGATCTTATCGCTGACACCCCCACCAATCCTGAAATGGGGGGGGGGGAGTTTGGGCGCCTGTGATTGCCCCCCCCCCTGGCATTAAGGTCAATTTGTGTGCCAGTGATAGCCAAATGCTATACTTTGGCTATCTCTTGAGCTCCCATTGAACTGAATAGGAGCACTGGTGCATCAGCGTCCACCAGGGTTTTGACTCTATTCACAGCATGGGTAATACACCCCCCAATCTCAGGATTGGTAGGGGTCTTAGTGGTATAATATAAAATAAATATTTTACATAGCATAATCCATTTAATATGACTGCTCTGCTGACGTTGTGTTTGCTAACTGCTTATGTATGATTTAAAAATGTTTTTTAAAAAACAAACATATATGACAGACGTGCATATGTCTGCCACTGAATTTAATTATATAAGACACTGTACCTTATACAGTACAACTTGTGGTATGCTAGTTTACTATGCTTTGCAGTACAGTTTATAAAAAATCAATGCATAAAGCTAGCAGATACAAGCAAAAAGACACTATTCTATCAAAGCCTGGCCTATAGACAATACCTTCCAAATATGCCAAGCAAAGTTGGAAAACACATTGTGAACAAACCCTAACAAGCTTACAACAGTAGGCCTAGATTCACACAACTGAGTGAAAACTTGATCCGTTTGTTAACCGTATTGATCGGCCTGCACCTTATGCCAGCAGGAGAATTCCTAGCAATATAGTTAGCTACAGTGTCAAGGAGCCGTGCTGCTCACCTGCCATAACATGTGCACCACTGCAATACCTAAACCTACTGCTACACCCTGTATGGCAAGTGAACAGCGTGGCTCCTAGAATTGTTACCATTACCTGTAGCCGCACTGTCCTGGAACAGGTGATCTGCAGAGGTCCTGGCTGTTGTATCATCGCAGATTTAATATTGATGGCCATCAATATTAGAAAGATGGATAAATCCTTTAAAGAGGTTGTCCAGGAATTGGAGCAACCCATGTGTCGGGCAGGAGGTGTAAAATAAAAATAAATAAATAGAAAAGCATACTCGTGTGTCCCTGGCGCTCTGTTGTCCGCTGCCAGTGTCCATTCAGTCTCGTGCCAGCGCTTCCTTGCTGGGAGTCCTGCACCTCATGTGACCAAGTCCAATTAGGTACAGGATTTGCAGAAATGAGGTGCCGCCATGAGACCGAACAGACACAGGCAGGGGACAACGGGGTGCTGGGGGCAGATGAGTATGCTTTTTAAAAATTTTTTTGTTTTTACACCTCCCTGGCAGCCACCACAGTGGTCGCTCCAATTTATGGACAACCTCTTTTAAAGGGTTGATTGGGCCAATTTTTTTTATGGCAGCTTCACTGGTCCCCCAATACAGTGGCCTCTTCACTGGTCCCCCATATTGTAAGGGGAACAGTGATGGGGCCATTATATTGTGTGGGAGCAGTGATGGGGGCTGACATTCTGTGGGGAGGACATTAAACTGATGCATATTATATTTTTATGGCCTATGCTCAGGATAGGCCATAAATACTTGATCAGTAGGGGGCTGACACATGGCCCCATCAGCTGTACAGAGCCACTTCCGGCACCCGTTCTGTACACAACACAATGGGCTGGAAGCAGAAAGCTCCATCCGCTGTTTAGTTGCCCGGCGCCTTCGCTGCAGCTCAGCTCCTACTGACTTCAATAAGTGCTGAGATGCAGTGAAGGTGCCCGGCTAATATACAGTGGACAGAGCTTTCTGCTTCTGGTCCTGTATCATGTACAGGACGGGCGCCAGAAGTGGCTCCGTACAGCTGATCGGTCTGGGGTCAACCCTGTACAGATCAGGTATTTATGGCCTATCCTGAGGATAAACCATAACAAATTATGCCTGGACAACCCCTTTAATATATCCCCCTAATGCGCCACACTTTAAAGAGGTTGTCCAGTGAATCCCCCACCAAAAAAAAACACATACTAAACATACTCCGGTGTCAGCAGGTCACAGCACGGTCCGATCCTGCAGCTCCATTGTCTTCTTTTGCCAGAAGTCCTCACTGGCTGTGACATCCCAGGTCCCTTCCCTTAGGCTGCTGATTGGCCTCAGGAGTCATGTGATGTCACAGGTGGTCACGTGCAGAGGGAACGTCCACTGGAAGAAAACAGAGCTGCAGGACCGAACCGTGCTGGGAGACACTGGGGACAGGAGAGAAAGTTTTTATTTTTATTTATTTTTTTTTTTCACCTGCCCTGTTTTAATTAAAAAAATAAATAAATAATTTTATCCTGCACAACCCCTTTAATGTCCCCCAGGCTATTGGCCTCCATCATTACCTCCCCCCCCACAATATAATGGCCCCATTAATGGTCCCCATACAGTATAGTGGACTAGTGAAGGGGACACTGTATGGGGGGAATACTGAAGGGGCCACTGTATGCCCATACAGTGGCCCCTTCACTGGTCTCCCCTATAGCAGTATTGGAGTTTCTGCGACTTAGGTATTGTTATGTTGGAGTCCTAGAGCAGGCACCAGCATAACAATACAGTGGGAAATTAGCTGAGGGGGGGGGGGGTTACAACTTTCAACAGACCCAGGACATCTGGAGCTGCTGGGGGTTGTAGTTATCAGAGTGAAGTTGAAAGATTTGGGGGCAAAATAGGGGGAAAAGTTTTTTGTTTGCGTGGGTAAATTATACTTACCTTTCACACTGCTTGCCTGGGCTCCTATGCAGAAGCCGCCACTGCACACAGCATCAGTACATCAGTGACGCTTTCAGCAACAAGCTGCAACTGGTTGGTTCTAACCGCTGCTCATCAGGATCAAGGCTACAGGTGGAGGTCCCACAAGAAGGTAGGGACGGTCTCCCGCAGCTGCGCTACGCCGGCAGCCAGCTATTTTTAATCATTACAATGTTGACTGCAGCCTGGAGCACCCGGGGTTGCCGATCCGGCACCTGACCTTTGCATTGGCAAAATGAGGACTAATAGTTGGGGCTCGGGGCCCACCCGGGGATTCACCAGTTCCCCGATGGGCCAGTCCGACCCTGGTTAGCTATATAGTTATCTATCTGCCTCCTAGTGACATACTGTCCTGTAGTGATTACAGTATGGTTACCAGTATGGGGCCAGTATGTCGCTGGGAGGCAGGGACTCCTAGCAGCATAGATAACTATATTGCTAGGAGTCCCTCTCCAGGCATTCTGTTCAGGACAATAAATCCGGCCAACACACAACTGAGCTGAAACTCGGGTTGTGTGAATCTAGACTAAGGGTATATTCACATGTTGCAGACATCCTGTGGGTGGAAAATCCAGTGTTTTACAGTTCCAGCAAAGTAGATATAAGCAAATTTCAGTCACATGCTGATGAACATATCTGCAGTGGGGAATTTTGTGGTAAATCCGCATCCACATTGCATTTTCTAGCAGAATCATAGTAAAATGTTCAGCATGTGGTCATCATGAGCATCACGAATCCTTCTTCTTATCCGTGCCTCTCACATACTTATTATACAGATAGAACCCTTGCAGAAAGAGGGTTCCAGACACACTTCTTGCAGGGCCCTCTGTCAGCATCTGTCCATGGCTAATTGTTTCTTGAATGGTCTAGCAAACGTGTTTGACTAACACAGTAAAAGGTTCACGCTCCTCTCTTCACAAGGAAACATCCTGTAAATACTTTTGACTTCATTACAAGAGGATATAAAATCATTATGTCTTTTGGCCCTAAATGTTGTACTAATGCTGTTCCCTGTAATGTGATGTGATTTTCTTTTAATACAGTTCAGGAAGAGAGAATTGAAATTCAGAGAGAGAAAACGGCATCCCTATGGGGAGTCATCCTTCAATCAATATTCCATTACTTTGTCCTTTCATTATGTTTGTGAGTCTTTGTGATTAAGTGCAATACCTTTTAAAAATCGTGTTTCCTGGTCTTTTCAAGGATGATTTTTTTTTTTTCAAAAAAATGGGGCATGTTCATTTTCACTTTTTTGTTTCTGGTCTTTTTCCATCTTTTTTTTCTTTTGCTGCATTTATGATTTTGCAATTTGCACCTTTTCTCCATTGATTTGTACCTTGTTAGTTTTATTTTTTATCTAATTTAGACGGTGCTGTAGGGGGCGGAGATTGATGTCTTGCAAAAGTCACATATTTGTTGCAAATGTGTTGGCAGTACAAGTGATAATATATACATTTTGCTGCATACAGCATTCAATATATTTCTGTTGTTTGTGCTGAAAAATACAAGGGCAAAAAATTTTTTTTTTTTATTTATTCAATCCCTTTTTTTGTTTGTTTTGTTGTGCAACATTATAGACACTTTTATGAACGTTGTGTGAAAAATTTAGCAGAATTTGTAAACCAATTAATAGGTGGAATAAACTTCGATTAGACAGATGCACCAGATTTATCATCCAGCATCTCCACTATGATAAATTGGGTGCATTTTTGGACTGAGTGTCTAGGTTTACACTACCATGTTATTAGTAAATGTAGGGCAAAGTTCCACTTTCCATTTGCACAAGTTTTTATTTAATTTTCCTCATAAGCAAAACACTAGAGTGTTGTTGCTGTGTAGAAATATTCCTGAGGTTCTTAGTAGGATAAGTGTGAACATACAAAGTTTCAGAAGTTACTTTACATTGCATGTACATATTATCATGAACATATTAAAAATGTATTTTCCCAGTAAATGACCTTTGTAGTCCTAGTTGCAGTTCTCCAGAAATATCAAAGCCTAACCTGGCTAATTTTGGACTACACCTGCACTTTGCAGTTAAGACACAACAATTACATATGCAGACTAGCAAGATTCACTACATTTATCATGCAACAACCACTATGGTAAATCTAGTGTATTTTATGAATAAATGTGGGCCATTGTGTGATAGCTTATAGGGAAAATTTTTGATCTTCTCTTGGCAGGGGTGAACCTCTGCTCCCTGAGGCGAACTATAGAACAATGCCCTCCCCCCAAAAAAGATACTCAAGCTGGCTATCTTTGGTTGCATGATGGAGCCCTCCTAATTAAAATTGTAGGACACGCCTCTCAATTTGCAGTTCAAAAAAATGGGGTGTTGCTTTGTGGGAAAGGAGCGTGCCTTCCTAGAAAGTGGGCATGGTCTATGATGCAACACAGTATGCCAAATACCAAAGCTTTAACAAATATAACTTTGAGACAATATTAGTAAACATGTCCCCTAGTGAATTTATCTTATTTACCTTTGTATGTTATAATATATATTATCTGGACTGGACAACTGAACCGATCTTCACCAAATTTGGCACACAAGTTCATCAGGTTCATCTAGGACGTACCGTTCCTGAGATACAGTATTCCCAAAAAAATTACCTACATTAGCCAATAGAAGCCTGCAAGTCTTTCACTCATATTCCAATTGCCGTATACACAGTCACATGTCCCTTATCAGCCAATAGAAGCTCGTAGGCGCTTAGTCTTCACATGCACACAGCTTTAAACCAGGTTTCCAAAACAACCCAGCCATTTGTCTTCACTGCTGTAGGTCAGCTTTAAAGGCGCAGAGCGCTGTGGATGACACTGTTACACAAGGTCACATACACACAGCTTTACACCAGGTTTCCATAGCAACCAAACTATTTATGACCTGTATTAGTCAATAGCAGTTTGCAGGTCCTTAAATATTCAGTCGTATGATGTGTATCAGCCAATATAACTTCACATTTAATTTACCAGGTTTCCATAACAACACAGCCATAAATAGACTGTACCTATACTGGACTGCGATACTGGATGTCAGCATTCTTATAAATTGAAACATATTTAAACTACACACAAACAACATACAAAATAGACCAGTGTCAATGCTTATGGGGCCATTATACAAACAAAAAATGAAATATACCCGTGCGAAACCGCATCCTTGTGCTAGTAATATAAAAAAGGAAAAATAAATTCTTTGATAATTGCAGTTATTGAATGGTTGTCCATGCATTTTACTAGTAAATTGCAATGTCTTAATATTGATAAGAACTTCATTTACAGGGATTTTCTCATGGAGACAACCCCTGCCCATGTGTTCTATTAGAACTTATGGAAGTCAAAGAAGACATTACTACACACGGACCCCCTTATATCAGTCAAAAGGGAGAGACACTCTGTAAAGAGCAGCACCTGTACTGGAATATTTGAGCCATCCCTGTATATCAGTTGGAAACTATTACTACAGCTCCTGCATAGGAAGTCTCAATCGAAATTCACCCTCTCAGGCAAAATAAACTATTTGCCAGATTTCCTGGGAGACAAACTAAAAGATGTAATTCTTCTAAGTGGGGATGTCTCTAATGAGGCAACCATGTACAGTCATGGCCAAAAGTTTTGAGAATGACACAAATATTATATTTTCACATGATCTGCTGCCCTCTGGTTTTTATGTGTGTTTGTCAGATGTTTTTATCACATACAGAAATATAATTGCATTCATATTATGAGTAACAGAAGCTTATATTGACAGTTAGAATGAGTTAATGCAGCAAGTCAATATTTGCAGTGTTGACCCTTCTTCTTCAGGACCTCTGCAATTCTCCCTGGCATGCTCTCAATCAACTTCTGGACCAAATCCTGACTGATAGCAGTCCATTCTTGCAGAATCAATGCTTTAATTTTGTCTGAATTTGTTGGTTTTTGTTTGTCCACCCGTCTCTTGATGATTGACCACAAGTTCTCAATGGGATTAAGATCTGGGGAGTTTCCAGGCCATGGACCCAAAATCTCTGTTTTGTTCCCTGAGCCATTTAGTTATCACCTTTGCTTTATGGCAAGGTGCTCCATCATGCTGGAAAAGGCATTGTTGAGCGCCAAACTGCTCTTGGACGGTTGGGAGAAGTTGCTCTTGGAGGACATTCTGGTACCATTCTTTATTCATGGCTGTGTTTTTAGGCAAGACTGTGAGAGAGCTGATTCCATTGGCTGAGAAGCAACCCCACACATGAATGGTTTCAGGATGCTTTACAGTTGGCATGAGACAAGACTGGTGGTAGCGCTCACCTCTTCTTCTCCGAATAAGCTGTTTTCCAGATGTTCCAAACAATCGAAAAGGGGATTCATCAGAGAAAATGACTTTACCCCAGTCCTCAGCAGTCCACTCTCTGTACCTTTTGCAGAATATCAGTCTGTCCCTGATGTTTTTTCTGGAGAGAAGTGGCTTCTTTGCTGCCCTCCTTGAGACCAGGCCTTGCTCCAAGAGTCTCCGCCTCACAGTGCGTGCAGATGCACTCACACCTGCCTGCTGCCATTCCTCAGCAAGCTCTGAGCACTGCTGGTAGCCCGATCCCGCAGCTGAAACACTTTTAAGAGACGGTCCTGTCGCTTGCTGGTCTTTCTTGGGCGCCCTGGAGCCTTTTTGGCACCAATGGAAGCTCTCTCCTTGAAGTTCTTGATGATGCGATAGATTGTTGACTGAGGTGCAATCTTTCTAGCTGCAATACTCTTCCCAGTTAGGCCATTTTTGTGCAGTGCAATGATGACTGCACGTGTTTCTTTAGAGATAACCATGGTTAACAGAAGAGAAACAATGATGGCAAGCACCAGCCTCCTTTTAAAGTGTCCAGTGGTGTCATTCTTACTTAATCATGACAGATTGATCTCCAGCCCTGTCCTCATCAACACCTACACCTGTGTTAATGGAGCAATCACTGAAACGATGTTAGGTGGTCCTTTTAAGGCAGGGCTGCAATGATGTTGAAATGTGTTTTGGGGGATAAAGTTCATTTTCTAGGCAAATATTGACTTTGCAAGTAATTGCTGTTAAGCTGATCACTCTTTATAACATTCTGGAGTATATGCAAATTGCCATTAGAAAAACTGAAGCAGTAGACTTTGTAAAAATTAATATTTGTATCATTCTCAAAACTTTTGGCCATGACTGTAATTTATAAAGACCAAACATGTTCCTCTTAATGTAAATCAATAGTAATCTAATATTTTTCAATTGGAAAGTTCAATCAGATACATAGTCATATAAAATCCTATCACCACCTAGTATTTCTTTGGTAGTAATGTTATCATAGAATGCAACACATGAGAATAAACTATATATGGATAAATGGTTGCTGTGGCTACCAATCAGTTAGGGAGAACAACATGTAATCTCATCTGACAAAGTAGTTAAAGTTTCTATAGCAACATCTTGTCAAAAACCAAACATGATGTACAAAATGAAGGAGTTATAACCTTGTTACAGTATATAGTGTACATCTAGATATTTGCACATGCTTCATTAGCTGTATCATATCTAAAATTGCATTTTATTATGAGATTTAATGGTTTATTATATTCAGAAAAATATGATACAATATAAAACTAACAACATGACAATAAAGAATTATTTTTGTCAACTGTGGTGCCAGATGTGGAAACATGGATATCACATGGGGAATGTCAATTGTGAGTCCTACTTGGGCCAGTGAATGATGATAATTCAAAGCGCTGCAGAATATGTTGGCACTCTATAAGCAAGCAAAATAAAACATAGAATACATGGTATTGATAAATAAAATGATAAATGGTATTGATGACCTAAACACAGATCATCAATAACACATCAGTGGGAGTTTGTAACCTGGCACCCCCACCAGTCAACTGTTCTCAGCAGCCACCAGAGCAGAAACCATTCAATGTATAGCCCTGGGTTATTGAAACTCAGTTTTTAGCTGTTTAATATTTATTATTGTACTCTTGCTTGCAAATGAAGCCCAAATATACAGTACATATTACGGTGAAAAGTTACATTATGTCTCTCCTGATGGTGGGAGCCGATACTTAGTGTGTATGACCATCAGGGAGTCGGGAAATGTAGTTTTTACTGCAAATTTGGATAGGAAGAGCAATCTCTTTTTTTGCTTTAACCTATTTTCCTCCTGATGAACCCCACATTTCTATTTTAATGGGGAGAAACGCGTTGAGGACCTAGTGTTATGAAGATTTATTTTCCTACCTACAGTACCTTTACCCATGTTTCACATGCACTATTAAGTGTAGTACTCAGCTGTTTATTATCCTACAGGCTGGAATAAGAAAATAGGGTCTGGGGGAGGATATTAGTGTATTATGCAGAGAAGGCTGTGATGAAGCCACTCCCAGGAGGACTTCCTTAGGTATAAAGTGGCAGTTCTCACATTCAAGAATGCACTCATCTCTGCAAAGCAGGTCTACTTCTCCACACTAATATCTGCCCTATCCCACAACCCCAAACAACTATTTACTACCTTCAACTCCCTTCTCCGTCCTCCTGCACCCCCTCCGACGTAACTTATCACAGCTGATGACTTTGCCTTTTATTTCAAAAGCAAAATTGACACCATCAGAGACAGTCTCACCCTACACCCCTGACAACCACCCCACCCAACTGTTCTATGCTCTTCATCTCTAACCTGTTTCTCCACCGTCACTGATGAAACACTCTCCACCCTAATCTCTAAATCCCACCTCACCTCCTGCACGCTTGACCCAATCCAGTCACATCTTCTGCCCTAACCCATCTCTTCAACCTATCCCTAACCAATGGATCCTTCCCTTCCGCCTTCAAACATGCTACCGTCACACCTATACTTAAGAAACTCTCCCTCAACCTGTCCTCTCCAGCCAACTATTGCTCCATGTCACTGCTCCCCTACGCCTCTAAATTGCTGGAGCAACACGTCCAATCTGAACTGTCCTCCTACCTCTCGTCCAATGTGCTGACAGACTACAGTCAGGTTTCAGACCCCATCACTCCACAGAAACTGCCCTAACCAAGGTCACTAATGACCTTCTAACTGCCAAAGCCAAACGTCACTACTCTGTCCTCCTCCTCCTCCATTTCTCCTATGCCTTTGACTTAGTCGACCATTCCCTCCTGTTAGAAATGCTCTCATCCCTTGGCATCGCAGACCTGGCTCTTTCCTGGATCTCCTCATACCTCACCAACACACATTCAGCGTCTCCCACTCGTACACCACCTCTCAGCCACGCCCTCTTTCTGTAGGTGTACCCCAAGGCTCCGTCCTAGGACCCCTCCTGTTCTCCATCTACACCCTCGGCCTTGGCCAACTTATAGAATTCCATGGTTTCCATTACCATTGCTATGCTGATGACACCCAAATATATCTCTCTGGACCAGGCATTACCTCTCTGTTGTCCAGATTCCCAGAATGTCTAGCAGCCGTAGCCTCCTTTCTCTCCTCCCACTTTCTCAAACTCAACATGGAGAAAACGGAGTTCATAATCTTCACCCCTCCTCGCACGGCCACCCTACCTGACCCATCTATCAAAATTAATGGAACCACACTCACCCCAGTCCCATGGGCCCGCTGCTTTGGGATAACCTTAGACTCTTACCTATCCTTCAAGCTGCATATTCAAACCCTCAACACCTCCTGCCGCCTCCAACTCAAGAACATCCATCGAATCCACTCCTTCCTCACCCCTGAAACTACAAAGATGCTAGTCCACACCCTCATAATCTCCCACCCAGACTACTGTAACACCCTTCTCCATGGCCTCCCAGCTAACACTCTCGTCCCCCTCCAGTCCACCTTAAACTGTGCTTCTCGCTTAATACACCTCTCCCCCCGTTCTTCATTGGCCGCTCCCCCTCTGCCAATCCCTTCAATGGCTACCCGTTGCCCACCGAATAGAGTTCAAATTACTAACGCTGACATACAAAGCCATCCACAGCCTGCCCCCCCCATATATCTCCAACCTAATCTCCCACTACCTGCACGTAACCTCCGATCCTCCAAAGACCACCTACTAAGCTCTGCTCTTATCCACTCTTCACACAATCGTCTCCAAGACTTCTCCCGTGCATCCCCTATACTCTGGAACTCATAACCAAGACACATAAGACTATCCCCCACAGTCACAAGCTTCAAGAAAGCCCTGAAGACTCACCTATTCAGGAAGGCCTACAACCTCCAATAACACTACTGTCACCACACCACCACCTGAACAGCCTCTACCCCCACCTTCTGTCTCTATCCCTCTTCCCTCATAGATTGTAAACCCTTGCGGGCAGGGCCCTCTATCCCACTGTTCCAGTTGTTCACTGTTAGTATTATCTGTTTTGTATACCTTGTGTACCGTATGTAAACCCTCAAATGTAAAGCACCATGGAATTAATGGTGCTATATAAATAAACAATAATAATGATGATGATGAAAGGTGGGGCTGATGTCTGAGCAATGTTCTATTGAACATGACAGTTTAGCTCTTTAGCCTATTCTCTGCTTGCAGCTTCTGATCCCAGTTGTTATGTATGGGCAGAATTCCTTCATTTGGGGACAATTATCCAGAACTGTCTATTGAATACCAGGTTATATATGTATTGACTAGGGTTTCCACGACATTGTGGACTCAGATTATTATTCCTGGTCAGGATATAGCAGGTTCAACTGTCCTATCTTTTTAAATATTTGGGAGTTCTTTTATGGTATACCAATAAAAGTTAAGTTTTACTTCCTTTTTTCAATCAGTGATATAATAAAGGACAGTAGAGCCATGGAGAGGTAGGACTCCTAGCATCTTAGATCACTACCGCAAGATTCAGTCTGGGAAATCCAGGTAATATATGGTCCAGATTTTCTGGACCATGTTTGCCTGTGTGCAGAAGGCCTAAAATAGTTTTCAGAGACTGTGATACTGGTTACTTTAATTAATGATGAGTTCTTGGGGTCTGACTTTTGGCATCCTTATTGATCAGCTGACTGGATGAGCTGTGGCACTCTGATGTACAGTGCCTTGTGAAAGTATTCGGCCCCCTTGAACTTTTCAAACTTTTGCCACATTTCAGGCTTCAAACATAAAGATTTAAAATTTTAATTTTTTGGTGAAGAATCAACAACAAGTGGGACACAATTGTGAAGTGGAACGAAATTTATTGGTTATTTTAAACTTTTGTAAAAAATAAAAAACTGAAAAGTGGGGCGTGCAATATTATTCGGCTCCTTTACTTTCAGTGCAGCAAACTCACTCCAGAAGTTCAGTGAGGATCTCTGAATGATCCAATGTTGTCCTAAATGACTGATGATGATAAATATAATCCACCTGTGTGTAATCAAGTCTCCGTATAAATGCACCTGCTCTGTGATAGTATCAGGGTTCTGTTTAAAGCGCAGAGAGCATCATGAAGACCAAGGAATACACCAGGCAGGTCCGTGATACTGTTGTGGAGAAGTTTAAAGCCGGATTTGGATACAAAAAGATTTCCCAAACTTTAAACATCCCAAGGAGCACTGTGCAAGCGATCATATTGAAATGGAAGGAGTATCAGACCACTGCAAATCTAACAAGACCCGGCCGTCCCTCTAAACTTTCATCTCAAACAAGGAGAAGACTGATCAGAGATGCAGCCAAGAGGCCCATGATCACTCTGGATGAACTGCAGAGATCTACAGCTGAGGTGGGAGAGTCTGTCCATAGGACAACAATCAGTCATACACTGCACAAATATGGCCTTTATGGAAGAGTGGCAAGAAGAAAGCCATTTCTCAAATATATCCATAAAAAGTTTGCTACAAGCCACCTGGGAGACACACCAAACATGTAGAAGAAGGTGCTCTGGTCAGATGAAACCAAATTCAAACTTTTTGGCCACAATGCAAAACGATATGTTTGGCGTAAAAGCAACACAGCTCATCACCCTGAACACACCATCCCCACTGTCAAACATGGTGGTGGCAGCATCATGGTTTGGGCCTGCTTTTCTTCAGCAGGGACAGGGAAGATGGTTAAAATTGATGGGAAGATGGAAGGAGCCAAATACAGGACCATTCTGGAAGAAAACCTGTTGGAGTCTGCAAAAGACCTGAGACTGGGACGGAGATTTATCTTCCAACAAGACAATGATCCCAAACATAAAGCAAAATCTACAATGGAATGGTTCACAAATAAACGTATCCAGGTGTTAGAATGGCCAAGTCAAAGTCCAGACCTGAATCCAATCGAGAATCAGTGGAAAGAGCTGAAAACTGCTGTTCACAAACGCTCTCCATCCAACCTCACTGAGCTCCAGCTGTTTTCCAAGGAAGAATGGGCAAGAATTTCAGTCTCTCGATGTGCAAAACTGATAGAGACATACCTCAAGCGACTTGCAGCTGTAATCGCAGCAAAAGGTGGCGCTACAAAGTATTAACTTTTCAGTTTTTTATTTTTTACAAAAGTTTAAAATATCCAATAAATTTCCTTCCACTTCACGATTGTGTCCCACTTGTTGATTCTTCACCAAAAAATTAAAATTTTATATCCTTATGTTTGAAGCCTGAAATGTGGCAAAAGGTTGAAAAGTTCAAGGGGGCCGAATACTTTCGCGAGGCACTGTATTAAACACAATAACTGCTAATGGCTATGTCTGGTATTGGAGCTCAGTCCCATTCACATGGATGTGGATGAGCTGTAGCTCTCTGCAGGAAATGCCTGTACAAAATGGAAAGGCATGCAGCACTGATGTGTGCAGATGTCATCTGATATTGTTGGTCTATAATAAGAAGAATAGGTCATCAGTATCAGAGTGCTAGAAAACCCCTTTAAGCCTGCACAATAACACACCCCCTTAACCACTAGGTGCACTTGTGTGCAATAACTTTACTGTACTGTATATTGTATAAGTTCTACATTAGACAAGGATTACCTTGTATAGTACAATAACTTTATTGGTCTGATGAGAATTTACTCGTTTTACTATTTTATTTAATTTTAATATTTCAGAGAAAAATAGCTTTATTGGTAGTTATGACCTTATTATATGATAAAATATACTGTGAGTCATCTCATGCACCAGACTGTAGGTGATTCTCCTATAGACAACACTCGCAAACTGTGCCAGCAATATTTCTACATTTAGACTCAAGACATTTTTTAGTATTGTGGATTTGATATGGACAGATGTCCTGCATATACTGTACATGTTCTTTTCTATTTTGAATGTGAAATATATTTTCTATAGATGGAGGTAAGCTGTCTGTGTAGTGACACCTATAGGTGACTACCCTGTACATCAATGTCCGTCTCCTAAAAGATTGTTTCAGCCAAACCAGAGACATCCATGTATAGACAGCTCTCAGTTTCTGATTATTTGCTCCTCCTGAGTACAGATTAGGTTTCTGAATGTGTGTGTGCGGTGCACTGTCTACTGCTTTAAGAAAATGTGGGGATTCATCTGCACCTTATTCAGGCTTGAATGTCATGACATTCTCCTTGTCTCCTAGTATGGATACATTCATGTCATAACATTCATTGTTATAGATATAACTGTCAGTATATATTTATACTAGGAGTTGCATGATTTGGGAAGTATTTTACAGCTGCATATTTTTAACACCAGGGTTTATATTGATGTATATTACAATGTTTTCTTAGATAGTATGCATTTATACATATATCTTCATATTTACTTTGTATAAACAGATCATGTTTATAGTTTCCATTACGTAAGCTTTTTGCATGATGAAAAATATGTTACTTAGGGAAACAAAATCTTTGTTTCTGTCATATAGGATATTGGAGATTTTCTAGTAACTGCTGTGTGGATGAGTCCTCCTCCAGGAAAAAGAAAGCCTACGGTATAACTCAATGTCTGATACTTTAACAAGTCTTACAACATGATTAAGGATATTAGCTAAACCATAGCCTTCTCCAAATGGAAACTAGACCCGTTTGTATACTTCTGTTTCTAGGTTTTTGCCACTCAACAATACTGAGCAGGGAACTGGTTGGTTAGCTGAAAGGCCTTTGATGTAGTTCACAGTATTTTTCGCAGGGAGCATTGTTTGGCCTCTACACTAGTTGGTGCTCTCTGCAAGGGAAAAACAGTACCTACCAAGACCCCTGCTAGTCAGTCACAGCCTTTCACAAGATTACACAGTAAATATCTCATATTAGCCATATGCCGTCAATAAAGACTAGGGCCAGTGATTTCCCTCCCTCTCTCCCTCTTCCCACTCCCCCACTCTGTGTCACTTGGCTGCTGTTTTGTTGATTGACATATAAAGATTTATGAGGATGTTGGTGTATTGCAAGGATGTAATAAATAGCGAAGAATCTGTGCCTTTACTGTATGCTGTGCTCCTCTACTACTTGTCTTAGCACTGGTCATGGTCCCATGTACATGCTTGTAAAATAAAGCTATTGTCAATCAAAAAATGTTCTACCTCCCTTCTCCATCTTGATGGGACCACTTACTGTACATAGAGTATATTACTTTGTCATGTAAAAAGCAGCAAGGTTTTGTAGAAGGTATACAGTATCAACCATTCTGGATAGCCTTCCTCAGTAATGCTTGGAGTCTTTGTTATTTCAGCTCCACGTGATAGAGCTACTGTGACAGCCTGATCCAGTTATTGTAAGCATGTTACTAGGTGCAATTTGCCTAAAGACTGGATTTTTCCTGATTTTTCCCTCTCTGCTGTCAGTACAGCACTATACTAGCGCTCAATTTATACTATTTGCTAGTGATAAACTGCAAAACAGCTCTTTAAAATGTTTTGTCAGGCAATGTGCCCAAACAGCATGTCCCAAACTACCCAGGGCTTCAGCACAAGGCAATATTAGCAGTGATTTGAGAGCAAAGTAGTTGCTTTACATAAACAACAAATGTGAAGGATGCAGGAAACTTGTGTTTACAAAAGTAGCAAAAAGTAATAAAAATAGGATTAAATACATTTAAATGGAAAATGTAAATACATTAAAAATGTAACAGATTTCATTTTCCCTATTAATATTGTTTGAAAGCTGCTGTAGTTATGAGGGCAGCGCTTCCCTCACCACTTCCCGCCTGCCACCTACAGCTATTGATGGCTGCCTACTATGTATGCAGATGCACAGCAGCCTTTTAGTCACTGTGAGAAGGGTTAGGAGATGCAAGGGGAGCACCCTCATGAATACAGCAGACTCATTAACTATAATACTGAGTTTGATGAATGCTTTGCTCCTTTTAGCCAAAAGGTATTATATTTTGTGTCAGAGCAGACAATTACATAGGGCAGCAAAGTCTGAAAACAGATCCACTTTAATGACCAATACCATATTGTTTCAACAGACATTTTAGTAGTGTACATGTAGTGTACTATATGGTCAGCTCAGGGTGCAGGAAATATGTAGAAGAGGAGGGACTTTTTTTCCCATTTGGTGGTCATATCCTAAACTCTATACTTTTTAGAATACAGTTTTTATTACTTCCAACTCCATGGCACACACCATGAATTTGTCCCTACCTTGATACCATGGGCTGACCACAGGAATTTCAGCTTGGTATAAGATTTGCTGCTTTCTCCCCTATTATTTGGTCATTGTTGTGCTAGCAAGTTAATTGACCCTCAGTCTTATTGAACCAAATGTCTTCCTTACACCCAACAAATGACTCGCATTTCTCACATTTTCTAACATACGGTAACAATATATCTCAATGGATCTGTAGACTTTGCTCTCCCCCTTCTCCTATTATTTGCATTTATTTATAATTGTTTGCAAATGTTTTGGCATATGTCTATTTTCGTGACAAGCCAACAGATACCCTGATGTTGAACATGTATGTTCATATGTGCTTTACATATAACAATAAAACAACATTTAAAGTATAAAACCAGAATATTAAACAATCAGGTCACATCAAGTAATCAGAAATTATTTTAATATTTATGATTAAAGTGTTTCTAAAAACTTAACAATCAGAAAACTTTAGTATTATGTTGCATCCAGTGAAATTGTTCTGATTTTCAGTTTGTTTCGAGTTTATATTTTTTTTTATCACTATAGTCTAAAGAATTTTAAGAGGCTTTGTGTGTAAATCATTAGATGCTTGAATCCTCAAATAATAGTAGAAAGAAGAGTTATTAGAAAAAAATGGTTTAATGCTGTTAATGACATCATGATGCTCGGCCCAATCACAGAACCATGCGGCCCAATCACGTCATGCACCTGTTGACCCATCATGACATCACCAGGAGAGTATCAGATGCCGCTAGGAGGACCAAAAGAGGTGAGGAAAGGTGAGTATAAAAGTTTTTTTTTATTTTTTTTTTCCCCTTCCCTGAGCCTCCACCTATTATGCTTTGGGATCTGAAGAGACCCCAGATTATAATAATTTAACACAATACATGTCATGGCGACCATTTTAGTTAATCTAAGACAAATCCCCATTGTTTGGTTTATTTAAAATCTGAACAATTTGGAATACTCGGGTCAAACTCTGCTTTGAACAAATTGGTTCGCCTATCTCTAAGATTGACTAATATTAATGTAAGCATTGAAATGCAATATTATACTAAGTATAATAAATGTAAGAGCTGAACAGTATACCACATTATTAGCTGGTAAATTCTACTATTATACTGAAACAAGACTGAACAGTACAAGAAGGAGGAAACCTCACATACACGAAAATATTTTTTCATAATACTCTGTGAGCTGAATTGGTTTATTTATATTCAGTGTACTCTCTGACAGCAGTTGTCCGAATAATGGGGAAGAAATAGCTCAAAAGCAGACAATAACTAGCAAAAAAGCTGAAAAGAAATTGCAGCAAAAATGAACTAGCCCTTAACCGTGGCCCACATAAGTGAATGAATAAATATATACCACGCATGTTCTTTTTATATTAACATTTGACTTTTGACATACTGTATATAGTATTTCATATATATTGTGTTTATTAAAAAAATATGTTTAGTGAAGACTTTATTTTAATGTTCACAAAAGGTAAGTTACAAATGACTATAAATAAAAAATATCCGTGGATAAAAAAGACTGCGAAAAATGAATGATGTTGCCAGGTTTTTCATATTAATTTTGTATCTGGACCTTCAAAAAAATTCACATGTGAGTAGCCACATTGTTATCAGTGTGTTCTAAAAAAAACCCATCACTAACTGTTTATGTGAATAGGGCCTTAGATACTTGTGTTATTTTACACCACTTATTGTTTGAGATAATTTTCAACAAATACCTTGCTCTGCACATGGATGGGTTTATCTTGGAAACAATAAAGGAAAAAGGACTAGCTCTGAGTGCTGGGATTATTTTCTATTTTTCAGTGCTGGAATTATTTTCTATTATGTGGCACAATTTGGTGCAATTTTGGTGGAGGTTGTTGCATTTGAATCCAAATTCCATTCCAACAAGTCATACCCTTTCCTTGCTAAGCTATGCTTCCTTGTTGTTTTACACACATAAGTATCTGGTGCAAGGCATGTACATCAATTTTTTTTGGCACAAATTGCACCAGAATTCGCAGACGCATTTTGATCAGGAAATCTCTCATTGTGTTTTTCGTTTCTGTCACATCATTAAAATTTTTTTAAAATTAGGACATCTGGATGGCAACTAGTAGAAATTCCCTAACAACTCCCATAAGCTTATTGTCATCCAGCTTTGCTACAATCTCCCTAAGTATTCAGTGGAATGGGACTGATTGAGCGATCACTAGAGCATACATATTTCCCCTTTGGGGTCTGTTTTAATATGAGAAGACAAATCAAGAATGTATATTTTTGGTGATTTTATTGTAAAAGTAAATGTATATTTAAACACATTTTCCATCTAAATTTATATTTTATAGTCTGATTTAGACTCAGTTTACATTTGCATTCCCATGCTCTTTCTGGTTCTGCTGATCCAGTTGTTAAAAACACAGCCAGATTGCAGAACATGGGTTAAGTGGAACTACTCTCCAACTACTCTCCAATTTGTAGGCCACAGGCCTCATTAGCCCTGTGGCCTACAAGCTGCATGGCATAAAAATTAAGTGTCTGTACTAACATGTCTGCCCCCAATCCTTCTTGCTCTATGCACACATGATGTCATAGCAGTGCATCTAGAACAGAGAGAGCCGACCGGGGAACAGACAGGTGATTAATGAACTAATACCCCTATATGGCCCATACAATGCCCCCTTCAGTGATCCACTCATACAGTGGCCTCATCGCTGGTTCCCCATACAGTGGCCCTTTTGCTGGTCCTCCATACATTGGCTCCTTCACTGGTCCCCCATACCAGGGAGGGACCAGTGATGGGGCCACTGCATGGGGGGGGCCACTGATGCGGTCATAATATTGTGTGGGGCCAGGAGTAGGGGCCATTGTATTGTATGAGGGCAGTGATGGGGCCAATATCCTGTGGGAGGCATTAAAGTGATTGGAACATTAGGGGGGCTATTAAAGGGGTTGTCCAGGAATTGGAACAACCCATATAGTGGCTGAGGGAGCCGTAAAATAAAAAAAAAAGCTTACTCACGTGGCCCTGGTGCTACATTGTCTGCCGCTGTTATCCATTTAGTCTCATGCCACCATTTTATTGCTGGAGGTCCTGCACCTCACGTGACCACTAAGACCAAGCTGGAGAGGAACAAGTAACATCATTAACATATAGTCACTGGTTCCTTATCAACAGGTCGACTCAATTAGTGGCCTCAACGATCAGCAGCACGAGACTGAACAGACACTGGCGGTGGAAAACAGAGTGCAATTTTTTTTTTTCTTTATTTTGCACCTCTTCTGGTCACCAAACAGATTGCTTCAAATTCTGGACAAAGGGTTTTTCTACTGTCAGTGCAATTTGCGCTGTCTACTGTCCCAGCAAGTTTTGTAATTACGAGCTTGGAGGAATAATACGCAAGACACAGGCAAGCTGAATTGTCAAGTAGATTTTCGTTTTTTACGTGAGAATACAGACTCTTTATCACATACAGAACAGAGAAGGCTCCTTACCAAGGGGGCGGAAATCGAAACTTGTATTTTCATAAGACGAACAAATAAGAGAACAACTCTGACACAGCTGCACAGTGTGTGATCAGGCATATACAACATCCATGCCACGAATATACTAAGTTACCTAAAGACGATTCTACAGTTTAAGTTAAGGCTAACTGGAAAGCAGACATAGCCGGATTATTCCAGTTTCAAGTCCTGTTATTCTAGTTAAGTAATATGAGGCTATTTTGGTTCTGTTAATTTCTATCACATTTCCCTCCTTTTGTGATTTGCAAAGGCACAGAGAAGCAAAGCCGTATACTTCACCAAGCCTAACACAAGGTATAGGACTTACCTATACTCTTCAACTGAATCCCCAAAGCTCACCTTCCTGGGACATATCACAACATTATTTCATGTACGGGTACTGATCTAACACCAAAGGACCTCTTTATTTTACAAAATACATAAGAATTAAAACATCATGAGTATAACAGCTACAGGTATACCATCAATTATCAGAGGTTGGAATATGTAATGTAACATCTGTGTAGCCGATGGTGAAAAGCCTGTAAACATATTATACCAGTGATGAGCTGTTAAGTCTTAATGCTTTAACCTATGGATATTAATTTACCATCAGTTATAATAGCTTGCTGCAATACTGCTTGGAGTATAACATTATGCTTCTGTAGAAGTCCTCTAACCTCAGAGTTTTCTAGCACCCGTTTTAATTCTTGAAATGCCCTTTCAAAATCTCTGGAACCCATGTAGGTTGTAATATTTCTTCCAGATCAGGAAGAAAACTATCACTACATTTCTTCATGTAATATGTGATATGTTATATAGGCATCCAGTGAACTGTAACATTGAGGGGTTTTAAAGTGTCATCATCTTCAGTAAAGATACACACATGTTGAGGTCCTACCTCTACATACAGTGGCATGTAAAATTTTGGACACCCCTGGTCAAAATGACTGTTATTATGAACAGTTAAGCAAGTCAAAGATAAAATGATCTTCAAAAGGCATAACCTTAAAGATGACACATTCCCAATGTATTTCTTGAAAAAAAAAAATATTTTCATACTTTACATTTTCAAAATAACAAAAAATTAAAATGGCCCGATGCAAAAGTTTGGGCACCCTGCATGGTTAGTACCTAGTACCACCCCCATGTCAAGTATCACAGCTTGTAAAAGCTTTTTGTAGCCAGCCAAGAGTCTTTCAATTTTTGTTTGAGGGATTTTCAACCATTCTTCCTTGGAAAAGTCTTCCAGTTCTATGAGATTCCTGGGTCGTCTTGCATGCACTGCTCTTCTGAGGTCTAGCCACAGATTTTCAATGATATTCAGATCAGGGGACTGTGAGGGCCATGGTAAAACCTTCAGCTTACGCCTTTAGAGGTAGTCTATGGTGGATTTTGATGTGTGTTTAGGATCATTATCCATTTGTAGAAGCCATCCTCTTTTCAATTTCAGCTTTTTTACAGATGGTGTTATGTTTGCTTCAAGAATTTGCTGAAATTCATTGAATCCATTCTTCCCTCTACCTGTGAAATGTTTCCCATGCCATTGGCTGCAACACAACCCCAAAGCATGATTGATCCACCCGCATACTTAATGGTTGGAGAGATGTTCTTTTCCTGAAATTCTGTGCCCTTTTTTCTCCAAACATATCTTTGATCATTGTGGCCAAAGAGTTCTATATTAACCTCAACGGTCCACAGGACTTGTTTCCAAAATCCATCAGGCTTGTGTAGATGTTCTTTTGCAAACTTTTGATGCTGAACTTTTTGGTGAGGACGCAGGAGAGGTTTTCTTCGGATGACTCTTCCATAAAGGCCATATTTGTGCTGGTATCGCTGAACAGTAGAACAAAGTACCACAACTTCAGAGTCTGCTAAATCTTCCTGAAGGTCTTTTGCAGTCAAGCGGGTGTTCTGATTTGCCACTTTGGCAATCCTACGAGCAGCTGTCTCTGAAATTTTTCTTGGTCTTCAAGACCTTATCTTGATCTCCACTGTTCCTGGTAACTGCCATGTCTTAATTACATTTGGAACAGAGGAAAGGGCAACTTGAAAACACTTTGCTATCTTCTTATAGCCTTCTCCTGCTTTGTGGGCCTCCACCATTTTCATTTTCAGAGTGCTAGGAAGCTGCTTAGAAGAACCCATGAAAGCTGTTTTTGGCACAAGGTTAGAGGAGGCTGGGTATTTATAAAGCTGTAAAATTTGCATTACTTGGCCTCTCCTAAGGATGATAGTGAACAAGCCATAACCCTAATTGGTTAAATAAGGTCTGAGACCTTGGTCAAAGTTATCTGAGCACACAAATCTACAAGGGTTCCCAAACTTTAGTGATCCTTCCCTTTTTCACTCTAAAATTGTACTCAAACATAATAATACACTGATATTGCTGAAAATTATAGACTAGTGTTTTTAATCTCTAACTTTATGCCTTTTAAAGATCATTTCATCTTCAACTTGCTCAACTGTTCACAACAACAGTAATTTTGACCAGGGGTGTCCAAACTTTTGCATGCCACTGTATATACCAAATTGATGAGTGAGTACTGCTGAGAATTCAAAGACATCATCTCTATGCTGAAACAAACAAGGTTCATGTATCTGAGACTGCTGATTACACACATATTCTCTACTAGTTAGTTGATACAAGTGTACTGTTTGGTTATGTAAATCTACTGTATGTATATGCCATACATTTTTGGCCACCAATACTGATAATTACCTGTAAAATCATTGGTTAATACTATAGGCACAACTATATATTTACACAGCAGGGTGGGCTCATGAACCTGAAAGCAGAGGCGTAGCTAGGGGTTCAAAACAGGGGGGTGAACATGTCCAAGTGGGCTCCCAACTTAGGTATACCGATATTATCGCTATACAGTGACCGTATAGTGGTAGATATCGGCTCTACACAGGGCTCTGCAGACCATTTAAGTGTATACAGTACAGTAACATTTAGTGACTTACAGGTGATGTCTCTGACTGTAATCGTTCACATTTCCCATATCTTCCATCTGGACCACCATGACTGCTTCTTTCAATCTCTGTAAAGTTTGCAGAACAGACATCTTTGACTCTTTACTTTTCAAGGCAACTAACCCACAATGTCCTCACTTGCACAGCCATCCTGCTGCTACTCCCAATTATAAAATATATAATATAACCCCCATAATGAATAATACCCCCAAGTGAATCTTTAAATTAATAACTTCCCTGTGTACCCCCTTTAAATAATGCCCCTTATTAATAACGCACCTGGCGTTTCCTAATTAAAAGGTAAAAATAAGGTAAAAAAAT
This sequence comes from Leptodactylus fallax, assembly GCA_947044405.1. Taxonomy (NCBI): domain Eukaryota; kingdom Metazoa; phylum Chordata; class Amphibia; order Anura; family Leptodactylidae; genus Leptodactylus; species Leptodactylus fallax. The sequence goes on from CAMRHE010000409.1 coordinate 1,416,751, forward strand.
TTAGTTGGGTTCCAATACTCAGGACCCCCAGATCAGCTGTTTGAATGAACTGTGGTACCTGTGTAAGCGCCGTGACCCTTTCTCTGTTTTCACATAATAAAGCTCAAGTGCCACCTTAATTAAATTATTTGCCCCCTAATATTATGCCCCTGATTCCCCCTGACATAAATACTGCACCCCTAATGACCCCTAATATAAATGACCACCCTCTTATGTTCATAATGCCCCCTAATGACCCCTTATATAAATTATGTCCCCTAATATCCCCTTATATAAATAACTCCCCCCTTGTATTCATAATGCCCCCTAATGACAGCTTATATAAATGATGCCCCCTAATGACCCCTTATATAAATAACTTCCCCCCTTGTATTCATAATACCCCGTAATAACCCTTATATAAATGACCCCCCCATCATCATAATGCCCCCTAATGAATCCTCCCATTATAGTTATAATTCCCCCTTATAACAACCCCCTTATATTATTAAAATACCCACAACTACACTAAAAAAAAAAAAAAAAAGTTATACTCACCTACATGTGATCTTTTGATGAATGCAGCCGCCGCCTCCTCCCTGTCCACTCACAGGACGTCAGCGCAGGAGGTGCAATGCTGTGACATCATCGCGCCCGCCTGTGCCGAGAAGGAGATGTCTTCTGTCTGTGGTCTCAGTGTCTTGTAAACCGCAAGCCTGAAGTTTAAATTTGCGGTTTACAAGACAGTTAATTGCAGGATGTGTTTCAACTAGATCGGTGTCTGCAGACACCGGTCTAGTTAAAAGTAAAGCATGTATTAATGACACTGCCTGAAAGGCATTCATGGTTCCAGCACACCATCCATCCTCACAGTAAGTGTGATAAGGCTGAATCAATAACCATGTATCATTCCTGCCTAGACTAGGGAACAATTGGCTCCAAACCTTGGGATCAGGGCTCCTAAGGTCTGCTTGGGCTCTGTCCTTCTGAACCATTTCATAAATTGCTTGTAGGGTACACTTAGTCCAATTACCCAAGCAGATATATTTTGATAAACTTGAAATTGAGCCTATATGGACTGCTTAAATAGGGGCAAAAAGAGGTTAGAAGGTTTTAAAGCTAACCGTTGTGCTTGGTATGTCGTAGGTAGCCACTGGGCATTCATATATATAGCTTCTTCCATATATTGTCCCACGGAGGCAAACTTATACACAGTGGGGAAAAAAAGTATTTAGTCAGCCACCAACTGTGCAAGTTCTCCCACTTAAAAAGATGAGAGAGGCCTGTAATTGACATCATAGGTAGACCTCAACTATGAGAGACAAAATGAGAAAACAAATCCAGAAAATCACATTGTCTGATTTTCAAAGAATTTATTTGCAAATTATGGTGGAAAATAAGTATTTGGTCAATAACAAAAGTTCATCTCAATACTTCGTTATATATCCTTTGTTGGCAATGACAGAGGTCAAACTTTTTCTGTAAGTCTTCACAAGGTTGGCACACACTGTTGCTGGTATGTTGGCCCATTCCTCCATGCAGATCTCCTCTGCAACACGGACTTTCAACTCCCTCCAAAGGTTTTCTATGGGGTTGAGATCTGGAGATTGGCTAGGCCACTCCAGGACCTTGAAATGCTTCTTACGAAGCCACTCCTTCATTGCCCTGGCGGTGTGCTTGGGATCATTGTCATGCTGAAAGACCCAGCCACGTTTCATCTTCAATGCCCTTGCTGATGGAAGGAGGTTTGCTCTCAAAATCTCACGATACATGGCCACATTCATTCTTTCATGTACACGGAACACTCGTCCTGGACCCTTTGCAGAGAAACAGCCCCAAAGCATGATGTTGCCACCCCCATGCTTCACAGTAGGTATGGTGTTCTTTGGATGCAACTCAGCATTCACTCTCCTCCAAACATGACGTGTTGTGTTTCTACCAAACAGTTCTATTTTGGTTTCATCTGACCATATGACATTTCTCCCAATACTCTTCTGGAACATCCAAATGGTCTCTAGAAAACTTCAGATGGGCCCGGATATGTACTGGCTTAAGCAGGGGGACATGTCTGGCACTGCAGGATCTGAGTCCCTGGCGGCGTAGTGTGTTACTGACGGTAGTCTTTGTTACTTTAGTCCCAGCTTTCTGCAGGTCATTCACTATGTCCCCCCGTGTGGTTCTGGGATTTTTGCCCACCATTCTTGTGATCATTTTGATCCCACGGGGTGAGAGCTTGCGTGGAGCCCTTGATCGAGGGAGATTATCAGTGTCTTATATGTCTTCCATTTTCTAATTATTTCTCCCACAGTTGATTTCTTCACACCAAGCTGCTTGCCTATTGCAGATTCATTCTTCCCAGCCTGGTGCAGGTCTACAATTTTGTTTCTGGTGTCCTTCCACAGCTCTTAGGTCTTCACCATAGTGGAGTTTGGAGTGTGACTGTTTGAGGTTGTGGACAGGTGTCTTTTATACTGATAACAATTTCAAACAGGTGCCATTACTACAGGTAATGAGTGGAGGACAGAGGAGCCTCTTAAAGAAGATGTTACAGGTCTGTGAGAGCCAGAAATCTTGCTTGTTTGTAGGTGACCAAATACTTATTTTCCACCATAATTTGCAAATAAATTCTTAAAAAATCAGACAATGTGATTTTCTAGATATGTTTTCTCATTTTGTCTCTCATAGTTGAGGTCTACCTATGATGTCAATTACAGGCCTCTCTCATCTTTTTAAGTGGGAGAACTTGCACAATTGGTGGCTGACTAAATACTTTTTTTTCCCCAATGTAATGCAGTTTCCAACTGTATACCATTTACTAATCCCATAGTGATTCCAGCCCCACCTAATAAGGTATCATACCATGCCCTCTTTCTTCTAATATGGTTAGTGCATTGTCTACTTGGTGGAAAGGTGATATTAAAATGTACAACTTTTCTCTGCAGTTTCTCTGCAGCTGGTTTGCAAGTGTGCGGTATTCTTATCAGACTATGTAGAGTGATTTTTGGTCTTATTCCTTCATACAAAACTCATGTTAGTTGTATTTATACACATAAACAGTTTTATAGTTCCATTTAATATAAGAGCACTGGCGTGGATCCAATTAGGTTTTCCTTCGAGCTTCACAAAGTGCTTGTTGTCAGCAGCACCTGGAATGGACCATTAAATCTGGGTTCAAGAGTCCTTCTCAAGTATTTCTTGATCACCACCCAATCTTCAGGTGCCAGGGGATGAGTACCTTCAACACTGTCAGGATCTGGAAGTGAAGCATAAACTCGAGAATGTACTTTAGTCAAGTACTTATGCAAATTAATCACATATTCAGTCAGACAACAATGCTGCATCTTGAACTGTTGTGGAAAATATAATCTTGTCTTAGGGACTGACATAAGGGTACCTCAAATGGGCTGAGACCTGTTTTACAATTTGGCGGGTGCCTGCCTAAAAAGAGTGCCACTCACTGGGAGACACTTTTAGCCTCTCTACTCTACCACTACTTTGTGGGATTTGGCATCCACAAATCCCCATTATTTCCTCCTGTGAAGTACCCCTGTGACAGGGTACCCCTGTCACTCTCAGTTGTCTCTGGGACACCATACCTATTGACCATCTTCCTAAAATTCTTTTTATCCGTAGTTTTTGCTGTGACATAGAAAACAAATCAACACACACAAGAACATACTCGTATGGGCCTGCCCAAGACAGCTAGCTGTATGTAGTCAATCTGAAAGAGATATAGGGGTCTGGGAAGTTTTTATCGTACGCCCTTTATTATTTTGAGTATAGATCATGCAACTCTGTGTAAATTTGGCTGCTACTGTACTGAACCCAGGGGCATACCACATGCTGTTCCCGAGATCACACATGGCTGTTTTAGACTGGTGAGTGACCCCGTGAGTGGCTTGAGCCATCATTGGATAGAGGGAGCTAGGGTGACAAAATTTGTTATAGCACTGCATTACGCCCCCATCCATCATGGTCCCTCCTTTTGACATCCAATGTTCCTTTTCCTCTTTGCCTGCTGTTGGAATGGTTCTAAGAACCTCTGGTGATACAGGAGGGGTCACAGGTGGCAACTGGACTGCTGCTACTAGGGCTGCCAGTGTGTTTGAGCTGCTGCATTTGCAGCCTGATCTGTCCTAGCATTTTCCATTTTTGATGGGCTTACTGAAAGCTCTCAGAAAGTCTCTAGATTTTCATATGGGACAATAGTCATGTGCAATCCATACATACAAGGCATACCTAGAATCAGTGTAAATGTTTGCTGTCTTCCCCTCAGCCATTTTGCAGGCTATCTCTAGACCTTTCAGCTCAGCTTCTTGTTCTGACATGTGAGATGGCAATGGCTCACAATGGCTCAGCTTGTATGGTGTCATGTGTGGTAACTACAGCATTTTCTGTGAAATACCTGCCATCTTGGCCATGCCTCGATCAATCCACAAAGAGTAGGAGGTCAGGATTGTTTAATGGTTGACCTACTACATGGTCAAACAACGCTGTCTGCTGAGACATCAATTGTATACAATTATGAGTATCTGTGTCTGGATCAGGAAAACATTTTTGAAAATTACTCCCTAATTCACTCACTCCTTGCTTCAGAGGCAACAGTTTGGCTGGATTCAATGTTGTACATCTCTGCAAAGAAACATTATCAGGAATAATAACTGAACATTACATTTTTAGTGTATGTTCACACAGAGTTTTTTGCAGGCTGATTTTGAGGCGGGAATCAATGGGAATCTGTAGCAGATTTTTTTTGCCTATTTTACCTATTACAGATTCTGCCTTGAAAAACTCATTTAAATCAATGGGAGGCATAAAAAACATGACACTTTTTTTGACGTGGTTTTGGATGCTTTTTTTGTTGCAGATTTTGTTGCAGTTTTTTGAGCCAAAGCCATGAGTGGATTGAGCAGAAGGTAGAAGTAGAAGTGCTTCCTTTATATTTCCCATTCCTTTTGTAGCCATTGTTGGCTTTGGCTCAAAAAACCGCAACAAAATCTGCAACAAAAAAAGCTGCATTTCCACAATGTGGGGTCTTAGCCTTAAAGGGAAGTTTCAAGGTCTATACAGTCTGCTGTAGCAAAACAACGTGACAAAAAATGCAACAACAAAAAAAGTAACAAAAAACAAAAGAGTGTGAGAAAAAGTTTCCTAATTCCTAAAGCAGATTTTTTCAGCCTGCAAAACACTCCGTGTGATGGCGTGCTGCAGATAGCTGCTTGGGCACCTGTGTCAGTATAGCTGTGATGTCATGAGGCACCAGTACCGTAACTTTATGGTTCAACATAATTTCTGAACCTTGGCTTATACACCTGCTACTACTCGAAGAAATGAGGGGTCACCTCTGGCTACAGGGTCAAGTCTGGCTGAATAATAGACCACTGAACATTGCTGATATCCATGTTGTTGAGAAAAGATTGCTGAATCATGTCCATTTGCCTCAGGGCAATACATCCTGAAAGGTCTTGTATAGTTAAGTAACTCCAGGTTATAGTTCAATATTTCCTAAACTCAAAATCTCCATTAACAATCGGGTCATTTTTTACATTTTTGAAAATTTGTTATAAACAACCATATTTATGTATCATATCAAATTACTCTGCGTTCTGTTGCCAGCAGAAGTGCTATCACTTCCCCTTGTTGAATATAGTGGGAGTAAGAAACCTGCAGACTACTAGTCAAGGACATGGATTCCTTTCTTTACTTGTAGCTGTGTAGCTCTCTCCTCCGGTTTCCATACCGTCCTAAGGAACAATATGGCCCAGCAAGGTAAAACCTGTAATTAATAGTTTTTAGAGTGCCAGCTGCTTATTAATACATTCCCTTACAAGTAAATTCAATACTTACACACTCCAGAATTACAAATTATTCAGTGAGGTAGTAAATACCCAAAAAAATCTCGATCAATGTAGTAGGCAGAAGAAATGAAAGAGCATTAAATAAGGGATCAAGTCAATCCCCTGATCACCTTGACACACATTCTCACTATAACAAAAATTATAAACAAAAAGACATTACAGAACAGATATGTGAGTGACTTTTTATTCACATAGTCACCACTGAAACAAAGGAATTTTTCTCTTTTTTTTCTTCTACAAACATTGATACATGAGATTACTATATCCATCTGATTACTACTACATACTCATACACGTACACAAATTTGGAACAGGGTCACCTTGTTCACTTTTCTACAATGGGGAACAGTACTGATTAATTGTACATGTTCATGACAAAACAATTGTAATATCCTTGTCCGTCCGGGCTTTGGCGCCATCCTCCGGGCACATGCTGCGGAGCAGGAGGCGTGTCCAGTTGTGATTTCTTCCTTTGGGTTTTTCTTGTATTGTCTGAACACTGTCCTATTCCCTCACCTCTGTAATTGATTTTCCACCACACCCATCTCCTTCCCCTTGCTTTCCCTCTGCTCCGCTAATAGTTAATTTTAGCCTTACCTGTGTGATTGACAGCCTATCCTCCTATCAAGTCTGTGGCGGGTTCTTCCTTCCTATTTATTGTTTGCTCACATTCACATTGGCGCTTGCTATTGCCTCATGCGTGTTGGCTATTACTCCTTGCTATTTTGTTACCTGTATTCTTATTCCTGACCTTTGACTTTGACTATTCTCTTTGATTTTGATTCTGTACTGCGTTGCTCGACGGTTACTGACCACTTGGCTAGCTGACCTCCCTTTTGTTGTTTTTGTCCTGTCTGCGTTCTGTGTTGTCACTTATATTAAGAAGGGATCGTCGTTCAGTTGCTGGCTGTCACCTAGGAGAGATCAGGCAAGTAGTGAGGGACAGTGGGGGGGTTCAGTTTAGGGCTCACTGTCTTGTTGTGCCCCTCCCCCCACCAGCAGCTACTGAGGAATCGCTCCTCTAGCAATTCCCTTATAACAATACAATATGCAACAGATTTTACTGTCTACATCTAGGGCAGTGTTAAAGATCCTCAGTGCGCCAACATCGCTTTGGCTCACACCTGAGTCTTCTTTCATAAAAAACCACACTCACCGCCAGTGAGTGCTGGGTTCACAAGATAAATACAAGACAAGCTTTCTAAATTTTATATATTTATTAACTCCTAAATGGGTCGGTATTAACATCTAACACATGCAGTTCAGAACAGATATGTAGATATATGCAAGCATTAACAGTTACTAGTTACAAAATACAGTGCAATAAAATAAAAGGGCATAAAAGTGAAATAGTTACTTTACCACGCACCTCCTTGATGTGGCTCTATAGTCCAACACTCACACATGGCATGTGTGAGTAACCAGTGGAGGCTACTAGCAGCAGCATGCCAGCCTGCATGCTCTCACAGTTTCTCAGTAATAGTCTCTTGTAGTCTGATCATAGTATTCTCTTGTAGTCTCAGCCCAATCTCCTCCCACAGACCTCTTACCTCATCTTTTATACCCTTGATGACACCACCCAGAATGAGGTCATCAACAACAGCAAGTCTGATTGATTAACGCACTCAAGTCCAGATTCTTTGTAAAGAGCTGAGATCAAGTGGAATGATACAATGTTATCAACCAGGTCTGATCTACCAGTCCAGACTGATCAATGCATGTTTCTTTGAACACTCAGGGCTGTGTAGGAATTCAATGGAGCCCTGCTGGGATGGATACAAAGCCCCATTGTTACAATGTTGCTACTATTGACCATATACCTATGAGTAGGCTGTGCACATTATGAATAACTGCAAGTAAGAAGGGAGATACTATACCCAGAGATCAAAATACAGCTTTGAGTTATAGCCATATTTAAGCGGAATCATCACAGGCAGGTCCAGCATGCTAGTTACCCATGCGGTGAGGGTATTTTAGACTAAAGATGGTGCAGAAGCACTAGGGATACGCCTTTCCTCTTGCATGCCATAATTGAAACACTGATACCAAATCCTTTATGTGTTCTCAATGGATTTAAATCAATCCCTGTGCACTTATATGTGCTCTTTCAACTAACACATTGCTTTGTCTGTAAAACCTTTGTGTGATAACCATCCTTTATGTGTATATTAACACATTCTCCACATTTTAACATTCAAAGTTCCATCTTTTTGGTATCCTTGCCTGCTCCTGCTACCCCTAACAATACAGGGCATGTACGAGGGTACAGACCCGTGGTGGTTATTACTTGGTACAGTCCTTGCATGTGCGTTGGACATGGAGGACTGCACATTGCACATATTTCTCTCCAATCTGGATTCTCATTCTTGCAAACTCACAAAAAAAGATGTCTTATGCAGCCCCATACACGAAAATATAAAAAAGTTACGGGTGTCATAACATGACAACTCCAAGAAGTTTTGGATTTCTTTAAAGGGGTTAAAATATTAAAGCTATATAAATTTGGTATACCCAGAATCATACTGACCCATAGAATTCAGATAACATGTAATTTTGGCTACACAATGAATGCCATAAAAACAAAACCCGTAAGAAAATTGCACAAAGGGTCTTTTTCTCCAATTCCACCCCATTCTGAATTTTTTTCAGATTCCCAGTACGTTGTACAGAATAATAAATGGTACCATTATGAAGTGCAATTTGTCTCGCAAACATTAAGCCCTCATATGGCTCTGTGAATGAAAAAAATAAAAAAAGTTATGGGGTTTGGAAGGCAGGGAGTCAAAAACAAAAACAGAAAAATGCCTGCTGTAGAAAGGAGTTAAAATTGCTTTTACACAGTAGTCAAAAAATTTTATATGCATTATCTTTATAATATGTCGTTATGATCTTTTGTGATGTATTTGTTGTTTTTTTTGAGTAAAGAATTTAAGAAATGATGTGGTTACCTGACAGTTGTCAACAGATTTGCTGTTTATTTGTACACCGCTTACCTTATTTTGCTGACCTTATGATTTTAATTGTGTTGCAATATTTTAAAGTTTCCATATGACTAATATTATTAAAAGTTTGAGCTTCACCTTAAATATACAAAAACAAATTAAGTTAATTTCTCTAACAATTAATATTATTTTACCACTGAGAAATGTATTTAAACAAACGCTAAATGCATAAATTTAAAGTGGGTTTACTGGGAAGTTGTCAGGTGAATGGATGGAGTCGGATGATATTTCTATAATACAGCATTTTTGGATGTGGGGATGCCTAATGTGTTTATTTTATAGTGTTTATTTTTCATATCTAATTTTTATTTTCTCAATTATGCATTAAATGTTATGTTTTGAATGTTTAGATTTTTTTTCTAAAGTTTTTTAAAAACATTTTTCAGCACCTCTAGGGGGCTTTAACATGTGATCATATATCACTTTTACCATAGACTGTAATGTTACAATATTGCAGCCAATGGTGAAATCACAACATTACTATTGAGCCCTGCCACAGGTAGGTCTCAATAACAATGTTCCTCTGGCAAGCCCGAAAGCCTTCAGAAGACCGAAGCAAAGGAATGTCTCTTCTGATCTCCGTGTGGGGGAATTGTTCTGTTGCCTACAAAGAAAGCGAAGCTAACCACTCAGATGCTGCGGCATTTTAGGGGTTAATGGTCTGCAATTGGAGCTGTCTCCAATCATGGACCCTGCTACCAGGTCACTGCTTAATAAAACAGCAAAGTTTCGGCAGCTATGGAACCTGCTGAGTTCCTAAGCAGGCACCATACTTCCCCATACGATCCAGGACATACAAACCTAAATACAAGGAGATTAATGTTGCATAAAAACTGATACGCAGTTCTTTCAATAATGGGTTTTCTGAGAGTGGACAAATTGACGTTGAAATAAAAAGTGCATCAACAATTATAAAATATCAGAAAATTCATCAGAAAAATATTGGTTATATGTGGTAAAAGGAAATCCACATATAGATTGTTGTATAAGTAGCCCTGTGTGCACTTATGGTATATAAAGAGTTCCACTTTTGTGATGGATTGGAAGTATTATTTAAGTATAGAACGTAATAGCAATCTCAACCCTGTAAAGTACAAGAGTCATGTAATGAACTGGGTTTCCAGGAATTACCCTTAAGTCTGATGTTTCTAAAAGGGACTTTCAATAACCCTTATAACATGTAATTGTTTTTAAAGGCAGAGGCAATCACTCAATGTCATATATTTACAGTTTAATTTTTTATGTATGTTCTGTGTCTATCTATGTCTATCTACAGTAATATTATAACTTACTGATAATTCAGTTTCAAGAGCCACCATGACAGTACCAAGCATTGGAGAGATTGATTTTTGACCCTAATAGGAACAGGAACACAAAGAGGTTAAAAACACCCTCCCCCCCTGTGCTCCTGTCTACATCAGATATATATACGCTTAAGGGACTCTCATGGCTGGGCCGTATCAACCTGCTGAAAATGAATGTCCTCCCCAGATTACTCTACATCTTCCAGACGGTCCCCACGACCCTTCCAAAGGAATTGTTTACCTCTATCCAGATAGCCTTTACTAAATTAATCTGGGTATCTAGGGCACTGAGAATTTCCAGAAGTGTCCTCACTAAACCAAAACGCTTGGGTGGCCTAGCGGTCCCTGTCTGCACCCAATACTATCTAGCGGCCATTGCAACTTGCAGTTTAGACTGGCACCACTCTACTACTTCCAAGCTCTGAGTTGCCCTCTCTGAATCCATTGCCTCTCATGTCCCTTCCGTGGCTCTATAGACGTCCTTCCATTCATTGCTCAGCAAGTTGTCGGTGTGTCGCACATACTGCACTGTGGCTTCTCTTTTTACCAACGATGGCCCACTGATTCCTGTCTTGGGCAACCCAGATGTTCCTGCAGCTTTGCACTCCCCATTCCTCGCTCATCCCACCAACCAATCTACCCTTACATTTCTGAAGGTCTTATCCCCTTCCTTTTTGCTGTCTTACTCTGAGCTATTGCCTCAAGAGCATAGAGATCAAGCAACACACTTTCAATATCTCCAGCTACACTACTTTTATTCATCCCTGAAGACGACAAACAATTTACACTGACCTTTCCTCCTGTTTGAGTGACTCTTTGTATGTCCCACAATGCCCCTACACCCGATATCTGTTATTTACGACCTATTCTCTGCTGATAATGAGGATCCCCTACCGACATTTGTAGATGGCTGGGAGGGGGAACTTGGGACTACTTTTCTGCCTGACGTGTGGCTCTCTGCCTTTCACTCCTGCCATAAGTTTTCTATCTCCTGTAAGGAGCAGGAAACTAATTACAAGATCCTTTCACAATAATATAGAGTTCCCTCTGTCCTCCATGGCATCTTTCCCTCTGTCTTCGCCCAATGTTGGCGATGCTCTTCTGGTTGAGACACAATGCTACACGTTTGGTGGAACTGTCCCCCGTCTCCACTCATTTTCCCTCTCAAGATACAGAAGCAGGTCCGTAAGTTGGTTGGATTCATGCTGATAGCGGCCAGGTCCATCATTCCCCATCTCTGGAAAGCTACTTTTTTCCTGTCCATATTGGATTGGCTACAGGAGATCCTACACATCCAGCGAATGGAGGACCTGACCACAGCACTTCAGCAGGATGATAGTGCCCATCAGAAAGTATGGTTACTGTGGAATACCTTCTACTATTCTTCCTTCTTCCAGTCCTCTTTCAATGCACCTTCCAGTGGAGCTCCTCCCCAACCTCAGTGATCTTATCTCTCTCCTGTGTCTCTCCTTGTATTAATTTTGTTCTGCTGTGCTTTGGTTTATTGTATATTGCCTTGCTGTGTCACGAGCAGTTTCCCCTCCCTGCCCTCCGCCTCCCTTGTCTTTTTCTTTTTTTTGTCCCTTTGTCTTGTCTCCCTCCCTCTGTTTCTCCCCTGTTTCCCCTCTCCCCCTTGCCGGATGTAACAGTATTTGTTTGCTCTATTTTCTTTTACTGTTTATGCTTGTACTCAGGGCCGGCGCTGGGGGTGGGGCAAATTTGGCAATTGCCCAGGGTCCCCGTCCACAAAGGGGCCCCCAGGATCTGGAGCATCAGGCATTTTAGCCTGATGCTCCGCATCCCGGGAGCTCCACAGCTGTATCGGTGTGCTGTGCACGCCAATACAGTTCAATCCTATGACAGAACAGGGAGCTTGCTCTGACATAGAGGACCGCCGGTAATGCACAGGACATTGTGGTGGCTGTTAGCTGTTTTTGTCTCATTAAGAGATACTATCTACCACTAATAGTCATAAAGTCATCAGTATATGGTGGACTCAGTGGCCTGATCGGCCATTGTTTCAGTGATGTATTCGGGGGGAGGGGGGCATGGCTTGCATGAGATGCTCTGGTATAAAACTCTAAGTACTGGAGCTCACCAGAGCTCCAGGAATTGCAGTTTTAACTGCATCTTTACCACTGTTACTCACATCTAAGCTCCCTTATTTATCAGGAGGGACAGAAGGGACTTTAACTGCTGAGCTTGTTATTAATAGTCAGGATCACTGTGTTTGATATATGGGCAGGATCCTTGACAGGAGAAGCAAGGCTGGTCCTCTGTTATATAGGGACTTTAGCTGCTGCTCTCTGAATTTATAGTCAGGATTACTGCGTATGACATATGGGCAGGATCCATGGCAGGAGAGGCAAGGCTAGTCCTCTGGTAGATAATTGCTGAATTATATTCATGGCTCCTGATGAACCCACTAGAATCCACTGATGGGGGAAACACATTGAGCTTCTTAATCAGGTTTACTACAGTTTATTCTCAGCGGTTTATACATCTTACAGCTGAGACTAGCTTAGTGGCAATTGCAGCACTTCTCTGGAAGCTATCTGATCATATATAGGGGCTTCCAGTGTCGTTTCTACACTACCATCTAAAGTATTTGTTTGAGAGGGTGTGGGGTAGATGCCTCTCACTCCTACACAGTGTTATCTATGTCTCATATTTGGAGCATAAAGCTAGAATTGGAATCTGAGTATTTGGAAACATAGTAGTAGCTACGTTATTGAATGTTTTCTTTTATATCACAGAGTATTGAGGATTCCTAGGGGTAGGCATGAGTTTGTGTGGGACTAGGTTAGTGACTGATTGGGAAAGACTCAGAGTTCAAACCATCCCGTCAGTCCAATTGTTACACATCTAAGTTTGAGGCACAGAATAATCACTGCACCGGTGTGAGATATGTACTAGTCCCCATAGAAGGGATCTGATACTTGGAAATAGTGGTTCATGGTTTTCCTCTTGGTGTAGAAGGTTCGATACTGGGGGATTGACTAATAACTGAACCATTTTTTGAGTACGCAGGTCAATGAATCATATCATGGGTGTGGCTGAGGTATGTCTGTTCTGAAGTTCGGTACACACATATGCCTACACCCAGGGCCTATTTTTCTGTGATTAGCTCACACTTTTGGTGGTATATCCACTTTTATGAGTTTTAATAAACGCTAAGTTTTATTTATCTATTATTTTTTGTTTGACCATTCCAATCTGTGATCCATCTTTCTTGCAGAAGAGACGACTTAGATCTTGTGAGAATGAATCTTAGGAATAAAGGGGACAACAACTAAGTAACCCTCTCTGAGTCTTTAGTATCCAAAGATTTTGAGTTATCAATGCCCAATTGTGGACCTAGAGAGAAAGTCTTCACCACACCTTCAAGATCTCATTGTTGTTTTGAGGGTTGGTTTGGATTATAAAAGACATCACATCCCCTACTTCCTTTAGAGCAGCTCCATTGACTGGCTTTACCTCTGTATTCTTGGGCTAGGTTTTTCTTCTGGAAACCCTTTCTTTTTAACTGGAGCTTTCTCTAGAATTTTATCTAAATCGGAGCCAAACACCAGTTTTCTTTCAAAGGGTATGTCGTAGAGTTTAGATTTGGACTTAGTACCCACTTTGATCTATACTTAAGCCACAGAGCTCTCCTAGTGGCATTCTGAAGGGTTCCTCTTTCTCAATATCCATAATGGAACAAACCACTTCCAATAGGTTGTCTTTATTCTGTGAGCAGTCGAACTTTTACCTTTCAACTTTGGAAGTAAAGGTACTTCAGCTTCCTCTAGGATATCATCCTCTAAGGAGATGCATTCCTCCAAATTAGAGTCAAAAGATGCAATTAATTTCAGTTTTTTAGCCGGAGGTTGCACATCATCTACTGGAGGATTAAAGGCAGCCTTATAAGCTATTTTTTTGCCTGATCATTAATCTAAGATTTTCAGACATAATAGTTTTTTCTTGCTGCATAGTTTTTACAGTGCAGGAGTTAAAAAGAGGATTTATATGACTATCCACAAGCCTCTTACTACACAAAGCACATCTTTTAGCCTTAGGTCTCTGTGGCGGTACCTTATGTCCCTAAACATGAACATAGAAACCCATAAATAAAGGTAGATGCAGTCCAAAGTAAGGGGGCAGATTCTCTTCAGGATTAGATATAATGACTACAGTGGTCTGCAAAGCATCTCAAACCTTATATTCATCCAGGAGATTGAAATTTTGGCTCCAAAATAGCTGCCTGCATTTGAAAGGTCCACCTTCTCTGCTTATAATACTCAATCCCCATACAAGGGAGTTAGTTACATTGATGGTTCACATATCTGGAAACATGGTTTCCAGATGTGGCCTTGGCAACCTCCCGAATTCTGGAGAGGGCCATCTCATTCCCTGGTGCCCAGCGTCTGACATCATCAGTCAGAGTTGGAATTAGCCACATCTTGTGCAAAGATGTTCTGTAGCTTCTGCACAGCCTGGAGATCACTGAGACACTATTGCCAGACTGCAAGGCAAAGGGGAAGGAAAGCAGGGAGAACCAGGAAAACATCTCAGGGGGACCTGGCTCCAGCTACAAACTTTTATTGGCTGACATATAGTCTCCATGGGGCGCAGTACAACCAACCCCACTGTCCTCCCACACAAAAGGCATATGTAGCATGACTGGGAGAGGAATACATAATTCCCAGCTCCTAGGGTTAAGAAACGTAAAAAAAAAAAAAAAAAAGCTCCAGACATTAGAGAACCTCTTTGATCCTGAATCTAAGGGCTAGGCAAGGTGAGGGTATAACAGATCTGCCACTCACTTTAGTGTACAACACGAATACAGCATCCCAGAAGGGCCTGAGGGCATTGCATTCCCACCAGATATGATACAGTGTACCTCTCTCGGAACCACAACGCCAACACCGGTCGGATACACTAGCATAGATCCTGTGCAAGAGGTCAGGACATCCCTACCTAGCCAGCAAAGGAATTTGCCTGCAGAACAACCCGGAGGGAACATGGTGGAAGAGAGGACTGAGGGGGCACGGGACCCTGGCAATGCGACCACCCACACACACTGCATCCCAGGTCCTAAGGAAATGAGAGGACAGCACAGAATGCCTAACGGCGCTGGAGCGGAAGTGGGACGGGACCAGGGCAGACAGGGAAGATGAGCCGAAAGCAATTCGGCCTCTATAGAAACCCACTGCTTATCCGCTCCATGATAACGCCAATTGAAAAGGTGCAACAGCACAGCCGCCTGGTAGTACAGTCTAGGGTCTGGTAGGCCTGTGCCTCCATGACATTTACGGCGGGTTAGCGTCCGAAACCGCAGCCTGCTCCATGCTGCTCTCCACACAAACTTCCCAGAGTTTGAACGCAAGTAAAAAAATTACGTGGGAGTGGAATGGGGAGAGCCTGGAACACGTACAATAGTCGGGGGAAACAACGTCCATTTTCAGGGCGTTAATGCGGCCAAACCAGGTGAGCATAAGAGCACCATATTTCCGTAGGTCCGCCGATAGTGATTCAAGTAACGGTAGGTAATTAAGGTGGTAAAGGAGGGAGGGGTCGAAGGTGATATGGACCCTGAAATACTTAATAGAGGTAGCATGCCACTTAAAGGGGAAGCAACCGCAAGGAGAGCAGCTTCCGCACAGGGCAAGCTGATATTGAGGGTCTCGCTCTTAGACAGATTCACCTTGAAATTGCTTAAATTGCCGAAGCGACGGAACTCACGCAAAATAGACGGGAAATAGATGAGCGGTTGGGAAACATATAGGAGAAGGTCGTCAGCATATAGGGCTGTTTTGACCTGACGGTTGCCCATCTGGAGGTCATGGATGCTAGGGCAGCGCCGTATTGCCACCGCTAGGTGTTCCATAACCAACGCGTACAGGAGGGGGGACAAGGGACAACCCTGCCGCGTGCCATTCCGAACTGGAAAAGGATCGGAGAGGAGCCCGTTGACACACACCCGTGCCGACGCATCACCATAAAGAGAGAACACCTTGCCCAAATACCCAGGCCCAACCCCAACCTGTTGGAGTGTAGCCCATAGAAAGCCCCAATGCACTCGATTGAACGCTTTCTCAGCATCCACAGAGAGCAAGCACATGGGGGAGCCATTAGTGCGGGCCAAGGAGATCACCAGGAGCGTCTTGCAGACGTTCTTTCTGGCTTCGCGTCCTAATATGAAGCCAACCTGATCAGTGTGGACCAGGCCCGGCATTAGGGGGGACAGGCGATTAGCCAACAGTTTGGCGAACAGTTTGATATCAATGTTGAGCAGGGAGATCGGACGATAACTGGCGCAACAGGATGGGTCTTTACCTGGTTTGGGAAGGACTGTAATAAGGACCAACAGGGATTGGGAGGTGAATGGAGTGCTATCGTCGACACTATTGAAGACAAGGTTTTAGAACCGGGTAGTAAACCCATCGGGGCCAGGAGCTTTGCCCGAAGGGGAGAGTTGAATCGCGAGAGAGACCTCCTCTTCGGTAAAAGGTTCCTCAAGGAGTGCTCTGTAAGAGGAAGCAACAGTGGGGAGAGAGGTCTCGGTAACATATTCCCAAATTTTTTCGCGAAGGGAGTCTGGAGCAAGATCAGCATATTGGCCATGAATATTATACAGATCGTGGTAGAATGAGCTAAATGCCACTGCAATGGGGTTATGCACCGCCCGCCTGCCCGGAACCGTTGCAAAGCCGAGGAACGTATGTAAGGGTATTGCGAGGGTGTAGACGACGAGCGAGGGGCTGACTACATTTATCTGCAAACTCGTAATAATGTTTCCTAACACGGTCGCGGAAAAGCACAGACATTTCATCTAGGTGAGCTCGAAGCTCCTCTCTGGCATTAAGAAGCTCAATTAGGTCAGTCTGGGAGCATGTTCATTTATACTTCAGTTCAAGGAAATAGATCTTGGTGGGGGTGCGAGTAAACCCATGCCATCCACTCTCTTTTAAGGCAAGGACCATGTTTTATCAGTACGCCCCGGATCACGCATTTCAGCGCCTCCCATTGTAGAGGCAGTGGGGTAGGATCCTGAGCATGGTTGAGACCAAAATCCCTAATCGCAGTGCCAACGTCTGCCTTGCAGGTAGCATCCTTCAAAAGGCTGTCATTTAAGCGCCAGGTAAAGGTGCGGCGTGCAAGGCCCGGGACCTCCATTAATAAAAATACGGGTGAGTTATCTGACCAGAGAGCAGAGTAGGGTTCCAGTAGGGGCCCAGGAGAGGGCACGATGGCTGATTAGGAAGAAGTCAATACGCTCGCCAGGATGCAGTATTTGCCACACATCAACCAGTTGAGAACTGTGGAGAGCAGTCTTAAGCCGACGCAGGTGGGATTGGGAGTGGGGAGGGGGGGTGTAGAGGCAATCACAGGATCCAGTACAAAGTTAAAGTCACCCCCCTAGATGTTGGAGATATACAACAGCCAGCTTTGTCTCTATATTTGCTGGATTGACTGCAGTTCACATTTATGACACTAGATGTAGCTGTTACAATTTGTTTATCTGTAAACACTCTGTACTTTTGTTGTTTTGATGCTGGTTGATATACACATCCTGTTTTGTGTGTGTGTGTGCTGAACTGAATCTGTTATTCACCATGTGAGGTGATCTTCTCTTACTGCACTCATGTTTCACTAAAGTCTGTTCCTGTTATATACAAATGTCTATCTGGTTTTGTCTTTGCCACAACCAGCAATCGCACTCTGCAACACTAGATCCGTCAGACAGTGCAACTGGTGAGTGTGAGATGATAGGACGGAGTCATGGGTAGAAAGTTGGGTAGACAGTTAAGCGGAAGAGGCCTCCAGGGTATCCACACTCCCCTCCAATAGTTGTACAGTAGAACGAAAAGCGGACAGTTCAGCTTTGTAAGACTGCTCCAGGCGCGCCACATACTCCTCAATGTCAGACTTTGTAGGAATAGCACGAAGATGAGTGCTCAGTTGACGGAGCTCGTCCAGAGTGTCAGAGGAGGTAGCAGAGGAAGGTGGAGTGCAGGATGAGAAGGTCACAGACCCAGCAGACCCAGCTCAGTCCCCCACACCCTGGCCAGCAGAAGCAGAGTCTGTGACAGAAGTAGTTGTCAGAGGGACATGGGGGACCAGGGGCGAATATGGAGCCACAGTGGCAGAGAGCGAGCTCATTGGCACTGCAGTAGTTGCAAGACAGAGGCCACTGGTAGAGGGAGTGCCAGGGGTGAGTAAGTCCAGCTGTGCACTTGTGCCAGGAGGAGCTAACGAAGGAACAGGCAATGTGTAGCATAGGGCCGTGGTGAGGGCGGTGGAAGCAACCGGCCAGTACAGGGTAGAGTTGATGGAGGCAGGGAGGGAGATCTTCTTACCTCCTGATGGCCCCTGAGGAGAGGACTGCCGGGCGATGCTGGGCTCCAGAGAGCGCTGATGTGCACTCTCTGCTGATTTTAAGTGGAATCTGTGGCGGAGTCTCCTATTTTCAAACAGAAATCATGACTTTAATAAGGAAACTGGTCACTGCAAGGTACTGGAGCTAGTTGCATGGCCATTTTGATGATGACAGACTCCCTTTAAGCTTGTCTTAAATGTAACGTGTGTAATGTGACAAACATGACACTCAAAAAAGGGCAAATACAGTACATTTCCCCAAAAAAATGTATTTGGACTCTGCTTTCAGAGTCTGCTTATTGTTCTTGTTAGCTGCACATCAGTAGGGATGCAGGCAGATTAGTAATGGTATAAGTATAAAGAAAATTATACTCCCCACTTCGTCTCTCAATGCTGCAGTTATGGAAAGCTATCCTATTATTCAAAATAATATTTTGTTGTGACAGTCTCCACAGAAACTGAAAAACAGAATCATTCTTTTGCAGGGATGATAATAATAAATTCTTCTAGCCAGTGAATGAAAGCCTTCAGAACCTTTTTTTGATCATGTGTTGCTTACGGTTGCGAGCTTGTTATAGCAAAGATCTGTGACATGAGCAATTCAATATACAGGATTTGCCAGGGAACAAAAAAGCGGGGGGCATTAATTAAACAAACCAGACCAAGGACATAACTATACACACAGATACATGCACACACATACACATACCACCCAACTGTCCCGGATTCTGCGGGACAGTCCCAGATTGTGGGTCCTGTTCCAGTCGGTGGGAGGTATGTCCCGGATTCAACTCATGTGCATCCAGACGCGGACAGCTCTTTCTTCACCACTGTTCCCATCTGCATGCTCCGAAGGGGGGCATTAAGCTGGTGGCAGATGAAGGGGGACATTAAACTGGGGACAGATGGAAGGAGACATTAAATTGGGACAGATGGAGGAGTGGACATTAAACTGGGGGGCAGATGGAAGAGGACGTTAAACCGTGGGGCAGATGTAGGGGGCAATTAAACTGAGGGCAGATGTAGGGGGGCAATTAAACTGGGGGCAGATGATGAGGACAATTAGCTGGTGGCAGATGAAGGGGGACATTAAACTAGTGGCAGATGTAGGGATAATTAAACTGGGGCAGATTAAGGGAGGACATTAACTTGGTGGCAGGCGAAGGGAGACATTAAACTGGCGGCAGATGAAGGGGGGACATTAAATTGGTGGCAGATGAAGGGGAATATTAATCTGGGGACATATGAGGGGGACATTAAGCTGGTGGAAGATGAAGGGGGCATTAAACTGGGGACAGATGGAAGGGGACATTAAACTGGGGGGGCAGATGGAGGAGGACAGTAAACCGAGGGGGTAGCTACCCCCACGGCTTAATGTCCCCCTCCAGCTGGCCCAGTTTAATGTCCCCCTCCAGCTCCCCCAGTTTAATGTCCCCATCTAGTTGCTCCCAATTTAAACTGGGGCACGGGAAGAGGGAATTCATACTGTAAGGCAATTGGAGTGGAACATTATAATGTGGGGGCATATAATGTTAGGGTGACTGTAGGAACATTATACTGTGTGGGGGCACAAAGAAAAATGGGTGAGAATGGGCAGAGTCAATGTAGAAGTGGGTGGAGCTAAATTTGTCGCGGCGCGCATAGTGCACCACACATTTTGTCCCTCTTTCTGTCCTTTGAAAGTTGGGGGGTATACACATACACACACACACTTGACCTTTTTTGACATTCAGGACTGCAGCAATTCATTGTGGCATAAACAGGCATCAGCCACAGGTATTGAATTCCATCAAACACCATTACTCCACCAAGCTAAATTGTTGACACCTGACAGAAAGGGTTAATTGATTTATGCTGCTTGTTACAATACTGACCCTCCCATTCCCAACAATAACAAAAAGCTGGATTCATCTGACTAGACAATTTTTATTTTTTTTTTCAGCTGTTTTGTGCACATTGTCCACTGGAGCCTTTCTGTTTCCCTCAGAGAGCAATGGCACTTGAACTGTGCTAAGGAGTGATGAGTTGTGTCCAGACATGTTAGTTGGAGTACCAGTATTGTATTCAGCTGTACTTTGCTTGACTCTGTATCAGAACAATTCTTGATCTTGACATCATCATCCTCTGACCCCTTTCATTGACAAGTTGTAGGCACAACTAGGTCCACACAAGGTCCCTATGTTGTGGATATTTTCCTTCAATCACACCATTCTCGGTATGGGTGACGAGGTAAAATGTTTTGCTTTGTGTTTAAGGCTAAGGCCCCATGTAGCGAGCCACAGCAAAAAAGTGCTGCGGGAAAAACCATGGGGGAAACACATTGTGTTTTTTCCCGCAGTTTTCACAGAAAGTCTTCAGAGTTTTCCTCTGCGGACTTTCTGCTTCAATTATACCTATAGGGAAACTGCTGACGTTTCTGTAGGTATAATGCGATTTCCAAAATGCAACGGCTATTAGACTGGCCGCCTAATGCTCTGTTTTTTCATTGTGGGGGGGGGGGTGATTTCTTAAGACTGGTAATTCTTATGCCAGTTTTAATTCATTCCCTACCAGGTACATGACTCTCTGAAATCACTAGCGAGTCTTGTACCTTGTAATGTAATTCTAGCGCCTGATAATTGATCTATACCAGTCAGTGAGCTATACTAAATCTTTTTGGACCAGGGCATCCCCACCTCGGCCCAGACAGATTCAAGCCCTGTCTAAAAAAGTGGTGAGTGGGGCGCAGAGGCAGAAATGTGCCACAGTGCGCCAAAAATGCACCAAGATGAGGCGCATTTTTGTCCACTATCTAGGCGCATCTGTAAATGTGAGCCAATGTACAAAAAGTAGGGAAATGTTCACAACCATATGGGTTGATATAGAAGCGTTTTGATTTCCTCTGCACTAGTAGAGCTGCAGCAGGGTATGTCTGCTCTCACCTTATAAGAGGAAGGTCAGCAACAACTTTGGTGTTGTATAGGGAAAACTGCATAGGGCTATGGGAAATTTCTGTGGTATAAAAGGTATCAGTTAACCCTTTAAGGACGCAGGGTAGTTTGTGCTCAGCGATTTTATTCATATTTTCCTTCTCTGCCTTCCAAAATAAATAACTTTTTTATTTTTCCATCGACATAGCTAAGTGACGGCTTATTCTTTGTGCAATGAGTTGTACTTTCTTTGGCTGGTTGTACTTAATTTAGCACCATTTTGGGGTACATATAATGTTTTGATTATCTTTTATTAACGTTTTTGCGGGTTCCATGTGAAAAAAACCGCCACAATTTCATAATTTTTTGCATTTTATTTCTATGGCGTTCACTCTGCATTGAAAAGGACATGGAAACTTTGTAGGTGGATCATTATGGCGATACCATATTTATATTGTTTTTATTATGTTTTACAACGTTTACTAATAAAACCTCATTTTTCAAAAGTTAACTATTTTCCTGGGATCACCATACTGTATTCTGTTGCTTATAACTTTTTTACTGTTTAGTTGATGGAGATATTTATTTGTGGGGCAAGTTGTAGTTTTTATTCGTACCACTGTTTGGTACATATGACTTTTTGATCACTTTCTATTGCTATTTTTGAGTAGAAGCAAGGTGACCAAAATACACTAATTTGCGAAATGCGGTATATATATATTTTTTATGGTTTTTCACCATATGGGATAAATAATGCTATTTTGGGGTAGTAGGAAATTATACGTACATGGGGATACCAAACATGTTTGTTTACTTTATTATGTTTACATTATGCGTGTTTTAAATTTAAAAGGCAGGTTTTTAAACTTATTGTTTCTCTTTTTAACTTTATTTTTAACTTTTAATTTTTTTTTTTTTACTTTTTCCTGTCCCACAAGAGGACTTGAACCTGGGATCTGTTGATCCCCTGTGCAATGTACTACAAATGTGTAATATGTCAACCCCTTGGACTCCACAATTCTATCCAAACCACCCAGATGACCCATGTTACCATTGAGGACCAATGACAGGCCTCAGCAGTGACCTCCCCCCAGGGCCTGTGATGTCACAAGAGGCCTGAAGAGGACATGGGATGACCACAGGATTGCGAGACAATGCACAGGAGAGGTGAGGCAAGGTGAGTGTAAGTATTTGTTATTTTTCCTCACCTCCCCTGAACCTCTACTTATTATACTCTGGGGTCTGAGGAAACCCAAGGGTACAGTTAGTTAACTGTCTTAACCATGTATCTAAATGTCTTGACCAGGGAGTATGATATGTTAGAATTCCCCTTGCACTCATTCCCCAGTAGTCCCCTCTTAGCTACATACCTGAGAGACAGAGAGCTAATAACTTAGTTTAACATGGAGGGGATTTCTAGTAGGGAAGTGGTGTACTTGGCTTTCACATGGCATTGTTTACTCATTTAACCAAGCAATCCCTTGTGGGTTAATTTTCAAAAACTAGTGTTCTTGCCTTTGTCCTTTTGATCGAATGTTCTCATTTTAGTCTGATGCTTTTTCCAATAATCTCTTTTTTTTCATTTTCTAAGCTCTACGAAGTATCTGAACATTACTTTTGCACTATGGTGCTCACTACAGTGAGGACGCAATGTTTTTTATCTATTAATATCACAGTACATGCAACTGCTTTTTTTTTTTCTATAATGTATTACAAACCTTGCAATCTTTTTTTATAAACAGTCTCTGGCTCAGGCCCCAGAGAGATAGTTAAGGTGCTAAGTTACGTCAATTGTCTTCTTCTACTACAATCATGATTATTCTGATAAAAAAACCATTGAGGTCCATTTATTTGCATCTTTTTTTTTTTTTAGTGTTCGCCTTTTTTTTACGTGTAGTATTTCCATGTACCTAATTTACTGAAAGGCACACAATGCATATTAAATCTTGCACAAAATCGTCTCATACATGATACTGTTTTGAGCTGTTTTAGGAAAAAAAAAAACATGATGCACTCCGCTGCGTTTTTTTTTGCTACTTTTTTAGCTGCATTCCGCAATGTGGGGCCTCAGCCTTAGGGTTTTTTACACTGCCCAGACAGGCAACAGAGTACATTTCTGTCTTTTTTTTTTTTTTTTAATGGTACTAAAGATAAGCCATGCACACTTTTCCCAACAAAGGCCAGGTTCCCACGTTGGGTTTCCGCCGCTGTGAAAAAAATGCTGTGTTTTACACTACCTGCAAAGTGGATGGGGATTCCCGCTAATTCCATCCATACAGTGCAGAAAAAAAATCTGCAGCGGAAATGCTGCGATTTCAAAAACCATCACAACTTGTCAATTATACCTACGGAAACACTGGTGTTTTCCTTATAGGTATAATAGGAGCAAAAATGTCTGCAGTTGGAAACTCTGAACTTTCTGTAAAAAAAATGCAATGTGTTTCCTCCACAGTGTTTTCCACAGCATTTTTTTGCTGTGGCTCGCTACGTGAAAGGCTAAGGCCCCATGTTGCGGAAACGCTGCTTTTTTGTTGCAGATTTTGCTGCGGTTTTTGAGCCAAAGTCAGGAGCGGATTGAGCAGTAGGTAGAAGTATAAGATCTTCCTATATATTTCCCATTCCTTTTGTAGCCATTCTTGGCTTTGGCTCAAAAAAACGCAACAAAATCTGCAACAAAAAAAGCTGCGTTTCCGCAACGTGGGGCCTTAGCCTTAAAAAGGAAAATGATGAGCAGTGTGATTAAGGCTAGAAAACAGGTGCAAATATAAAGTAAATTGTGTGAAAGTAGCCTTAATAAAAGTGGCAGACTTAGACAAAAAAAATGCTGAAATGGCTTCATAAATGCCCCCATTGTATAGTCAGTGGAGTTTCATACTCTTGTGTACAACCCACTGGATTTACAGACCAATGAATATAAGCTAGTATATACTATATCTAAAATATATGACATATTGTCAAACATAGATGCCATTCCTATAGCCAGATATTTAAAATATGTGACAATACTTTCAAATATAGATGCCATTCCTATAACAGATTACATATAGACAACAGACTCTCAACCTGCCACTGGGATTTCTAGACAAATGAATATAAGACAGTTTTACTTTGCCTAAAAATATTACATATTGTCAAACATAAGTACCATTCCTATGACAAATTCCAAGTTTTCATATAATACATCACTTAGTGCTGTTGTTCAATGGTTTCTTCATTCTTTTCATTTTATTTTGTATTTTACTGCAGATTTATCTCCTCTTTTACATAGCAAGGTTACGAGAACCTGAATAACAACCTGTCTCCATACAGGTTGCATGTTGTCGTGTTGTACATGTATTTATTTAGGCTTTATTTACTTGGTATTTCAGCATCATAAGACCTTGACTTGATATTTCCCCAATGTGAGAATGTGAGAACAATGCCACCTAGTACCAATTATAATATGTACTTTAAAAGTGCAACATGTACATCTATATATCTACATTGTTGGAAAACAATAATGGTTTACGTACAATATGACGTGCTAACCTTTACTTTTGCTCATATGGGAAGTCATATAGATGGTGTCAAATGCATGTGGTATTGCCTCTGCAGTAATAGTAAATACTGTACATAGTAATAATATTCAGTAAGAAGCTCCATTTTTGTGTTCAGTGGGGCTCCCAGGACAGCCATAGAAATATTACTATTGAGCTTGGTATAAAAATGTATTGATTTAGTCTGATACCGCAATTCAAGTAATATTTAGATGGTTTAATCAAGTTTTTTTTTTTTTTTTTTTTTTTTAAAGTATGTTACGTAATTCTATAAATAATACTGTATGCAACATTTATCAAAATTTACATTAATCAGACGCAGGGGCGCACCGCTAATGAGGCAAAGTGAGGCGGCACTGTCTGGGGGGCGGCATTTTTACTATTTATTTAATGTAAACCAGCCCAAGACAGGCCGCTTAAAAAAAAAAAAAACAGAGCTGAGCGGGGCCTGTCCTGGGCTGGTTTACGAGACATCGCATCTCAGCGCAGGTGGCGATACAATGACGTCATCACGCCGCCTACGCTGAGACACAGACGTCGCGGACAAAAAGAGGCGGCGGCTCCATCAAGGTATCGCAGGTAGGTGCGGAGAACTTTTTTTTTATATATATATAAATAGGCCGTAACCTGCTGGAGTATCCCCAGCAGGTAACGGCCTATTTATTTACCTACCCCGCGTCTGCTCGTGGCCGCCTCCGCTTCCCCTTCTGCTATGGGACGCAGAAAGGGAAGTGGATGTCGCTGTGAGCAGCCACGGACATCGGTAAGTGAGGCCGCGGGCCTCAAATACTACTATTATTATACTCCGAGATCTTTTCAGACCCCGGGGTATAATAATCGGACACCCAGGGGAGGTGATAAACATAAAAAAACAGTGTTACTCACCTCTCCAGCGATCGGTGTTACTCCGAGCAGGCTTGGGGCCTCTGGTGACATCATTAGATCGCGTCGCCGGCCTGATCGCGTGACGTGTGTGCACAATTAAACAGGGCCGAAAGCTATGTTTGTCACCTACCCTGGGTCTGCGATCATTATACTCGGGGGTCTGAAAAGACCCCCGAGTATAATAATAGTTCATGGGTGGGCAACTATGGGGCATAATACCGTGTGCAGGGGCCACTGTGGAGCATAATACCAGTGCAGGGGCCACTGTGGAGCATAATACCAGTGCAGGGGCCACTATGGGGCATAATACCATGTGCAGGGGCCACTGTGGAGCATAATACAAGTGCAGGGGCCACTGTGGAGCATAATACCAGTGCAGGGGCCACTGTGGAGCATAATACCAGAGCAGGGGCCACTGTGGAGCATAATACCAGTGCAGGGGCCACTGTGGAGCATAATACCAGTGCAGAGGCCACTGTGGAGCATAATACCAGTGCAGGGGCCACTATGGGGCATATTACCGTGTGCAGGGGGCACTGTGGAGCATAATACAAGTGCAGGGGCCACTATGGAGCATAATACCCTGTGCAGGGGCCACTTTGGAGCATAATACAAGTGCAGGGGCCACTATGGAGCATAATACCAGTGCAGGGGCCACTATGGAGCATAATACCGTGTGCAGGGGCCACTGTGGAGCATAATACCATGTGCAGGGGCCAATATGGAGCATGATACCGTGTGCAGGGGCAATATGGGGCATAATACCGTGTGCAGGGGCCACTAGGGAGCATAAAACTGTGTGCAGGGGTTGCTGTGGAACATAATACCGTGTGCTGGAGCCACTGCAGGGCATAATACCGTGTGCAGGGGCCACTATGGAGCATAATACCGCGTGCAGGGGCCGCTGCGAAGCATAATACAGTATGCAGGGGCCACTATGGAGCATAATACCGTGTGCAGGGGCCGCTGCGAGGCATAATACAGTGTGCAGGGGCTGCTGTGGAACATTATAATGTGTGTAAATGAGGCGTTATAAACAGGGGCTATGGTGCCTGTTTATATCCCACATTGTCTGTTTATAGTGGCCGTGTGATGTACAATAATTCCAGCCTTGTCACATAGACATGTTTAGGACGAGGCTGTAGTTACATTACATGGCCGCTATGAGATGAATGACACTATGTAAACAGAGCGCTTACACAGGTACCATTCACACAGTTGATCAGTAGGGGTCCTGGGTTTTTGAGCCCCACTGATTAGTTTATTAATGACCTGGAAAACCTTTTAATTAGTTAACACCTGGGTACACACAGTTATACAGTTATTATACACATTAGTTATACAGGGTACACACAGACATTATTAATATAAAGATGCACTTGGGGGTATTATTCATTATGGGGGGTTATATCATATATATTATAATTGGAGGTAGCAGCAGGATGGGGGCTTTGTGTAGGTGAGGACAATGTGGGTCGGATGCCTGGAAAAGTGAGGAGCCAAAGATGTCTGTGTTGCAAATTTTACAGAGACAAGTCACAGCTGGAAGAAGTGGTCATGGCGGTCCAAAGGGAACAGAAGGGAAATGTGAAGGATTAGTCAGAGACGTCACCTGTAAGTCACAAAGTGTTACTGCACTATGTACACCTAAATAATAGAGGATAAATACCTGAGTGATGGGGGTCTGTCTGCTGAGACCCCCACTGAGCCTGAGAATTGTTTTTTTCCCCGCACTGGGTGGGAATTCAGCCTGACCACAGCCATATATAGACATGTCGCTTGGTGGATGGACGAGCCCGCGTGGCTCTTATTCACTTCGATGGGAGTGCCAAAGATACCTGAAGTCCAGTACTCAGCTATCTGCGGCGCTCCTATTATAGAGAATGGGGGCCACGTGGGCTCGTCCATCCACCAAGCAGAAGATGTGTGAAGTTACTTTCATTATTAATGCTGTGTAGTTGATCTGATACTGAAGTAATACAGGAAGAAGAATTCTTAAAAGCTGTTTTATAACTTTGTGTATTGTGTATATTGTGCGACGATAACAACGTGTGAAGCTAGTAGCATGGAAACTCAATTTTTTTTTTTTTTTTTTGGTGGGGGCGTATTCCTATAGTCCGCCTCAGGCAGCAAAGAGGCTAGGTTCACCACTGATCAGACCCCTAAAATCCCTCCATTCTATTTTGAGCAGCAAAATCAGTACTCCTAGTGCACCAACTGCATCATTTCAATAACACTTCAAGGGTAAGGCCCCATGTAGTGGGCCGCAGAAAAAGGCTTCGATCGATGCGTTGCACTACGATTTTGCCCGCAGCACTTTCTGCTTCCATTATACCTATAGGGAAATAGCCAGCAATGGGTCTAATCAGTAGAGAGTCTCAAGCTTCGGCACGACATCCATGGCAAGATCGGGCAAGACGATTATTTCTTCAGCATCCTGTTGCGATCTCTGCCTCCTATTGAAAACAATAGGAGGTAGAATCTGGCTGGAATCTGACGCTGATTTTGCTGAATTAGGACATCTGGACAGACAATTAACAGAACATTTAATTAGGTACCTGGATGGGAAGGCTTTAATTAATCAGAGCCAGCACGGCTTTATGCCTAATAAATCTTGTCAGACTAATCTTATTTCCTTCTATAATAAAGTCACTGAATGGTTGGACCAGGGGAATGCAGTGGACATAGTATATCTTGACTTTAGTAAGGCATTTGATAAAGTATCACATAACATTCTTATTGAAAAAATGATCAAGTATGGCTTTGATAAAATATCAGTAAGGTGGGTTCACAATTGGCTAAATGATCGGGCACAACGAGTAATTCTAAATGGCTATACATCAAACTGGAAGAAAGTAAAAAGCGGGGTGCCGCAGGGCTCTGTCCTGGGCCCAGTACTTTTTAATATTTTTATAAATGATCTGGATGATGGGATTAATGGGGAACTAATAAAATTTGCAGATGATACAAAGATAGGAGGAATGGCCAACACTAGAGAGGAGAGAGAGTGCATCCAAAAGGACTTAGACACACTGGAACAATGGGCTGAGGTGAACAAAATGGTATTCAACAGGGACAAATGCAAAGTTCTACATCTGGGTAACAGAAATGCAAGAAGCATATATAGTATGGGAGGAATAGTACTAAGTGAGAGTACAGGGGAAAAGGATCTGGGCATAATAATAGATCACAAATTCAACATGAGTCAACAGTGCGGTGCGGTGGCTAAAAAGGCTAACCAAATTCTAGGATGTATCAAGACGAGCATTGAAGCTAGATCAAGAGAGGTAATTATTCCGCTGTACTCTGCCCTGGTCAGACCCCACCTGGAATACTGTGTACAGTTCTGGGCTCCCCAGATTAAGAAAGACATCGATTTATTGGAGCAGGTCCAGAGAAGAGCAACCAAAATGGTGGAAGGTCTACAAACCATGTCCTACGAAGAAAGGCTAAAAGAATTGGGACTGCTTAGTTTGCAGAAGAGAAGGCTAAGGGGAGACTTAATAGCGGTATTTAAATATCTGAAAGGTTGTCACAGTGCAGAGGGATCTACCCTATTCTCATTAGCAGAAGGAAGCACGAGAAGTAATGGGATGAAACTAAGGGGAAGGAGATTCAGATTAGACATTAGGAAAAACTTTCTAACAGTAAGGGTAGTGAGGGAGTGGAATAGGCTGCCACGGGAGGTGGTGAGTTCTTCATCAATTGAAATCTTCAAGCGGAATCTGGATAGGTATATAGCTGGGATGATCTAGGAATTCCTGCTTTTGCAGGGGGTTGGACTCGATGGCCCTTGAGGTCCCTTCCAACTCAAACAAACAAAACAAAACAAAACAAATTATGAGAATTGAAAATCTGCATCGAGTAAAGTTAAAAAGGACCTGTCACCAAGTACAAAATGCTAAATTACATATATTATTTGGTTTGTACTTGGTGACAGGTCCTTTTAAGACAATTGTACATAAGGATCCTACATCTAACTCATGTCTCCTCCGTTAGGGCTTACACACTCTGTTTTTTTTTCTTAAAAGGCCAGTATGTTCAGTAAATCATCACCTTCCAATCTCTTTCACTTGTGGGTTATATAAGGCACCACCCCTAAAGAAGTTTGCCTGAGCAAAGCTTTTAGTGTCAGATGAAAGTCTTGTACTTAACCGATCTGTTTGCCCATTTTCCTGACCTCTGCCTGTATACCAAACTCTAAGCCTGTTCTACCTGTCTTGACCTCACTAGTTTATCATATTGACTCTGTGCCTACTGCCATGACCCCTACTTGTATACTATGATGAACATACTAGACCTGCACTGTCCTCAGCAATCCAGTGACCATGTTTCTGTCTGTCCTTTTGCTGCCACACACCCACATCTCTTGACTTGTTTGGGTCATCCACCAATAAATTGAAACTGCTCCTAGAGGTAATGACCTGATGGCTTTCTGCAGAGAAGATCAGATCCCTGTATGGAGGTTGGGGGGGGAGGGGAGTGGGTGAAAAAAAGGTTATGCCAGTTTCGTGGTACAGTGAGTCTTCATCCACTACGGTGTACTGTAAGAACTACATGCTTATAACATGTAGATTGTGATCTCTGACAACGATGTGCCAAGTTTATTAACCCCTTTCCACTCGGCCCTGTACTATTACATCACAATGACCTTATAGTTAACGCTTAGCACCGTAATAGTATGGTGCATTTGTTCATGCCATATGACTATTCGTATATGATTTCCTCATGACTTCTGGGTCTTGACTGTATTATACACTGTGACTCCGGCAACTTGACCCCTCAGATACTGTGATCAATAGCAATCATGTCATCTGTGTGGTTCGGAGATAGTATGCTCCGAGGGATTGCCATGGCACTCAGGAAGTGAGCAGTGCCTATTCCTATTGCACATATGGAGCCTATGTGTGATATACTGCAACACAATGTATTGCAGTATATTCAGGTTCAAGTCCCCTTGTGGGACAGAAAAAAAAAAGTATAAAAAAAAAAAAGAAAAAAATTCAAAAGAAAGTATAACAAATAATTAAAAAAACACCTTTTAATTTCAAAAATACATAACATAAACAAAGTTAACAAACATGTTAGGTATCCCCATGCATAAGTTCACACTATCCAAAAATTATTCTGTACAGTGAATGCCATAAAAAAATACACACTGCAATACGCAAATTAGTGTATTTTGGTCAACTCACTTTCTCCCAAAAATAGCAATGAAAAGTGATGAAAAAGTCATACATATCAAAAATTGGCACCAATAAAATCTGCAACTTGCCCCACAAATGAAGAACCCTCATATATTTCTGTCAACAAAACAGTATAAAAAATGTAATAGGCATCAGAATGCAGTGACCCCAGAAAAATCGTTAGTTTTTGAAAAATGACATTTATAAATGAACATGGTAAAACATAATAAAAGCAATATAAGTATGGTATTGCTGTAAACGAAATGACCCACTGGACAAAGTTGCCATGTCATTTTCAATACAGAGTGAATGCCGCAGAAACAAAATGCAAAAAATAATGATAGAATTTGGGTTTTGTTTTACATGAACCCCACAAAAAACGTTAATACAAACACTGTATGTACCCCAAAATGGTGCCAAATGAAAGTACAAATTGTCACACAAAGAATAAGCCCTCACTTAGCTATGTCGACTGTAAAATAATAAGTTATGAATTATGGAAGGTGGAGAAGGAAAATTTTAAAAAGGTTGTTGAGCATGAATGCAGGATGGGCATGTTTAGTGATGATGCAGCAGTGTTCAGTAATAGAAGAAAACTCCCCCTGTGCTCAAAGAGTCTCATTTGAATAAAGAATGAAATTGAGGCCCCACGTTGCAGAAACGGACCTTTTTTTGTTGTAGATTTTGCTGCGTTTTCTTGAGCCAAAAACCACAAAAAAAATCTCAAACAAAAAAAGCTGCATTTCCGCAACATGGGGCCTCAGCCTAAAAGTGCTTTTTTTCCGCATTTCTGGGGCTCTGAAACATAAGAAAGTTATCATTTTTATTCTGCTAAAAGCATCTACAGCACTATGCGAGCGGTTTAAAGTAGTTTCGGGCAGTGATAGACTTCCTTTAATAAATTTCCCCCATTATCTATAATCCTATATGTATGGCATCATAATTATCAATCCCCCGTGTATTAAATCTGAAAAACATAAATAATATGAGAAAAACAAACAATAACATTTACTTTAGCGTGAGTTATCCCTGGAGATATTGTTCCTGTTAAAAACTCAATTTCTTTTATCCTCTTTTCCTGTTTACTTTTTATAAACATTCTCTTAAACCATGAATACATGAATTACAATCTTTATATTTGATTTTGTGTGAAGCATAAATATTCCTATTTGACAGACACTTGTGTGTCACCTGGGATTAATATTCTCTCTTTGATTTAAATTGTAACAGTAATTGTCAAACCTATTATACAGAGCCGCGTTAGATATAATAGAGAGAAATTCACATAATAATGTACAGAAATCCTGACCAAACTGAAGCAGAAGTAATTACATTTCATTTGAACACTGTAATAGAGGAATATTTTCTGCACACATGGGATGTAGAAATGCAAATCTTAAAAGTGAGTAGTTTAGGTATATACTAAAAGCTGGGCAAACAGGATAAAAAATGCACTACACTTCTGCTACAACCAAATCCCTGTCCTGAAGACACCCATGACGTGGTTCACATAGGGTAGAAAGAAAAGCACAATTTGGTTTTGAAGGTCGCAAAAATTATTTACAAACTACTCAGAATGATATAACAACCATAAAGTGTTATCTACCTATCTCTGCTTTAATGTTGCTTAGCTTGTCAGCTCCTTCATTGCCCAGAAGCTCCGCAGCAGAGTCGTCAGGTTGCCAAGGCACCCAGCGTCTAAAGAGCATGTCATCAGGGTGGCATATTTAAAACCTGTGTTTGCCATGCTCCCTGCCTGATTCTAAGTTTGTTTACTGCCTATGCTACTTTGCTATTTAGCTTGTCTTATGAACACCTTTTGCTGCTGATCTTAGAATTGACTCCAGTGATCCTTTTGTCTTGCAGTTTGAACATCGGCCTGGTGTATTTAGTTCTGTGACTGACTATCCATGCTAAGGAGGGGAAGCCGTTTGCAGGAGGTATTCAGTAATGTGTATATGAAGTGAGCACTAGGTTGCAAAGTTGTTCTGTTTGTGGTAGACAAGTATGTAAGCTATGTACCGGGGTGGGCTCCCCAGGATACAGCGAAGTCACGAACAAAGGAAGCGACTCCAAGTCAATTTAGTAAAAACAAGATTTTACTTAGTGTAGTAACACCCCTTTACCAAAAAGAACACTACCAGATATTTACATACACTCAGCCAGTAAGCTGAGACCCTGGTGTTGTACAGCACGGTGCCCTCCAATGTGTGCCTCCAATACACTCCAAGCTTTTACCTATCTGCAGGCTGCAACTAACCAGCCGCTTGTTACCTTTTTATCATCCTAGTCTCAGGAACAATTCAGTGAGTGTGATAAGGGCACCGGCGGTATAACACAAAAGCTTACAAACTTATCAACATACCCCTATTCCCCCCAAACAAAGTACAACCAAGTAAATATAATAGTAGGTCAGCTTGCAAGCCAAAGAAATGAGAAATTGCATAAAATGTCACTTCTAGACTTCCTCAGAAGCTCCTCTCTGGGAGTTACAACTCACTAGAATTCTCTTAGTCCTTACTACCGAATAGGTAGCTAATTCACCAGTAGTGTGGCCTGTGAAGATGAGTATGCCTAACTATTCTAACTACAGGCCCTTACTCAGTCTCAAGCAATTTGCGCCAAAAATGTAATGCGGTGCATGCAAGATTACTTCTCTTACTGACCTGGGTCTGTTGGGTACCTTTAGTCTTTGTCTGGAACAGCTGGAAGTGGGGTTCATCCAGAAAACATGCGATCTCACTGACAGGACCACTTCTCAGCCAGGTCCTTGATAGCAATCTTCAACTTAGGATGCTGTCTGAACAAACCCTGGAACAGTCGTTTAATGAAAGAAAAATCCACAATGGTCACAGAAATAACTTGAATCTGACAAAAGTAATAACATATAAAAACATGTTAACAAGCCACAAAGCTTCTGGGAGAATGTCCCATGGACAGATGAGACAAAAATAAAAATTTTTGGCAAGGTACATCAACTCTATGTTCACATACAGAAAAATGAAGCATATCTTGAATAGAACACTGTCCCTAATGTGAAACATGGAGGAGGCTCTGTTATGTTCTGGGGCTGCTTTGCTGCATCTGGCACAGGGTGTCTTGAATCTGTGCAGGGTACAATGAAATCTCAAGACTATCAAGGGATTCTAGAGAGAAATGTGCTGCCCAGTGTCAGAAAGCTTGGTCTCAGTCGCAGGTCATGGGTCTTGCAAAAGGATAAAGACCCAAAACACATAGATAAAAACGCCCAAGAATGGCTAAGAGGAAAACATTGGACTATTCTGAAGTGGCCTTCTATGAGCCCTGACCTAAATCCTATTGAGCATCTTTGGAAGGAGCTGAAACATGCCATCTGGAAAAGGCACCCTTCAAACCTGAGACAACTGGAGCAGTTTGCTCATGAGAAGTGGGCCAATATACCTGTTGAAAGGTGTAGAAGTCTCATTGACAGCTACAGGAATTGTTTGATTGCAGTGATTGCCTCAAAAGGTTGTGCAACAAAATATTAAGTTAAGGGTACCATCATTTCTGTCCAGGCCTGTTTCATGAGTCTTCTTTTTTAAAAAATTCTGTTGAAGCATGGTTGAAAAGCATATATATTATTACTTTTGTCAGATTCAAGTTATTTCTGTGACCATTGTGGGTTTTTCTTTCATTAAACGAGGGGTACCAACAATTTTGTCCACGTGTGTATAACAAGTGGTAAGGAGAAAAACCCAAAGAGAATTTACATCATGAAACCATGAAATGCTATCCACGATACTGGAGAGGGGAAAAGACGACGCGTGTTTCACCTAAGCTTTGTCTGGGAGTGTGTCAAGGCTAAGGACAACCTGATATATATAGGGTAAATCAGCCAATACAAATGAAGCCATACATATTAAATTATGAACGCCTAAAATCATATGAGATGAGTGATACCTGTATGTAAAGACCCACATGGCGAGAGGAGGAGGAACAGGACAAATAGTGCCTATTCATGAAGTGCAACTTTGCAGTCAGACCAAAAAAGGCCAGGGGATAATCAAAGATGGCCACTGCCAGTTCGTACATGCACAAATATAAAATAAATGATCAAAAAAGTATATAGCGCTTGCGAAATACTGATGGTAAGTCTCACAGAGCATAAAATATATATACAAACAAAATATAGATGTGATATTCTTATAAATATATGTGTGATAGTAAGGAATAAAGTGTATGCATATAGTAGATAACAATGTGAAATGAGTAAACAAATACTGTAAAGGACTAATGAAAGTGTGAAATATATGCCAAAATCTTTGGCCCAATTCCATAGCGACTTCTCAAAGGCTTGTTCAGTGGAGCATATCTATCGAACTCTGAGAAATTGGCCAGTAGGGATACCACGAATCAGCACTCCTGAATGCGAAGAAGAGGAGTGTAAAAGTGTATTTGTTGCTGTAGATTTCCGAAATAGATCTGAATAAATCACCTCATCGCTGCCAACCGATAATTGAACATCCAAAAAGTCGATTTCTCGATTGCTCCACTTAGAAGATAACTTGATGTCCTTGCTATTCCTATTGAGAAAATCCAAAAACATCATAAGCTCACTCACTGAGCCTTGCCAGATCGTAAGAATGTCATTGATGTATCAACCCCAGAAATTGCAATTTTTCGATCACTGGGGCAGGCTCAGTGAGGAAAATGGATTTCCCCCACAGCCCCAGGAATTGATTTGCATATGTGGGTGCACAAGACGCTTCCATAGCAGTACCCTTCAGCTGTAGGAATATACAGTCATGGCCAAAAGTTTTGAGAATGATACAAATATTAATTTTTACAAAGTCTACTGCTTCAGTTTTTCTAATGGCAATTTGCATATACTCCAGAATGTTATAAAGAGTGATCAGTTTTACAGCAATTACTTGCAAAGTCAATATTTGCCTAGAAAATGAACTTTATCCCCCAAAACACATTTCAACATCATTGCAGCCCTGCCTTAAAAGGACCACCTAACATCGTTTCAGTGATTGCTCCATTAACACAGGTGTGGGTGTTGATGAGGACAGGGCTGGAGATCAATATGTCATGATTAAGTAAGAATGACACCACTGGACACTTTAAAAGGAGGCTGGTGCTTGCCATCATTGTTTCTCTTCTGTTAACCATGGTTATCTCTAAAGAAACACGTGCAGTCATCATTGCACTGCACAAAAATGGCCTAACTGGGAAGAGTATTGCAGCTAGAAAGATTGCACCTCAGTCAACAATCTATCGCATCATCAAGAACTTCAAGGAGAGAGGTTTCATTGGTGCCAAAAAGGCTCCAGGGCGCCCAAGAAAGACCAGCAAGCGGCAGGACCGTCTCTTAAAAGTGTTTCAGCTGCGGGATCGGGCTACCAGCAGTGCAGAGCTTGCTGAGGAATGGCAGCAGGCAGGTGTGAGTGCATCTGCACGCACTGTGAGGCGGAGACTCTTGGAGCAAGGCCTGGTCTCAAGGAGGGCAGCAAAGAAGCCACTTCTCTCCAGAAAAAACATCAGGGACAGACTGATATTCTGCAAAAGGTACAGGGAGTGGACTGCTGAGGACTGGGGTAAAGTCATTTTCTCTGATGAATCCCCTTTTCGATTGTTTGGAACATCTGGAAAACAGCTTATTCGGAGAAGAAGAGGTGAGCGCTACCACCAGTCTTGTCTCATGCCAACTGTAAAGCATCCTGAAACCATTCATGTGTGGGGTTGCTTCTCAGCCAAGGGAATCGGCTCTCTCACAGTCTTGCCTAAAAACACAGCCATGAATAAAGAATGGTACCAGAATGTCCTCCAAGAGCAACTTCTCCCCACCGTCCAAGAGCAGTTTGGCGCTCAACAATGCCTTTTCCAGCATGATGGAGCACCTTGCCATAAAGCAAAGGTGATAACTAAATGGCTCAGGGAACAAAACATAGAGATTTTGGGTCCATGGCCTGGAAACTCCCCAGATCTTAATCCCATTGAGAACTTGTGGTCAATCATCAAGAGATGGGTGGACAAACAAAAACCAACAAATTCAGACAAAATTAAAGCATTGATTCTGCAAGAATGGACTGCTATCAGTCAGGATTTGGTCCAGAAGTTGATTGAGAGCATGCCAGGGAGAATTGCAGAGGTCCTGAAGAAGAAGGGTCAACACTGCAAATATTGACTTGCTGCATTAACTCATTCTAACTGTCAATATAAGCTTCTGTTACTCATAATATGAATGCAATTATATTTCTGTATGTGATAAAAACATCTGACAAACACACATAAAAACCAGAGGGCAGCAGATCATGTGAAAATATAATATTTGTGTCATTCTCAAAACTTTTGGCCATGACTGTAGACTCACCAAATAGGAAAAAATTGTAAGTGCAAATTCAAGTAAAGCAATCACAAACTCACCAAAGTCCCTGTCCATATCCGACATCCACAGGAAAGATCTGACTGCCTCCAAACCATCTTCATGGCGGATAGATGTATATAATGATTCGATGTAGGAAGTGAAAAGCAACATGTCCTGATCAAGATGTAAACCATCCATTTTGGATAGCAAATCGGTTGTATACTTAATATAAGAAGGAAGGGTCTCAACGATGGGTTTCAACTGAAAATCAATAAATTTGCATATTGGTTCGAATAAATTTTCAGAACTGGACACAATAGCCGGCCTGGAGCGCATGCAGTGTGTTATGAACATTAGGTATCATGTAGAAGTTTGGTATTGTTGGATACTCTGGAAACAGATACCTTAATTGTTGATCTGTGATAATGGCATCATTGACAGCATGTTGTAAAATGGACATCAGCTCGGTGCTGTATTTAGAAAGAGGATTGAAAGTTAACTTCTTGTAACATGATTCATTGAGCAATTGTCGATGAGCCTCTTTCTCATACATTATGGTAGGCCACAGGACCACATTCCCTCCCTTAAACGAAGGTTTCACAATTATGTCGGACTTCTGAGATAGTTCTTTAACCTCTTCCGGACCACCCATAGACTATATACGTCCGGAGAGTGGTTGCCTTGTTCTGCAAGGACGTATCGGTACATCCTTGCAGTTTTCTGCAGCTGCACGAAATCATGCAGTTGCTGAAAAGGGGAGCTGGCTGTAATAAATGATCCCTGCCTTCCCTGATTGCTGTGTGCACAGTAATCCAGATAGTGCGGCGATGCAGAGATTGGCGTAGTTGATGTTTGAACTCTCTAATTGGTTTTTGATCTGTGGTCTCAGTGGTTACAAGTGAACTGCCAAATAATGCATCCACTTGTAACTGCCAGGATGCTTCATGAGCCCTAAAGACCATACTTAATTTAGGACGAATAACATCTGTAAAAGAAAACCTTTTACAGGAAATCCAATGAAAAACACAAAAATGGGCAAATAACAATGTCAAAAACATCAATGTGCTGGAATGTCAATGTCATCTTTTGCTAATGTTGTTTGTCTTCTTTTTTCTTTATTTAGTTAGCCTGATTGGGTTCTGTTGTTATTTACATCCTGAGGATTATGGGAATATCTTTTTTAGCCAATTTTTGCTGGGATCATCGCCTCTCTTATGGATTCTCTACTCTACAGACTTTTTATAGACCTTTACATTATTATTATATCTTCATTTTTCTTTTTTTAATTATTTTTCTTTATATGCTTCTTTTCACACTGTGGCGGTTTTTTCACAATTTTTATGCGTTTTTTTTATTGTGTATCTCTTTTTTTTTTTTACAATGCACTGCTGTACTCTTTTTTTCACTTATTATGGGTATATATTATTTCATTCACTACTCTGCCTTTGATCGCTATTGATTATCTTCTAACTAAAGCGGCTGGTTCTGGCCCTTGGCTGTGCAATAGTACAGTGCAGAGCAGGAAGGGGTTAAAGAGGTTTTCCAAGAACTTTATATTTGTTTCCTATCCTTGGGACCATGGAGAAACTTCCAAGGCTGACATTATACACAGCACAGAGGCAGTTGTATTGCAGCTGTGTGGAAGCCTTGGAAGTTTCTCCATCAGCTGCTGGTGGGTGGCTTTTGGTCCTCCATTGATCTGATATTTATAGCCTATCCTAAGAAGTCCTAAGAAGTCATACATACTAAATTCATAGACGATTCCTTTAATATGTATTTATAAATATAATGTTTTTCTCAGTCTATGCAGAAAACACAACACAACATATTCCTGAGCCTGATTTGGATGACAATGACAGAGTGATATTGGAGCCACAAAAGACAAGTAAGTGGATGTGTACTTCTAAAGTGCATAATAATCGGTGTCGCCTCTGTTTGGTAAAGATGTAAAAATAGAAAAATGTACCAGCATTTAGAAATCATATTAAGGGTCGGTAATAACCAGAAACACATCAGATTAGTGAACTGTCTATGCCCCTGTTTTTCAGATTGCCTGTTTTTAGCTCTGGACTTCAATAAATAGAACTCTATATTTTTCCTAAGTGCTGGTCCATTTTTCTTTTTCTACTGTTTTGACTATGACCAAGTATGGACATTTGCACACAATCGTTCAGCTGGATTTTTTTTTTCTTTTTGTATTATACTTGATGATGTTGTATATTATTATTGTTCTCAGGAAAATGATTTTTGGCTAGATATATTCTTAACTTTTTCTTTCTTACTGCAGAGAATACAAAGGGTGTTTACAGCTGTGATGATCCTGAAACCATGCTGGAACTGCCACAAAATGAAGGTATGGTTTTGATCGTGTCAATCAAGAAACAATCTGTCTCACTAAAAGATGTACTGTCTTTGTTGGTCATGGCTATCAAACACACTGCATGTTTCATTTAACCAAAGACTGTTTTCATCTACACACTTCATTCAAATCCAACACATTTCTTAAATCTTTTTCATTTCTTATATTCTCAGATGTCATCTCTATTAAAGATAACAGGCAGGATGAAACATAGTCTGCCATGGAGCCAGCATCAACCATGACTGGTAAATTGTGATTGGTAATTACTGAGTTGGGTACAAAACAAGGAATAAAACTGGGATAAAGGGGGGCTTTCATTGAATTAAATTAACTAAAGATGGTCATTTTTTTTCTTCTTTCTTAAAGATATCAGGTAAAGGCAGCTATTTACATATCGATCTCTGATCCTGTCTAGAGCTGTCTCTTCAGCCTTTTGGGGGCCCTGTGCGTCCCACATCTGAACAGCGTCAGAACGTCACTAGAGGCTGAAGGGAGTAGCGGAGACTTTGGCTTGGGTCTTTGGGCCCCTTGAATGAAGTCACAAACCACTGAGGCCTGTAATTTGGTTATGCCAGTGTCATTAAGCGTTGTGACACCATTGTGACCCACATGACCGCTGAATCCCACCTCCTCTGGGCCTCCACTCATTATATTCTGGGGTCGGAAGAGACCCCAAAGTATAATCATAGTTAGTGGGAGGCAAACCCCCAAAATTTTGGACTCTGCGACACCAGAAATTTTTGCACAAATGTGTAGGGTCATTGTATTGTGAGGAAGGGGCACTATGGGATACTATACTGTGTGGAGAAGCTGCTGTGGGACATTATACTGTGTGGAGGAGCCAATATAGGACATTATACTTCATGGAAGAGCTACTGTGGTACATTATACTTGGTGAAAGGGCCACTGTGGGACATTATAATGTGTGCTCTATGGGACATTATTCTTAAAGCGGTTGTCCAGGAATTGGTCAAACTACGGACGTGCCAGGGGTAGGTGGCGGCCTAAAGTCACTAGCAGTTACTATATGGGGGCCTGTAAAGGAAGCACTTACTGTGAGGGCCAGTAAAAAGCATTTTAGTATGTGGAGGCCAGTAAAGGGGGCGTTATATCATGTGGGCACCAGAAAAGGGGGCCAATGCCAATGCCATGTGGCAATGTGTGGCCCACATCAAAAGTTCACTATGGAGCCCAGTCTTTTCTAGTTATGCCTCTGTAAACAGGTTATCAAAAATAAAGTTAGATTGTAGCCCCTAAACATGGTATAATGTCTCATAGTGGCCGTTCCACGCAGTACAATGTCCCATAGCAGCCCCTCCACATACTATAATGATCCATAGCGGCCTTTTCAAACAGCGTAATGATCCATACCGGTCCCTTCACACAGAATAATGTCCCTTAGTGAACCCTCAAAACGGTATAATGTCCCATAGTGGCCCCTCCACACAGTATAATTTCCCATAGTGGCCACTTCACACAATATAATGTCCCATAGTGGGGTTTAGCCGAACCCAAAATTTTTCGGGTTCACAACTCACTAACTATTATTATACTTTGGGGTCTCTTCAGACCCCAGAGTATTATAAGTGGAGGCCCAGGGGAGGTGATCAAACATATAAAACAAGGTTGCTTACCTTCCCTGGACTCCAGCACAACTCCCTGTTCTCTTCGGCGCTTCTGCCTGATGTCAGCGACCACTGATTGGGTCTCAGGGCTCACATTGGCGTCATTATGCGTCATGATGCCGATGTAACCCTTGAGGCCCTATCAGAGGTTTTCTGGCTGCCGTGTCAGAGAAATATACCTCGCGTGACACTCTTGGCACACGTGTCAGGGTTTGCCCACCCCTGACCTAGGTACTGATCTGAGCAGTGTAACCTTTTTTGAAATTCCACAACTGTTCTAAAGCATGT
Source organism: Leptodactylus fallax (assembly GCA_947044405.1). NCBI lineage: Eukaryota > Metazoa > Chordata > Amphibia > Anura > Leptodactylidae > Leptodactylus > Leptodactylus fallax. The sequence continues at coordinate 1,458,374 of CAMRHE010000409.1, forward strand.
ACATATATGGAGTGCTGAGGTCACAATACTTCTGTCAGTACAGCACCCATTAATGCTAGTCAATAGGAAGGGTCCCTGAAACTGTATTAGCAATAGTTTGATATAAGTGAAGGATTTGTATGGATTTGCTCTAAAGAGACCCTAGAGTATCATAATTTCACTTTTGAAGTTGTATTACCCAAAATTAATCTATGGGCCGAACAATCCTAACCTGAAACAAAACTATTCTTTAGAGGTTTGCCCATCCTTAGCTAGAACCTTACACCATAAGGCACCTTGATGTTTTATCCTCATTATATTGTACAACATTGACCAGAGAAATTCTCTTGAAGTTAAAGAGTGTTAAGGCAACTTAATATCTGTGTTGGTTGTCTCCTCCTAAAGAACCTTGAATATCAGATGAGATGGGAGAAAACGGGGGCTTCAAGGAAGAATTTAGGCTGGGGCCCCACGTGGTGTCAACGCAGAAGCAAAAACCACAGCGTTTTAGTGTCACTACAAAGTTGATGGGATTCTAGTGATTTTCCTATAGGTATAATGGAAGTAAAAAGTCCTCAGAGGAAACCTTTTTTGCTGCGGCCCACTATGTGGGGCCTTAGCCTTAAACACTGACCAATACACAACATACAGTACAGACAACATAAAGATGGCCATGCATTAGTGCTGGACTATGGGTGGGGGATATGATACATGCTACTGTGTTATTTCGCTATTCTATATTATAAATCTGATGACCTGGTTTGCTGCTGTAGAAATGTGTTCGCGTTAGGTGAACCAGGGATAGGAATTGAGTTAGTTATTGCTAATAGCTGATGCTCAGAGAAAGCTCTAGAAGCAGGAGTATACTGTATGTGTTTATCACTGGTTTAACATTCAGATAGTCTGGTAGCACCTTCCTATACCCTAGCTAAGTTGTGTACTGGCAGCAAGGTCAGTTATAATGTACTGAGAATATAGGGATAGAAATTGAGTCAGTTACTGCCAATAGCTTATAGATAGGGAAAGCTTTATAGGTGGGTGTATATGTGCTTCTCTGGTTTAACATTTAGTAAGTGTGGCAGCACTTACCCATACCCTAGGGCAGCTGTGGTTTAGCAGTTTAGGATAGCAGTTTTTAATTGAGCATGGTGTTTATGAGAATGTGACATCATCTTCCTACAATTAACACTGTATGTGCTGCTCTGACCTTGCACCTTGTTCCATGCAGTTAATTCGGCAATACGTTTTTTAAGAACATTCATACTTGTGATTTGCCTGCGGAGATTGGCTATGAGATTTCACATTAAATGATTCATTACATATTCATATAGAAACTATATTTATATTATATTTATATAATAGGTTGTATATGCACATAAAGTTTGATGTTGTTACCTTGTATGTATTAAAGGGATCCTATCATTCAGAAAGGCCAATTTTAGTAAGACCATGTCATAATAGCCTTTATAAAAGCTATTCTTCTCCTACCTTTGATTCGCTCCTCACTGCTGTTTAGAAGAAAAGTTGATTTTTATCTTTATGCTTCAGAATGCACAGGGGCATTCCCCCAATGCTGAAACTGCACAGGGGGCGTCCCCTGTGCTCTCCTCAGACACATTTTTGAACTTACCGCGCCGCCTCTCTTCTTCTTTAGCAGACGCCTCTTCTTGACATCACCCTTCATTCGGGAGACATGCGCTGACTGCGCATGTCCATTCGGCCATTTTCCTGTGGCCTATTACACAAGTGTACTGCATGCACTGTACACTTGTGTAATAGGCCTTTTATTTGGCAACAGGAATATAAAATAACAGCAGCTTCCAAATGGGGGTAGTAGTACAGTGTCCAATCCCCAGCCTTGGTTCTAGGAGGCCTGACAGATTTCTGGTTACCTGAAAATTAGGCCCGATGTAATCCTCCTGTCAGGGTTCCCTCTGTTCCTCCTTGAACGGCAGCGGAAAGCTCCACAATAATGGACAGCCGAAAAGGTACTCCTGGCTGTCTCTGGGGCCGATTATAATCCTCATGGAGGCTGTGATGGCTGACCATTGGCCTCGATTCAGAGGCGGTGGAAGGAAGGCTCTGCACACCTTCCCTCGTCAACTGCATGCACTAGACTAAAGACTGAACTCAGGCCAAGGGTTAACGTGGAGACGGAGTCTCCCACAACCCCGCCCAGTGGCCTGTGATAGGCCAGGGCTAAACCAAGGCTATGTTTGAACACTGCAGGGGAAAAGCAACAGGGAAAAGCTGCAACAACACATTTAGCATAGAATGGGACGTACCAACACAAAACCCAGAGGCACTCAAACAAACAAATCAAAGCAGTAGCCTCTGGGATGCTGCAATAGCCTTTATAAAGGCTATTACGACGTGGTCTTACTAAAATTGGCCTTTCTGAATGATAGGATCCCTTTAATGTTTTTTTTTGCATTTTACTTTTGATTTAGAACAACGCGTATAAAATTAATGGTGGGAGGATAATGTTGCATATCTATAGCAGCTGATTTGTATAATGTCTTTGTACATCCTAGTGTGTCATATGTGTGTCTTCCTCTTTTGTTTTGTTTTTTGATGCAAAAAAAAACAAACAGATTCTGTCTTCTTCTATATTGCTATTAAATGCACATTCAACAATATGTTGCCTCAGATACTATATGAATTGTTATTTTAGAGGTATTTACCTTTAAAAGAATTGATAGTGACATGAAGAATAATGGCTGTGGTATGTATGCTCATTGATCTGAGGTTACATCCAGTGTTATATAATATATAACACTGGATGTAACCTCAGATCAATGAGCATAAGTCCTGATTGCTCGGAAGACAAATGATTGTGACCTGTGACCATAAACTACTTTGCTCCCTTAAAAAATGATTTTATGTGGTTATGGTCTTTGTACAGCACCTTTTGCAATCAATAATTTTTACATTAAGTGCCAATTTAATTTCATTGACTTCTGAAAACAGAATCAGTCAAATGGTAACCATAGCATAGTGATAACAAAGGAGGCAAAAGAAGCTTGAAATTAGGTTGGGTAAAGAATATAATGTTCAATGATGTTGATATCAGTTGCCTCTTCTACAACAACATACTGCACCTGTCTCACAAGCAATCAGTTCAGACTCATGCCATAATGCTATTTGATGGCTACCACCAATTTTTTTCATAATGGCTAACTATGGAACCAGAAAAGAAATGATGATATATCAAGTAATGAAGGAAAATTATCAAGCTATTTGCTCGTAATGTACTCTTTTACAGACTTACTGTTTATACCGTATTTATGCAGTGTTTTCCTGTGTTTGTCAGGGTTCTTTTTTTTTTGTAATTGTGCTTCATTTTTGTACAAATGTAATACATTCTATATAAAATGTAGCTAATAAATACAAAGGAACTGTCTAGATAAGAGAATATATATGTGTAATAAATTGCAAAACATTAGGGAATTTAATTATTTGAGGAGAAATCTATACCAGGTATTTTACAGACAGGTTTTTATCCGCTGTGTCTAAAATTGTGCGAAATTTATCAAATGTTGAAATGTTGTTTTATCAATTTTGTACCATCTGTTCCACATAATTATTGCCTCTCTTGTATTCGGAATGTCTGTTTTACATGCTGTTGATTATATAGAGTAAGCTTGCACAAATATTTTGCACAATTTTTAAAAGGAGCATGTGATAAATTACTGTTATATACTGTAGATACTTCATTAAGAAGCATGCTTCTGCTACCGTGCTACACTCCACAAGGGACAAAAAAATGTATTTAAAAAAGTTTGTTTAAAAAAAAAAAAAAATGAAAAAAACCTGTTAAAATCACAATTAAACATTTATTCCCCCATCCCAAAAAACACACTGATGGGCCAATACCCAAAAGACCATACATCATGTATGGATCATGCAAACATATAGCTAAATTTCCCCATTGTGGGACTATTAAAGGACTATTATTATTATTATAACCAGAAAAACATGCCCACAAGCATATAAAAATAATTCACATTTATTAAATATACAAAAACATATTGACATACATCATAATTGAAAAGGGGGGGGGGGACAAAAAAACAGGGATTACCACAAGTAAAGTATCCAGGTTGTAAATGTAGGAGATAGAATCAGAGACAGGATAAGGGAAAACGGCAATAGAAAACTATTGCACCTTACTGACTATACCAATTACTGTATAAGATGTGCAAACGTAGCAATATAAAGTGATGCACAGTAGGAAATGCATACCATAAGGAGCCAATAAGTGCAACCAAAAACAAGTCCCAACAGTATAGATAGACACTAAACCCCAGTAATAACATACCTGGATGACAAAGAACCCTGACGTGTATTTCGCCTCCAGGGAGATTAGAAACCTTATTCCAGCCAATCATATCCTTTAAACACTATAATAACCATGAACGTTGCACCTGAAACTCTACCCATAATGCTGTAATTCAGGTTTATTGTCTATCTATACTGTGGGGACTTGTTTTGGGGCATTCTTTTCTGGTTGCACTTTTTGGCTCCTTAAGGTATGCATTTCCTACTATGTAGAACTTTATATTGTTATGTTTGCACATGTTATATTTGGTGTAGCCAGTAAGGTGCAATAGTTTTCTCTTACCGTTTCCCCTTATCCTGTCTGTGATTCTATCCCCTATATTTCCCACCCGGATACTTTTCTTGTGATAATCCTTGTTTTTTGTTCAATTATGATGTATGTCAATATGTTTTGTATATTTAATAAATATGAATTATTTTTATATACTTGTGGGCATGTTTTTCTAAAAATAAGCCCTTACACATTTCTTTTAACAAAAAAAATATTCAATTATGGGTCTCAATTTTATGAAATTGATCCAGTGAATACATTTATCAGGTTATTTTATGTGCACAGTGAATGGTGCACAATTTATAGCATAAAAAAGCAATGGCAAAACTGCAGTTTTTTTCTATTCCTTTCCAGAAAGAGTTAAGAAAATGTCATCAGTCTGGTATATCTACCTCAAAATCCATATGCTATCATACTGTTACATTACTTATATACATCTACCATTTAAAAGAAATGTCTTTTTATATACAGTTATATTGAATCCTGTAACTCTGAACTAGGCATTTCAGTACAGCTGGGTGTGGGACATACTGACATATTCTGGCCAAACAGATATCCTTTAGGCATATGCTTGCCCATTAAAATCTATAGACACATTGGCGTACATGTCCTAGTGTATATGCCAAGAGTAGATGTAATCCCACAGTAAATGTCATTATTCTTTCATACACTATGTAACCTATATAAAATAACATTACTTGAGTTATTGATATTATAGCAATTGACATTTAAATCTAAGAAATAACTCTGCTCTTTGTCCCTGACAAAGAAAGTAAAGAGCGGTGTTTCCATTGGTAATGAATTTTAATGTAATTTATTCATTGTCTGCTATTGTTATGATAAAGAAGCTAGTGTAGTGAGATAAAACAGAATTATGATTCACAACAACTATTGAAATGATAATTCAAGCAGGTCATTACAATGCACAAAACTTAAAAGACATATCATGGCTTAAAGCCAGCTGTTTTACTTTGGCGTAAAATCCATATGGAGCAACTCTTGTAACTGAAAAATCCAAACAGTCAAAAAGTGAGTTGGAGGACATTTCTATGAGGAATAATTCTAAACATGTTAGGACTCACACAGAAAGTCATGAGTTGCATCCATAATTAGACGATTAAGAACATTTGGCGGTAGCTAGAAATTAACTTAGGAATGCAATAAACATCTTTGTCCTTAGCTATTCAGACTTCATGTATGTTAAAAGCTGGACTTTAAAGGGGTGTCCTGATTCCTGTTCTTAAACCCCTGCAGAAGCTTAAAATAAATTCTGCATACTCTTCTCTCCATTTGGGTCCCTAGTCTTTGTTGACATATTACCCACACGTGAGTGCATCAGTCAAACAGTGACTGAGTGGCGATACTCCATTTAAATCAGCCACAAATTGGATGTATCACTGACTGGGGCCACTATTTTACTGTTTGGTGACCACTTGATAAATCTCTTAAAGGGTGTAGTTTCCAAAATGTCTGCGGATTCCACTTTACTGGCAATTCTTGGGCTCTGCAAAAGTGACATGGGGTCCAAAAACCAAACTGTGCTCTAAAAACCAAAATAGCATTCCTTCCCTTCTGTGCCCGGCTGTTCCCAAACAACAGTTTATACCCACATATGGTGTTGCTAAGTACATTATCCTGGGTACACCAGTGTCATACATGTGGGCATAAACTGCCATTTGGGCACACAGAAGGGTGCAGATGTGAAGGAGCACTATGTACTTTTGGAGCGCAGATTTAGATTGTTGGTTTTTGGACGCCATGTCACATTTGCAGAGACCCTAAAATTGCCCCTACAAAATGGGGTCACTTCTTGGGGAGTTCCAGTTTACTGGCACCTCCAGGGCTCTGCAAAAACAACATGGCATCCAGAAAGTCCCTCTAAATCTGTACTCCAAAAGCTAAAACACAGTGCTCCTTCCCTTCTGAGTCCTGCTGGGTGCCCAAGCAGCAGTTTACACCCAAATATATATTTTTATACCCCTTGATACATTCCTTGAGGGGTGTAGTTTCTAAAATGGGGTCACTTTTGAGGGGTTTCCATTGTATTGGTACTTTAGGGGCTCTGCAAATGTGACATGACACCTGAAAACTATTCCAACCACATCTGCCCTCCTAAAGTCAAATAGCGCTCTTTCCATTCTGAGCCCCACCATGTACCCATACAGCAGATTACAACCACATATGGGGTATTTCTGTGTTCAGGAGAAATTGTGTAACAAACTGTGGTGAGCTTTTTCTTCTTTAACCACTTGCAAAAATTAAAAATATGTCGCTAAATGGACGGTTTATTGGAAAAAAAAGTAGTTTTTCATTTTCATGTCCCAATGTTAATAAAATCTGTGAAACAGTTGTAGGGTCAAAATGCTCACTATACCCCTTGACATGTTCTGTGAGGGGTGTGGTTTCCAAAATGGGGTCACTTTTAGGGGGTTTCCACTGTATTGGTACTTTGGGGGCTCTGCAAATGCAACATGACACATGAAAACTATTCCAGCAAAATCTGCCCTACAAAAGCAAAATAGCACTCTTTCCATTCCGAGCCCCACCATGTACCCATTCAGCAGTTTACGACCACATATGGGGTATTGCTGTGTTCAGGAGAAATTGTTTAACAAACTATGTGGTCCTTTTTCTCCTTTAACCCCTTGTGAAAATGAAACTTTGGGGATAAAGTGACGTTTTAGTAATTTTTCATTTATACATCCCAATGTTAGTAAAATCTGTGAAACAGCTGTGGGGTCAAAATGCTCACTATACCCCTTGATGAATTCTGTGAGGGGTGTAGTTTCCAAAATGGGGTCACTTTTAGGGGGTTTCCATTGTTTTGGTACTCTAGGGGCTTTGCAAATGAGACATGGCACCTGAAAACTATTCCAGCAAAATCTGCTTTTCAAACGTCCAGTGTCGCTCCTTCCCTTCTGTTTACTGCCGAATGCCCAAACATCAGTTTACACCCACATGTGGGGTATTTCTGTGCTCTGGAGAAATTGTATAATAAACTATGAGATGCATTTTCTCCTTTAACCCTTTGTGAATGTGTTAAATTTAGGGCTAAATGAATGGATTAGTGGAAAAATATGAAATGTCTAAATTTCACCTCGATATCGTTTTAATTCCTGTGAAATGCTTAAAGGGTTAACAAACTTCCCAAATGCTGTTCTGAATTATTTCAGGGGTGCAGTTTTGAAAATGGGGTGATTTATGGGGGGGTTCTAATATATAGGCCTTTATAATCCCCTTCAGAACTGAAGTGGTCCCTAAAAAATTAGTTTGGGAAATTTTCTTGTAAATCTGGAAAATCGCTGTTACACTTGTAAGCCTTCTAACATCCAAAATAAATTAAAGGACGATTAAAAGATTATGCCAATATAAAGCAGAGATATGGTAGATAATATTTATTAATGTATTTGGGTGGTATGACTATCTGTCTGAAAAGCAGAGAATTTCACATTTACATTCTTTTGTAAAGGTAGCTCACAGTCTGACTTCCTCACTCTTCCATGGCTAGCCATAATCTTATAAGTAGAACTTTTTAGTAAAATGTAACTACGTTAGCTTCAACAAACTCAGTTATTGCATTCAATAGTTTTGTTTGCCTTAAGGACTGAAGTGCTATCAATTATGTGATATTTTGAATTATTTTTCAAATTAAATAATTATAGAATTCTATTGTTGTTTTATTCTATTTCTATAATTAAAAATAATTATTTGGTGTCAGTTGGTTGAACCTGGGAGCATATATGTGTTATATAGCACAACAGGGAGCATATTTTTGTTAGATCTCGGAAGAAAAGAAAAAGCCTTGGAAAAAGAGTGTACATAGACTTCAACGTTGACTACATGACAGACTATGGTAAACTATTTTGCTGTGAATTTGACTGACTTTTAAGTGTTAACGACTAAAGGCCCAGCCAAAAGTGCAATGTATCACTCTGTAATGTTCCTTGAAAGTGATGCTAGTGCCTGTCAGTTCTATATATCTAAAAAGTGACCATGCATTATCATTCTAACATGTGCTTACATCTTCATAAAATGATTGTCATTGCCTACAATTCTGATTTTTTGCTTCAATAACATTTACAAATTTGTCATCGCTGCTGCCAGCAAGTGAAGCGCATCAACCACTGAGATCTGTTTAAAGTGCATAACAACATCAGGATGCGTAAGAATTTATATTAATGTCTAAAATGTCAAGGAGAAGTGGTCACTTTAGCAGAATGTTTGTTCTGTTTACTGTGTCTATTTTTTGTCCAAGGATACAGAAAAACATGGTCAATAACATAACGTTGTACCCTTTTTTTTTCCTGTGAATTTTGTCAGAAGTAATTTGTAACATGGTGTTGACCATATACAACTGTTACCACAATGTTAGAGAACACATTACACTGAAAAGCAACATGTATGTAACTTTTGTAGATTTGGAGAAAAACAAGTTTGAAGTCTTATGCAAATGAGGCAGTTGGTGCACTGGAGGAAGGCATCCAACTCCTTGGAGCATTGCTCTTGTCATTCAGACCCCTACCATCTTCTTCCTGCACCACCCTGTACAGTGAGAGTTAAACCTTTGACTGCTATGACACCATTAATCCTACTTGAACAGCAAGAACAGTGCTTTCAGGGCTAAAGGCCCACCTCCAGTGCACCAGCTCCTAATTTGTGTAAGAGTTGTTTTTCTCCAAATCTACAAAAGTGACATACATAACAGATGTATGTTGTTTATCACTGCTTTGTAATGCAGTGCTAGCAGCTAAATATGTTTGGTAGGATCTTTAAAGGGGTTGCCTGAGTGTTGAAGGGCAGAAAATTTTAAATGTCTCTTTTATTACCTTTTCACTTGGCTTGAGAGCGCAAGTTTGTGAGAGGCAGGCAAATACACCACCCTTGCCCATGTTTGACAACCTTTATATTCTGAATGAGTACCCTGGAGTTTGTGATGAGCTGTACAGTTGTATATAGTTGCACAACGTATGCTGATTACATTACATTGTATGAACTAATGCCCACAGTGTTGCCCTTTGGCCACAAGAAGCCACTGTTCCCCACCTGCTGTTCTTCCACAGACCTTGTTAGGGACTTGTCAGTAGGAGGAAGTGCTTCACAGGAAGCTCTGGTGTGGCCATCTGGTTAGTTAGTTTCATAGCATCTGTGAAAGGTAGAGATGCTGGGATAGGATCTGTCGCCACACGCACTGGAGAACTTTCTGCCAGGACCAAGAGCAGTGCTGGGTGGACAGAGCCAACCTTTTCTACACTCATTACCTTAGATGGGAGAAGATTGTGCAGAATAGTGCTGCTGGGGAGCAATGAAAGCCAGGCCTAGTGAAGAGCCACATTGGGAACTGCGACTGAACATATGAAAGTCCAGAGGCGGTGCCACTCGCAGTGGAGGAGACCCTGCATCATCAGCAACAGGTACAGCTATTCCAACCGGCCAAATCCACGACCAGGGTCAGTAATTCTGAGCTCATTTCTGCTGGAGGTGGCCTACAGCGTGCATGCAACAACAGTTAGCTTTGGCGTCAAAGCATAGGATTAGGGTGTTAGCACCTTCTATTGACACTAAGTTTGGCCAGTTGCCATCAGTTAAAGACAGTATCCTCAGTTAATTATTATTTGCATTATTAAGGATTCTGGATTCTTCACCAGTTCTTGTTGCAACCTATCCTCAGAGGAGTTATACCATCGTCCATCAAATTGCCTGGTGCCACTTGTTCAGGACTGGCTTCTGTTATTCAATAGGGGAAACAGGGAGGTCTGAGTTTAGAGTTTCCTGTAATTTTGTTAGCCCCGTGCTGCATCACTGGTAAGCCGGCTTACTGTCATAGCTTGCATCCGGGGCACACATCATATTATAAATGGTGCCGATCATAACACCGACCGCTACTATTACCCATGTGAATAATGGCGGCGGTCGGTGTAGGTGGAGATGCTGGTGGTCCCACAATCGTGATTGCCACCATTAGCCAGTAATTAGTCAGTGACTACTTTGAGACTAATGGCGGTGATCCAGATATGGGATTGCCACCATTTGCTATGGAATATTGTGATAGGCTGCTATTAGGGACAGCAGCCTATCACAGCTCAATAATAACAACTAATAGTGGGGGTTCTGCCCCCTCCGATCGCCACTATTGGTTAGTCACTGACTACTGATCAATAGTACCGATGGGTGACATCACAAGTCAGCTATACACCTTGCAACCACCCTCAACTACTTGTTTGGGTTTACTAAGTTGTTGAGAATGGTTGGTAGTTGCTGAGCTGTGCTGATTTTTGCCAATTTTCTCTATCTGTGCCATCCATACTTACTTCCTCTGCTGCCTCATCTGCTGTGTGTCTCCTTCTGTGCCTACCTCCTCATTGTACCATCTGCATTAACCTCTACCGACCTCCTCATTGTACCACCTACATTACCTTCTACCCACCTCCTCATTGTACCACCTGCATTCCCCCTCTGCCCAACTCCTCATTATACCACCTGCATTCCCCCTCTGCCCACCTTCTCATTGTACCACCTGCATTCCCCCCACTACTACCTCCTCATTGTATCACCCACCTGCGTCCTGTCTGCCTACCTCCTCATTGTAACATCTGAGTCTGCCACTTCCTCTTTGTACCACCTGTGCCCCATTTGTGTGTCCTTGTGATTTGTTCTGTGCCTGTTTTTTTTTTTTTTTTTTAATTAAAAATAACTATAAAAAATATAAAAATATATAGTTTGGTTTATTGTAATTTAGTGTCAGGAGTGTTAGTAGTTAGTTTTAGTTCATGAAAGTTTGCTCCAAATTAGTGTTAGCATCAGAGAGTTTGCATAAGTTTGCATAAAATTAGTTAGCAGCGTAGTGTTAGTTAGGGAATCCGTAGTTTAGTGTAGTGTAGGGAAGTCCAATTGCTGTATATAAAAAATACCTGCATGTTGCAGTACAGTTACTGTATGTTTCATATACCTAATTTTTTTGGGGGTATATATAGTCATGGCTGTAAGTGTTGGCACCCCTGAAATTTTTCCAGAAATTGAAGTAGTTCTCCTGGAAAATTATTGCATTTACACATTATTTGTTATACACATGTTTATTTCCTTTGTGTGTATTGGAAAAGCATAAAAAAATGGAGGAAAAAAAGCCAAAAATTATATAATTTCATGCAAAACTCTAAAAATGTGCTGAATATATAATATATTATATATATTATAATATATATATAATTTTTTTTTCTTTGTGTATAGTTTTACTGTATATACCGTTTAGAGTGAAAACACTTACATTTCACCTAAAAATGTCCCAGAACTCCTTTACTGCTGAAGAGGCGTATGCATTTCTCACCTCGGATAGCGATTCTTCAGATGGTGCCACACTTTTTTATTTGTCATACTCCTTGTCAAGTCATAATGAGGACGAGGGACACCCTAAACGATGCCCTAGACCCACTCTATTTGAGACCCCCTAAAGGAGTGACACAGCCACTGTACAAAGCCCAGAGAAAAGTGGCCACATTTGGACTTCAGTTCCTGAAAATTATGTTCACTGAGGACTCATAGATCTCATGGTGATACAGACAAATTTGTATGCCCAGCAATACATCACCAAGAACCTCACAGCATTTTTTTCTCTCAACCCCACAGGTGGGCCCCTGTAACATTAAAAGTAATGTTCATATTCTGGGAACTCCAGTTAAACATGGGTCTTCTGAAGAAGCCATCCATTAGAGACTACCCCTGCACACACTATTATACCCATAGTGGCCCCTGCACACAGTAGTATGCCCCATAGTGGCCCCTTCACATAGTATTATGCCCCATAGTGGCCCCTGCACATAGTATTATGCCCCATAGTGGCCCCTGCACACAGTATTATGCCCCATAGTGGCCCCTGCACACAGTATTATGCCCCATAGTGGCCCCTGCACACAGTATTATGTCCCATAGTGGACCACTCATGAATGATTATTATACTCTGGGGTCTTTTCAGACTCCAGAGTATAATGATCAGAGACCCAATGTTACCTACCTCTCCCTGGCTCCGATGCACTCCCACGTGCTACTTCGACCATCTTCATTGTTAATGTCCCAGGCCCTGTGGCAGTCACTACCCCAGTATTTATGCCCCTGACTACACCCCAGTATACTGAACCACAATGTCCAGGATGCATTTTGTGCCCATACTTCAATTCCTACACTGTTCAGATAATGAACAGTGCCCACCCAGAGATGACCCCAGTTTTGACCATTTATATAAACTGAGACCCCCTAATAGACCATGTCAGTGTCCGGTTTGCCCAAGCATACATACCCGAGAGGTGTATTTCTATTGATGAATCGCTGGTATATTTTAAAAGGAGGCTTCAATTCTGCCAATACCTGCCAAGCAAGAGGGCAAGGTATGGCGTGATGATGTATAAGTGGTGTGAGAGGGCATCAGGGTATACCTACAGATTTAGTATATTTGTAGGGAAGGACACCAACATTGATCCCCCAGAATGAACCCACTTCCTGGGAGTTACCGCCAAAATTGTGTGGGATTTGGTACATCCACTGCTGGACCAGGGTTATCACCTCTACCTGGACAATTTTTATACCAGCGTGGCACTCTTCAATAGCCTTGCTTGTAGAAGTACTGCAGCATGTGGCACCATAAGAAAAAAAAAACAGAGAGGCCTACCTAAAACACTGCTTGGGCAAAGGCTCAGGGCATTAGAGAGCAAGACTCAATTTTCCAGCAACGTATTGTGTATCAAGTACAAGGACAAGCGAGATGTCCTTGTATTGACAACAATATATGCCCACGCCAGCACCCATGTACCAGTCAGTGGCGTAACTAGGAATGGCTGGGCCCCAAGGCGAACATTTGACATGGTCCCCCCCCGGACCACCCCCCTCCAATCCCCCCCACACAAACCACATTCCTGCACACAGTATTATGCCCCATAGTGGCCCCTGCACACAGTATTATGCAGCATAGTGGCCCTTGCACACAGTATTATACAGCATAGTGGCCCCTGCACACAGTATTATGCCCCATAGTGGCCCCTGCACACAGTATTGTGCCGCATAGTGGACCACTCATGAACGATTATTATACTCTGGTGTCTTTTCAGACTCCAGAGTATAATTATCGGAGACCCAGGGGAGCATACAAACAAAAGAAAAACAATTTCACTTACCTATTCCTGGCTACGGTGCACTCCGGTGCACTACTTCGGCCATCTTCAATGTTGGACCAGATCTCGCGTGAGACAGGCCCACGATGCAACGCATAATGACGTCGGCTGACGTCTGGGATGTCACCAAACAGGCCCGAAGCCTGCGGAGCACAGGAGAGGTAAGTAACATTTTTCTTGTTTGTTCCCTCACCTCCCCTGGGCCTCTAATCGTTATACTCGGGGGTCTGAAAAGACCCCCGAGTATAATGATAGCAGTGTTTGTGGAGTTTGCGGTAGCGCCTGCCACAAGGCTCTGGGCCCCCTACTGTCCCAGGCCCTGTGGCAGCTGCTACCCCGGTATTTACGCCCCTGGTACCAGTATAGACACCCCCAAACTAGACTGATTCCTAGAATACAATACGTATATGGGGGGGGTGGACTTGTCAGATCAATTCCTGAAGCCCTACAGTGTGTGAGAAGATGACAGGTAAGATTCTGGAAGGTCGCTATATCTCTCCCAGATTCCTTACTTATGTGTGGTAGATCAGGTTACAATTCAGGTAAAACCTTATCTGTGAGAAGGCTGTCTCTGTTAACCTCTTCCTCTCCTACTAGGGAGGGGCCTTCAACCACAGGTGGAAGCTAGGCCTCATTAAAGGCCTATAAAAGGTTGGCCAGTTCTCACTACTGAGGAGTTCCGGGGGAGAAAGGAGGAGCCGGGTTCTGTCCCCACATTGTGAAGGCTGGTGAGACTCTAGAGTGAACTCCTGCCCTTGCTTTGCACTGTATATTGACTGTGTGGCTGAAGCAAGCCACACGTACAGATAGGACAGTTTTCTGTATAATTAATTGCTTAGACGAGCAGGATTTCTGTTATTTTTTTTTGCCTGAAAGTTAAGACTTATTTGTTTTGTTGTTGGACTTGAACTTTTGCGTCTGTCTCTGACTGTCTGGGTCCGCTGCGGCTACCACTGAACTTATCCTCACACAAGTGCCATGCACAAATCAAGGGTGTGGCATAGGAAACTGGCCAGGCACATCGTATAGATGGCACTGTACAATGTATACTTGTTATTTTGATGTACAGGCCAGAGGGGAACTTTCCTGGAGTTTCAAGAGGTGGTTATCAAGAACCTCCTTTTTAGAGACCAGGAAGGGGGGGAACCAAGTACTTCTTAAAGCGAGACCACACGCAATGTAACAATACAACACTTTCCAGGAGAAGTTCTTCAAACTACCAAGAAAGGAAAAGAGTCAAAAGAGGTGCTAAGTCTGCTCAAAGTGGGGTGATAAGGAAGGACACTTTATACCAGTGTGATACGTGTCCTGACAAACCAGGGGTCTGTAAGAAAGATTATTTTTGCATATATCATACATCCCTTGATATTTAATTTACCCTGATGCACTCCACACAGCTTATCCTCCTGCCACTTTCTGTTCCTTCACCTTCTGAGCATTGCCATGGCCCAGGTATCACATAGCAGTCATATGTAGGGAATTGCCAAACCCAGGAGAATCCACATTTATGGGGTTTATGTCTTCAATGGCATATGCTGGTCACAATATAATAGGCACTGAAATGGCATATACAATTCGAAAATTGCAATTCTCACTCGCCACCAGTTGTTGCACAATACCTTTTGAAAACACCTGTGGGGTCAAAATGTTCACTACACCCATAAATGGAAACCTTAAGAGGTCTGTGCTCCAGTAGTCTAAGTGGTGATCCTTCCCTTCTGAGCCCTGCCGTGTGGCCAGGCATCCTATAACAGCCACTTGTAGGAAATTGTTGTACCCAAGAGAACCCACATTATAATTTATGGGGTTTATGTCTATGGTGGTATATGCTGGGCACAATAAATCAGGCCCTGAAGTGATATATACACAATTTGAAAATTGCAATTCTCATTCTGTACCATCTGCTGTACAGTACCATTTGGAAAAGGTTGTGGGGTCAACATGCATGACTCTACCCCAGAAAAGCATTCCAGCTATGTCCGTGCTCCAGTAGTCTAAGTGGTGGTCCTTCCCTTCTGAGCCCTGCTGTGTGGTCAGGCATCACACAACAGTCACATGTAGGGTATTGCCATATGCAGGAGAACCCACATTACAATTTATGGGGTCTACATCTCCGGAGGTACATTTTGGGCATAATATATTGGGTACAGAAATGGCATACTGTATATGATTAGAAAATTTCAATTCTCATTCTGTACCATCTGCTGTACAGTAACATTTGGAAAATCCTGTGGGATCAAAATGGTCACTATATCCCTAGATGAATGCCTAAAGGAGTAACGTTTTAAAATGGGGTCACTTTTTGAGGTTTTCCACTGTTGTGGTACCTCTAGGACTCTGCAAATGCGACATGGTACCCAGTGGCGTAACTAGGAATGGCTGGGCCCCAAGGCGAACATTTGACATGGGGGGCCCCCCCCCGAACCGCCGCCCCCTCCCCCTCCCCCGGACCGCCCCCTCCACCCCCCCCCCAAAAAAAAAAAAACGCATTCCTGCGCACACTATTATGTGCCATAGTGGCCCCTGCATACAGTATCATGCCCCATAGTGGCCCCTGCACACAGTATCATGTCCCATAGGGGCCCCTGCACACAGTATCATGTCCCATAGTGGCCCCTGCACACAGTATTATATCCCATAGTGGCCCCTGCACACAGTATTATATCCCATAGTGGCCCCTGCACACAGTATTATATCCCGTAGTGGCCCCTGCACACACTATTATTCCCCATAGTGGCCCCTGCACACAGTATCATTCCCCATAGTGGCCCCTGCACACAGTATTATATCCCATAGTGGCCCCTGCACACAGTATTTTGCCCCATAGTGGCCCCTGCACACACTATTATATGTCCCATTGTGGACCACCCATGAACAATTATTATACTCTGGGGTCTTTTCAGACCCCAGAGTATAATGATCGGAGACCCAGGGGAGGATACAAACATAAAAAACAACGTTGCTTACCTGTTCCTCGCTCCGGTGCATGCCCGTGCGCTACTCCGGCCTTCTTCAATGTTGGACCAGGCCGGCGTCACGTGACGCGGGCCTGTGTCGCGACGCAAAATGACGTCGGCTGACATCTGGGACGTCACCAAACAGGCCCGAAGCCTGGAGAAGCCTAGGACAGGTAAGTACATTGTTGTTTATGTTCCCTCACCTCCCCTGGGCCTCCGATTATTATACTCCGGGGTCTGAAAAGACCCCGAAGTATAATGATAGCAGTGATTGTGGTGGTCGGCCCGCGGCCTCACATACCGATCCCCGCTCCTGCTCACAGCCGCCTCTGCAGAATCGGAAGCGCAGGCAGCCGTGAGCGGGACCCCGGGGATCGGTAAGTATATAGGGCCCGTTACCTGCTGGGGTTACTCCAGCAGATAACGGACTATAAAAAAAAAAAAAAAAAAAACTCATCGGGGGCCCGCGGGGCCCTGTAATGTCCCAGGCCCTGTGGCAGCTGCTACCACTGCTACCCCGGTAGTTACGCCCCTGATGGTACCTATAACCCATTCCAGTAAAATCAGTGCTTCAAAAGACAAATAACGCTCCTTTGCTTCTGAGCCCTCGTCTGTGCCCAAACAGTTCTCACCACCAGGGGAGCTAGGTAAAGTCCAGTACCTTACAATCTAGTGATGGACTGATACTGGGGCAGCTGCAGCCTTGTGGAGTTAGGCTGGTTATGGGAAAAAAAATATAATTAAAAAAAAAAATATTTCATAGCCAGATACAATAAAGCAGCAGCTTATTTAGTGGTGAACTCTAAGCCCCACCTTAGTATTGGACACTGTCATTCCATTAATAAAATGGTCAAGTCTTAAAATGTTAATTTTAGCTGCAGGAAAAAAGGATGTTTTCCCTATACATTTAATAGGAGAAGAGAAAGTGTAGAGGAAAACACAGAAAAAAAAAAAAAAAAAAATCAGTGAAAAATGCTTTGGAAAAAAACTTAATGTATTTTTACTGCATTTCCCTATGTAGGGCCTTAGTCTTAGGGCGGTTTCAAACAGTTTATTCTGTGACAATTTTTGCTGTTTTGGCTTTTTTAGTGTTTTTTTTTTTTTGTGGCCAGATATTACTTTAAAGCTGACTTACAGCAGTGAAGAAAAATGGCTGGGTTGTTTTGGAAACCTGGAGTAAAGCTGTGTGCATGTGGAGACTAAGCACCTGCGAGCTTTTATTGGCTGATAAGTGACATGTGACCGTGTATATGGCAGTTGGAATATGAGTGAAAGACTTGCAGGCTTCTATTGGCTAATGCAAATCATTTTTTGGGAATACTGTATCTCAGGAACGGTATGTCCTAGAGAGCTGAGTACTGATCGAAAACCTTCCCGGACAACTGATGTACCTGTGTGCCAAATTTGGTGAAGATCGGTCCAGTCGTTTGGTCACGCATACAGAACAGACAGACATAAACTCATTTTTATATATGAGAGATAAGAGAAGAGATATTGCATTGTATTATGGATGAGACAGGATCTTCGTCCCAAATATTGTTTTTAATCGTTTTTTATAATTAGTGCTGTTTATTTTTCAATAAAATTAATAATTAATAATTATTTATGTGGAGTCTTTCTATGAGTTGTTGCTGGATCCAAATAGGTATTAAATTGATGCATTGGGTATCAGCACGTCTGAGTATAGCTAGGAATTTGGTGATTTATAGGCTAAAATATATATAAGCAGAGACTATTATGTAAAATGAGGCACTATAATAATTGATGGGTGGGTCCAAAAATCTATTAGACTGTACAAAAATTAGTTATTGTAGCAGAAAGGGGATATTATTAAAGATCTAAATCAATTGATCTGAGTTTTACTTTGTACTGTACTACTATTGTCTTAGTGTCACTAGGTAGTGGTCATGAAGGTATTCATGGTGTGGAGATAGTGTATTATTAGTGCTCTGTGTATGTTTTGTTCCATATTTGTCTGTATAGTGGTAATAATTCTCTCTGGTATAGCAGTATTGCTTCACAATGTTATGTTTATGAATCATTTTTTTGTTTCCCTGATCTTTTAAGACACTAGCAATGCTGCTGGAAGTGCTGCACTCCCTTCTGAATTGACTGAATATGAAAGTGTTTCTGGTATGTTAGTATTTTTGGCCCATCTTAATTTCACCAGGACCACACTTTATCTAAAACTGGCCCTGTCTGTAAGCTTATGTAGTGTGTTTGTACTACTCTCTTCTCATGCTCTGTTGTTCTGCTTTGCATCTTTTAGTTTTATCACATATCAGTTAAAACAGGGGTGTCAAACTCATTTTCTCCGGGGGCCACTTCAGCCTCACGGGGTACCTTGAAGGGCCAAGATTATTTTACACATGTATAAAAGTAACTTCTCCTTAACAGATAAGCGAGCTATTAAGCAGTAGTTACATTTGTACATTACTACTGTTACAATCAGCCCTTTGAGGTCAACCAGGAAGAACATAATGTATTGTTAAAACCTAAGACATTGGCATGTTACATACTATCCTCATCCTTTTCTGAATATATCAAAAATTAAGCACTATACAAATACTGTTTACCCCTGCAAACGGTATTATGCTCTATAGTTGCCTCTGCACACGGTATTATGCTCCATAGTTGCCCCTGCACACGGTATTATGCTCCATAGTTGCCCCTGCACACGGTATTATGCTCCATAGTTGCCCCTGCACACAGTATTATGCTCCATAGTTGCCCCTGCACACGGTATTATGCTCCATAGTTGCCCCTGCACACGGTATTATGCTCCATAGTGGCCCCTGCACACGTTATTATGCTCCATAGTGGCCCCTGCAATCGGTATTATGCTCCTTAGTGGCCCCTGCATTAGTATTATGCCCCATAGTGGCCCCTGCAAACGGTATTATAGTCCATAGTGGCCCCTGCACATGGTATTATGCCCCATAGTGACCCCCCCCCACCCATGAACTATTATTATACTCTGGGGTCTTTTCAGACCCCAGAGTATAATGATCGGAGACCCAGGTGGTGACAAACATAAAAACCAGTGTTACTTACCTGGGCCCCAGTGCGCTCCCTGCGTTCGGCCTTCTTCAATGTCGCACAGACCGGCATCGCGAGATAATGACGTCGGCCTGGCTCACATGACGCCTGGGACGTCACCAAAGAAGGCCGAAGCCGGCTGGGAGCAGCATCGGATCGCCGGAGAGGTGAGTAACACAGGTTTTTATGTTTATCACCTCCCCGGGGTCTCCGATTATTATACTCTGGGGTCTGAAAAGCCCCCGGAGTATAATAATAGTAGTATTTGATGGGGTTCACCGGCCGCGGCCTCACTTACCATCCCCGCCTTGTGTTTGACACCTGTGAGTTAAAATGACTCTTTGACAATAAAAAATTTTCAATAAATATATAATGCCCTCTTTTTTGATCTTTCAGGTATTGTAACTCTGATTCCCATTCCCTTTCTTTTTTTGTGAAATGGCCAGATCAGCTTTTCAGACTACTCTTTACAAACTGTGTTTCGGTGGTCTGACGTATCCGAAAATATTGTGGGGATGTCTTATACAGTACTATGTGCACACTGTCACACCTTGACAGAGTACTCTAAAAGTTAGTAGACATTTTACAGAAATGAATTAGAGGACTTATAATAAGAGGAACTGCACAAGAAAAATTGTGAGTTTATACAATGCTTTTCCACTGAAGATCTGCATGCAGTTTTTAATTGCAGTAATAAGTAGCACATGTTACTATGCTTTTCACCTGTATGGTAATGAACACTAAATTGAAAACCTCTGGTAAACTATCATGTGCTACTCAGTACTGAAATTAAAAACTGCTACAGTTCTTGAGTAAAAAAAAAAAAAAAAAAAAAAAGCCCTGTGTAAACCCAACCTAAAAAGCAGGACACTGGGTTATTTAAACTAAATGGTATAATTGGTTAAAAGAGAGAATACCATATATGTGCTGGCACATATATCACAATATCATCATGGTATCCTTTATTTCTTTATTATATATGTTAACATTGCTAAGATGACATCATACACATTAGTGTGCCACCATCTTAACCATTAAAAGGTTCTTCAGGCTAAGGCACCACGTGGTGGTTCTTCTCGTAGCGCTTTTGACAGAAGGTTCACAGAGTTTTCCTCTTCAGACTGTTTGAAATATACCTATAGGGCAACCACCGACGTTTCTGTAAGTATAATTGACATGCTACAATTTCCAAAACCGTTTTGGAAATCGACGCGAGTCCGCAGCGCGTATTTTACGCAAAATGGGGATTGGATTCACTAGAATCCCATCCACTTTGCTGTGACTGTAAAACGCCGAATTGTTTTCCCCTGTGGGGCGAACCGCAGCATTTACGCCACGTGGGACCCCGGCCTAAATGTGTGTTCCCATTGTCCAGAGTTATGGCATATCACAAAGATATGCTACAACATTATTTGTAGGTTTCGAATACCTGGAATAAAGATCTGTTGGCAGTTAGTCAAAATGACAACTGTATACAAAAACTGAGAAGAATGTTTAATCAGCTATTTATTATCAAATCATGGGGTTCAGGCATAATAAAGTAATGTCATATCCTACCAATGTATGATCCCCAGTATGGCCACCAAGGTGGAGATGGAGGTTTTGGCTTCTGCTACTATAGCTCCTTCCTGCCGCAGGCATTTTTTTATTTTTTTTATTCTCAATTTTCTTTTGACTCCCTACCTTCCAAATCCCGTAATTTTCTTATTTTTCCGTTCAGAGTTATATAAGGGCTTAATGCTTGCGGTACAAATTGTATTTTGTAATGTTACCATTTAATATTCTGAACAATGTGTTGGGAAGCTGGAAAAAAAGATATATAACCTTAATTCGATGGGTTGGTACGATTCCAGGAAAACCAATTTGCTATAGTTTTAACCCCTTAAAAAAAGTTCTTAGAAAAAGTTCTAGTTCTACTATTTTGGGGAATGTCTATTGCTTTGATCACTTTTTATTCATAATTTGAAGAGGCAAAGGAGCAAAAAAATAGCGCCTTGATTTTTTTTTCCTGTTAAGACATTCACCACATGGGAATGTGCTTCACGTTATTTTTTTACGGAAAAAGGGAAAGGGAAGTGATTTGACTTTTTAATTTCTTTTATTTTTTATATTTTTTAACTTTATATTTTTACTTTTTTTATTTTTTACTGTATTTATTATTTATTACAATGCTATTGCATTGTAAAATGCCGAAACTTCTATTACAGGCTGCATAGAGCCATATTTAAATACCTAACATCCCCCGTGCTATTTGGTTACTATTTGGTGTACAAATGAGAAGGTGACAGATTATGGTAGAAGTATTTGAGCTCCAGGAACACCAGTTCAACAGGCTGAATACAAGCTTTCTATACACAAACGCATTGAGATTAATGCATAAATGACGAACATCCACTTCAAAGAATTCCTGAGGATAAGAACCACTACTGATAAATGTTTCAAATATGAAGAGCTTTGCTGAGCAGAGAGCAGAGAATTGCTGGTAATGAAATAGCTGTACAGCAATAGGAACGTTTCCACTTGCATTACTAATAACATGTTATGATGAATTAGCCCTAAAAATTGAAAATGTACTTAGATCTTTTAAGTTACTGAAGAAAATAAGAGATTATAGCTATGTAGGGAACTGCCATTTCTACTAGTATATAATGTATCTGGCTTCTTTGCCCCTGCAGTTTGGCTTCAGAGACCCCAGGCATTTAGTGCAAGTTTTGTTTTGTAAATACAGTGAGTCAGACACATGTGAGGCAGAGCTGCTGGGGGGAGAGATGTGAGCAGAGCTGCTGAGCCAGACATGTTATGTCTGGGGGAGTCTAAGAGCCACTTGTTCCTCTTTACTTCACAGTATATAGTTAGGTATGTGTTACCCCCTATATACTCACAGGACCTAGCTAGTAACCGTAGTTAGGGATCCATATATATATACAGTTCAGGGCAGTGATAGGTTAGGCTTCCGAAGGCCAACTAGCTAGTTAGAGGCCCGGTGGCACTAGTAGTTTAGCTGGCAGGTTAAGGACTCAGTGTTAGGGTAGTCAGGCCTGCATCTACTGCCGTCACCGTCGCCCTGTTTGCTGCCTGTGAAGAATCTCACCATCATCATCATCATCTCCTGATCGGCTGTCTGTCATCTCCTGGAAGAATCCGAGGATCCACAGTCATCCACAGGGGCCCCTGCATCTCTTCTGTTGCCTGGAGGTATTGTGCACTGGACTCTTGCTATATATCTATATATATACCCGGGTATATAACCTAAGACGGTTGAGGACTTGCTGGTTGTTGTAGTACTGCTGTGTTCTGAGTATATTGTATGTATGTATTATTACCCTGTTGATTCTTATAAAGCTATTGTTATAACCTTATGTGGTATCTGTATGTATTCTTCAGACTGTGAGATTAGTACAGTGATCCTTGTTAAGGCTACTAACTGTACTTCATGGGTAAGTCCCAGGAAGAGATCCTCCCTGTAATACAGAGGCTCTATCCTGGGTGGAGGCACTGATATATTTCATATATGTTCCCACTCTTCCCTTCAGCGAAGGCTTCAGGTCCCATTATACACACAGGTCAGCGCCAGAGTCTGTTGCGGGAGGGATAATACTCATACCCCCCCCAAATAGGGCTACAGCTATATATGGACTTAAAAATGCCAAAACTGGAATTGAAGAATATATTACTGAAATAATTCTAGACGCACTTACTGGTTCAAGAGTTGGTTATAATTCTAATTTCAAAAACAGTGTACATGATAAACTGCTACATAGGCAAATAAGCACAGGTAATCATACTAAGGCTAGGTTCACACCTGCGCTGGGTCTCCACTGGGGGATTCCGTTCCCCATTTCGCTTTAAAATACAGAGAGAAAAGTCCTGCAAGCAGAGCTTTTCTCTCTGTATTTTTCCTTCCTTTTCGGGCTGAGACACGGCGGACCCCATTATAGTCTATGGGTCCATGGGTAACCGCTTTAAGCAAATTAGGTTTCTTTTCAGGGGGTCCCCAAGCGGACCCTCCCGAACGGAAAACCAAACGCAGGTGTGAACCGAGTGTAATACTCAGCCACATACACACATTCCATTCAGGAAGAATATGACTGCTCATTATTGTTCATAAATAAATCTTCTTAAAGCTTGTTTCACACATTTTTATGGATTTTTTTTTTGTATAAAGAATGTTTATATATTTACAATTTTTTAGCATTTTGCTGTGATTTATAAAGCATTTTTTCACATTAACCACACATAAACCATGCATTTTTTCAGCTGTTTTCCAAGTCATATAGCAAACAATCCACTATAGATTTTAAAGGGACAGGGCACTGTGGATGACACTGTTACACAAGGTCACATACACACAGCTATACTCCAGGTTTCCATAACAACCAATCGCAGGTTTTTCACTGATATCCAAACTCAGGTACACATGATCACAAGACTCTTATGGACCAATGGAAACTCGCAGGTTCATCAGTCTTGACATACACATAGCTTTACACCAGGTTTCCATAGAAACCAAGCTATTAATGACCTGTATTAGTCAAAAGCAGTTCGCAGGTCCTTAAATATTCAGTCGTATGACGTGTATCAGCCAATATAACTTCACATTTAATTTACCAGGTTTCCATAACAATACAGCCATAAATAGACTGTACCTATACTGGACTGCCATACTGGATGTCAGCATTCTTATAAATTGAAACGTATTTAAACTATACATGAACGACATACAAAATAGGCCAGTGCCAATTCTTATGGGGGGGCCACTACACAAACAAAAAATGAAATATACCCATGCGAAGCCAGGTCCTTCTGCTAGTTACAAATAAAGTGCCATATGCTAAGTAACAATTCATATCTCAATACAATAATATCACATCAATTTCATTAATTGCCAGCTATATAATTACAAACATGTAAGTAATTCATATGTCATAATAAATATAATATGCAACGCAATATATTGTAATTATATAAACACTGTATACATATGAGTGATCAATTCATAACATATATAGTCACAATACAATTAGAATCTCCCATTAGTATTGTTATGATCTGGGGATCACTGGCGAGAAAACTGGCGCCTGACTGATAAATTCTCAGTCAGATTAAGAGAAAACCACCAAAAAGGAACTGAGAAAAACAAAAGTAACAAAACACTTACAGTATCATGAGCAGTTTGGAAAAACTCATGCGTGATACTCCTAGTCCCTGCCTTGCACACTAGAAGTAGCCATGGGCCCGGCTATCTATCCTGAGAGGCAGTGGCGTAACTAGGAATGGCTGGGCCCCAAGGGGGCTTTTCAGACCTCAGAGTATAATGATCAAAGACCCAGGGGGAGGATAAAAACATAAAAAACAATGTTACTTACCTGTTCCTGCCTCCGGTGCACTCCCTACTACGTCGGCCTTCTTCAATGTTGGACCAGATGTCATGTCAGCTGGGCCGGTGTCGCGACGCACAATGAAATTGGCTGAAGTCTGGGATGTCACCAAACAGGCCCGAAGCCTGCCGGAGCACAGGATAGGTAAGTAACAGTGTTTTTTATGTTGCCTCACCTCCCCCGGGCCTCCAATCATTATACTCTATATAATGATAGCAGTGTTTGTGAGGTTCGGCCCACGGCCTTACTTAGCTCACAGCTACCTCCACAAAATGGGAATGTCATCCAGACACTCTGCCCATGGACCTAACAGGCTGAGACAGTAACCGGGTTATAACAAGTATAATACAGTATGTAAATATAAAGTTTGGATCTCTCACTTTGCATAAAAAACACACAGCCAGGGAGATATAAAGCACAAGTACATGGTATAACCCATATACATAAATGTAAACAAAAAGGCATATATACCAAGGATAGGCCAGGACCTGAAGCTGGAGGTCCTGTACCCCATTTAAATAGTACCTGTGCAGGTGTGTGTGATCCCCAATTGCTCAGTGGCGCCACTGTGAGTGATTCAAAACATTGCAATAATGTCATGATGGAATACCGCCCCTTTATTCACTGTTATACATAGATATAAGTAAGCCCTAGAGTGCATACGTCACCACATTCCAGGCAGAGAGAAGTTCCCGAGGGTTTCAGTAGAAGTATCGCGAGAAATTTGTGAAAGATATAAAAGGGTGAAGACACCACACTAAGTCCAGGCACTGAGCATACATACAGTGCCTTGCAAAAGTATTCATACCCCTTGAACTTTTTCACATTTTGTCACCTTACAACCACAAACTTAAATGTATTTTCTTGAGATTTTAAGTGGTAGACCAACAAAAAGTAGCAGATAATTGTGAAGTGGAAGGAAAATGATACATGGTTTTCAAAATTTTAATCAAATAAAAGCCTGAAAAGTGTAACGTGCAAAAGTATTCAGCTCCCCTTTATCAATACTTTGTACAGCCACCTTTTTGCTGCAATTACAGCTGCAAGTCTTTAGAGGTACAGTACAGACCAAAAGTTTGGACACACCTTCTCATTCCAAGAGTTTTCTGTATTTTCATGACTATAAAAATTGTAGATTCACACTGAAGGCATCAAAACTATGAATTAACACATGTGGAATTATATACTTAACAAAAAAGTGTTAAACAACTGAAAATATGTCTTATATTCTAGGTTCTTCAAAGTAGCCACCTTTTGCTTTGATTACTGCTTTGCGCACTCTTGGCATTCTCTTGATGAGCTTCAAGAGGTAGTCACCTGAAATGGTCTTCCAACAGTCTTGAAGGAGTTCCCAGAGATGCTTAGCACTTGTTGGCCCTTTTGCCTTCACTCTGCGGTCCAGCTCACACCAAACCATCTCGATTGGGTTCAGGTCTGGTGACTATGGAGGCCAGGTCATCTGGCGTAGCACCCCATCACTCTCCTTCTTGGTCAAATAGCCCTTACACAGTCTGGAGGTATGTTTGGGGTCATTGTCCTGTTGAAAAATAAATGATGGTCCAACTAAACGCAAACCCGATGGAATAGCATGCCGCTGCAAGATGCTGTGGTAACCATGCTGGTTCAGTATTCCTTCAATTTTGAATAAATCCCCAACAGTGTCACCAGCAAAGCACCCCCACACCATCACACCTCCTCCTCCATGCTTCACGGTGGGAACCAGGCATGTAGAGTCCATTCGTTCACCTTTTCTGCGTCGCACAAAGACACGGTGGTTGGAACCAAAGATCTCAAATTTGGACTCATCAGACCAAAGCACAGATTTCCACAGGTCTAATGTCCATTCCTTGTGTTCTTTAGCCCAAACAAGTCTCTTCTGCTTGTTTCCTGTCCTTATCAGTGGTTTCCTAGCAGCTATTTTACCATGAAGGCCTGCTGCACACAGTCTCCTCTTAACAGTTGTTGTAGAGATGTGTCTGCTGCTAGAACTCTGTGTGGCATTGACCTGGTCTCTAATCTGAGCTGCTGTTAACCTGCGATTTCTGAGACTGGTGACTCAGATGACCTTATCCTCCGCAGCAGAGGTGACTCTTGGTCTTCCTTTCCTGGGGCGGTCCTCATGTGAGCCAGTTTCTTTGTAGCGCTTGATGGTTTTGGCCACTGCATTTGGGGACACTTTCAAAGTTTTCCCAATTTTTCGGACTGACTGACCTTCAGTTCTTAAAGTAATGATGGCCACTCGTTTTCCTTTACTTAGCTGCTTTTTTTCTTGCCATAATACAAATTCTAACACTCCATCCAGTAGGACTATCAGCTGTATATCCACCTGACTTCTGAACAACACAACTGATGGTCCCAACCCCATTTATAAGGCAAGAAATCCCATTTATTAAACCTGACAGGGCACACCTGTGAAGTGAAAACCATTTCAGGTGACTACCTCTTGAAGCTCATCAAGAGAATGCCAATAGTGTGCAAAGCAGTAATCAAAGCAAAAGGTGGCTACTTTGAAGAACCTAGAATATAAGACATATTTTCAGTTGTTTAACACTTTTTTGTTAAGTATATAATTCCACATGTGTTAATTCATAGTTTTGATGCCTTCAGTGTGAATCTACAATTTTTATAGTCATGAAAATACAGAAAACTCTTGGAATGAGAAGGTGTGTCCAAACTTTTGGTCTGTACTGTATGTCTCTACCAGATTTGCACATCTATAGACTGAGATTTTTGCCCATTCTTTGCAAAATAGCTCAAGCTCAGCCAGATTGGATGGAGAGTGTCTGTGAACAGCAATTTTCAGGTCTTGCCACAGATGCACAATGGGATTTAGGTCTGGACTTTGACTGGGCCATTCTAACACATGAATATTCTTTGATCTAAACCATTCCACTGTAGCACTGGCTGTATGTTTAGGATCATTGTCTTGCTGGAAGGTGAATCTCCTTCCCAGTCTCAAGTCTTTTGCAGCCGCCAACAGGTTTTCTTCCAGGATTGCCCTGTATTTAGCTCCATCCATCTTCCCATCAACTCTGAGCAGCTTCCCTGTCCCTACTGAAGAAAAGCCTCCCCACAGCATGATGCTGCCACCACCATGTTTCACAGTGGGGATGGTGTTTTCAGAGTGATGAGCAGTGTTACTTTTCTGCCACACATAGCCCTTTGCATTTAGGCCAAAAAGTTCAACTTTGGACTCATCTGACCAGAGCACCTTCTTCCACATGTTTGCTGTGTCCCCTATATGGCTTGTGGCAAACTGCAAACGGCACTTCTTAAGTCTTTCTTTCAACAATGGTTTTCTTCTTGCCACTCTTCCATAAAGGCCGGATTTGTAGAGTGCACGACTTATAGTTGTCCTGTGGACAGATTCTCCCACCTGAGCTGTATATTTCTGAAGCTCCTCCAGAGTGACCATGGGCCTCTTGGCTGCTTCTCTGACCAGTGTTCTCCTTGCTTGATCTCAGTTTAGATGGACGGTCATGTCTTGGTAGGTTTGCAGTTGTATAATACTTTTTCAATTTTTGGCTGATGGATTGAACAGTACTTCTTGGGATGCTCAAAGCTTGGGATATGTTTTTATAATCTAACCCTGCTTTAAACTTCTCTACACCTTTATCTCTGACCTTTCTGGTGGGTTTCTTGGTCTTCATGATGCTGTTTGTTCACTAGTGTTCTCTAACAAACCACTGAGGCCTTCACAGAACAGGTGTATTTATACTGGGACTAAATTGCACACAGCTGGACTCTGTTGATTAATTAAGTGACTTCTGAAGGCAATTGATTGTGCTAGATTTTATTTATCAGAGTACAGGGGGCTGAATACTTTTGCACGTCACACTTTTCAGATTTTTGTTTGATTAAAATTTTTAAAATAATGTATCATTTTTGTTTCACTTCACAATTATCTGCTACTTTGTGTTGGTCTATCACTTAAAATCTCAAGAAAATACATTTAAGTTTGTGGTTGTAAGGTGACAAAATGTGAAAAAGTTCAAGGGGTATGAATACTTTTGCAAGGCACTGTATGTAGAAGAATAAAGATAAAGAGAGGATTAATAGAATTAATCTATATAATGGTCACTGTAGTCAAAAATATATCCACATACAGCTTATTTGATCACCTAATAAACATAATATGAAGCTACCCTGACAAATATTAACAACAAGAAAGTTATTTAAAGGGACAAAGCCATTATGTTACACATTAAGTTACACAAACTTGTCCATTGTAACTAATATATATGTTCAATAAATCAAAAAAATAAAAAAATTGCACAAATATAACACATAAGTGGAAAATCTTAATGTGTTTATGAATGTATGTGGTGAAAAAGAGGTGTGAATGAGGCAAAATGATATGTGTAATACGTGAATAAATAAAATAACAGTGGGTGTGTACAGTGTGAAACAAGAAAAGAAAAAATATATATAAATATGAAAAATAAAAAAAAAAAGGGAATATATAAATAATTGATTAAATGTGTGACAGAGTGAAAGTTAATGTATGTGTAAAAATAATGAATTAAATAAAAAATGTGTGATGGGGTGAAAGTGAATGTATATGTGAAAATGAATGATAAAAATTAGTAAAAAAATGATTATATATATATATATATATATATATATAGTGTATATATATATATATATATATATATATATTGTATATATTACAGTTGAAACCAGAAGTTTACATACACTATATAAAAAGGCACATATGCATGTTTTTCTCACTATCTGACATGAAATGAGAATAAACCTTTCCCATTTTAGGTCAATTAGGATTACCAAAATTTTTTAAGGTATTTTTATTACTTTCTGCAAAGTCAAAAGTTTACATACACTAAGATTACTATGCCTTTAAACAATTTGGGACTGGCCATATGATGATGTCATGTCTTTGGAAGCTTCTGTATTGGCAACATCTGAGTTAATTAAAGACACACCTTAGGATGCACACCTGAAACACACTGCTTCTTTGTGTAACATCATGGGAAAGTCTAAAGAAATCAGCCAAGATATCAGAAAGAGAATTGTGGACTTGCACAAGTCTGGTTCATCCTTGGGTGCAATTTCCCGATACCTGAAGGTGCCTCGTTCATCTCTACAAACAATTATAAGCAAGTACAAACAAGATGGGAATGTCCAGCCATCATACCGCTCAGGAAGTAGACGGGTTCTGTGTTTCAGACATGAACGTGCTTTGGTACGAAATGTGCATATCAACCCAAAAACAAAAGCAAAAGACCTTGTGAAGATGTTGGCTGAAGCTGGTAAGAATGTGTCATTATCCACAATGAAACGAGTAATGTATCGACATGGGCTGAAAGGGCACTCTGCCAGGAAGAAGCCATTACTCCAGAAGAAACATTAAAAAAGCCAGATTAATGTTTGCAAATGCACACAGGCACAAAGACCTTCATTTTTGGAGACATGTCCTGTGGTCTGACTAAAATTGAACTGTTTGGCCATAATGACCATCGTTACGTTTGGAGGAAAATGGGAAAGCTTGCAAGCCTGAGAACATCATCCCAACTGTGAAACACGGGGGTGGCAGCATCATGTTGTGGGGACTGGTGCACTTTCACAAAATAGATGGCATCATGAGGAAAGAACATTAATGTGGCAATACTGAAGCAACATCCCAAGACATCAGCCAGGAAGTTAAAGCTTGGGCACAAATGGGTCTTCAAAAAAGGACAATGACCCAAAGCATACTGCCAAATTGGTTACAAAGTGGCTTAAGGATAACAAAGTCAGTGTTTTGTAGTGGCCATCACAAAACCCTGATCTCAGTCCTATTGAAAATTTATGGGCAAAGCTGAAAAGGCAGGTGTGAGCAAGGCGGCCTACAAACATGGCTCAGTTACACCAGTTCTGTCAGGAGGAATGGGCCCAAATTCCTACCAACTATTGTGAGAAGCTTGTGGAAGGATATCCAAAACGTTTGACCCAAGTCATACAGTTTAAGGGCAATGGTACTAAATACTAATGAAATGTATGTATACTTTTTACTTTGCAGAAAGTAATAAAAATGCCTTAAAAATTCTCTCTCTCTCTCATTATTCTGGCATTTGGCAAATATAAATAATTTTGGAAATCCTAATTGACCTAAAACAGGAAAGGTTTATTCTGATTTCATGTCAGATAGTGAGAAAAACATGCATATGTGTCTTTCCTCCCCATTGCGGTTAGGCTGTACAAACAACACCGAACTAAGCGGAGATCATTACACACAGAGAAATGAAATATCTTTCTGTTTGTGATATCCCCCCTCCCCCCTCTGCTACTTCTTATCTGTCTGTCTACTATCAATGAAATGCCTCTTACCTTGGAACATTCTTGTATATGTTGTATTTGTATTGCTTATCTTTGCTGAAGTAACACACTGAATTTCCCCATGGTGGGACAATTAAAGGATTATTATTATTATTTTATATAGTGTATGTAAACTTCTGGTTTCAACTGTATATATATATATATATATATATATATATATATGTACAGTGGGGAAAAAAGTATTTAGTCAGCCACCAATTGTGCAAGTTCTCCCACTTAAAAAGATGAGGCCGGCCTGTAATTGTCATCATAGGTAGGGCCGGTTTTAGACAAAGTGGGGCCCCGGGCAAAATTAAAAGTGAGGCCCCAAATGTTGAAATATTGTACCTACTACATGGTCACATTCTGTTAATTTGATGTGCTGCAGTGCTTACAGGGATGTTCCTAAGGTCTTTAAGGCTGGGGCCTCCCACATTGTGAAAATGCAACGTTTTACAGTACCTGCAAAGTGGAGGGGATTTTGACTATAATCCTATACACACATTGCAGAAAAAAAAAAAAAATCTGCAGCGGAAAAGCTGCGTTTTCACAGCATGTCAATTATACCTTCATAAATGCTGGTGTTTTCCATAAAGGTATAATAGGTACAGAAAGTCTGCAGAGGAAAACTCTGAGATCGCAATGAAAATCTCTGCAGAAAAAAAAACGCAATGCGTTTCCGCCGCAGTGTTTTCCGCAGCATGGGGCCTTAGCATAAAGGGGTTGTTTCATTTGTTTGTAAATTTTTTTGCATAGCCAAACTAGTTGCTTGTGACCCTTTATAAATCAGGTGCACAAGTAACAAGGCATATGCCTTTTCCTACACGCAATTAAAAAAATGTATATAAATACAGAATTATCAAATAGGACCACTATACCAGGACTAAATACTGTCACGTCACCCGCTGACCACTATACCAGGACTAAATACTGTCACGTCACCCGCTGACCACTATATCAGGACTAAATACTGTCACGTCACCCGCTGACCACTATATCAGGACTAAATACCGTCACGTCACCTGCTGACTGCTATACCAGGACTAAATACTGTCACGTCACCCGCTGACCACTATATCAGGACTAAATACCGTCACATCACCTGCTGACTGCTATACCAGGACTAAATACTGTCACGTCACCCACTGACCGCTATACCAGGCCTAAATGCTGTCACTTCACCCGCTGACTGCTTTACCATGACTAAATACTGTCACATCAGCCACTTACTACCAGATTCCCCTCTGTCCTCATAGTATAATCCACAAATAGCGGCTTTTACTTATAATGTTCCCCTCGTAGTGCCAAACACTTCACTACGATCAGAGTTACTCCATTCCCCATCTTGAGAGCGCAACTACCCCCTTTTATTTGCAGATGCCCCCTCATAATACCAGCCAACAATTAACCTCTTCCTGCCCTGCACTGTAATAGTATGCTGCAGTAAGCAGTTTGTTCCTAGGACTACACTTTGCAGAGACTGTAAAATGACCGTTTATGCCACGTGGGGCTTTTTTTGTTGCAGATTTTGCTTCAGTTTTTTGAGCCAAAGCCAAGCAGGGCTATAAAAGGATTGTGAAATATCTAGGAAGCTTCTTACACTTCTCTCTTCTGCTCAATCCACTCCTGGCTTTGGCTCAAAAAACAGCAACAAAATCCGCAACAAAAAAATCTGCTTTTCTGTAACGTGAAACACAGTGTTTATGGCGGCTGCAGAAATGTGCGGGAATTTCCACATATATTTACCATAATAGGGGAAGAAAGTGCATAGAAAAATGCATCAAAAGCTCAATGAAAAACGCTGTGAGAAAAAAAAAAACTATGTGTTTTTGCTGCTTTTTATCTCCTTTGCTTTTTAGCTGTGTTTTGTTGTGTTGGGGCTAATCTTTAAAGGGGTTGTCCAGGAATTACAGGTTTCTGCAAGGAGGCCGGGGAAGGTGAAAAATAAAACCCACACTCACCTGTCCCTGGTCCTTCCACCCCTGTCCGGTCCAGCGGCGCCCCAGGGCTTGTTCCAGTGGCAGTCCTCACCACACGTAACCGCCGAGGCCTATCATCCGCCTCAGCAGCCTAAGGAAAGGAACCGGGATGTCACTCACATAAGTCACCTGTGATGTCCCGTGTCCTTTCCTTAGGTCACTGATTGGCCTCAGCAGTTACGTGCAGCGAGGACTCCTGCCAGAACAAGCCCCCGGGCGCCACTGGACCCGGACAGCGGTGGGAGACCCCGTGGACAGGTGAGTGTGCGCTTTCTTATTTTTCACCTTCCCCAGCCTCCTTGCAGAAAACAGTAATTCCTGGACAACCTGTTTAACATCTCAATATACTGAGCATCACACTATACAATACAATTCTAGTATGTATAATGGTACACATGTACAGAAGAAAATATAGATAGATAGACAATAATATGCTGTATATACCTACATATATACCATATATTTACACACATACATTCATATACAATATACACACACATACCTGTCTACAATCATACAGTACTCACACAGTAGCTAACACACATACTGTAAACAAATATACAGATATATACATATTATATACATATTAAATATACATATTTTACACAAAACATACACTTACACTTGGCTGAATTGCTGGGTGAACTGGAAATGGAGGAAGCTCCTGTGCAGCTCTGTCTGGGAATAGTGAATAGACTCCCCCCTGCACACTACGATGTGCTGGATGTCTCACTGCATGGGGGGAGGGGGGAAGCTAGTAGCTGTTTCGTCAAACTGTAGAAGCAGCGACCAGCAGAATCTGCATCTGCCGATGCTTTCATCTACTGCCGATTAAGAGCCCTAATAGTAGGGAAAGTATGGGGTCCCTATGGGTGTTGGGGCCCTGGGCAATTGCCCAGTTTGCCCCCCCCCTAACGCCGGCCCTGATCATAGGTAGCCCTCAACTATGAGAGACAAAATGAGAAAACAAATCCAGAAAATCACATTGTCTGATTTTTTTAAGAATTTATTTGCAAATTATGGTGGAAAATAAGTATTTGGTCGCTGGGCAACACGGACTTTCAACTCCCTCCAAAGGTTTTCTATGGGGTTGAGATCTGGAGTCTAGCTAGGCCACTCCAGGACCTTGAAATGCTTCTTACGAAGCCACTCCTTCGTTGCCCTGGCAGTGTGCTTGGGATCATTTCATGCTGAAAGACCCAGCCACGTTTCATCTTCAATGTCCTTGCTGATGGAAGGAGGTTTGCACTCAAAATATCACCATACATGGCCCCATTCATTCTTTCATGTACATGGATCAGTCGTCCTGGTCCCTTTGCAGAGAAACAGCCCCAAAGCATGATGTTGCCACCCTCATGCTTCACAGTAGGTATGGTGTTCTTTGGATGCAACTCAGCATTCACTCTCCTCCAAAGACGACGAGTTGTGTTTCTACCAAACAGTTCTACTTTGGTTTCATCTGACCATATGACATTCTCCCAACACTCTTCTGGAGCATCCAAATGCTCTCTAGCAGACTTCAGACAGGCCCGGATATGTACTGGCTTAAGCAGGGGGACACGTCTGGCACTGCAGGATTTGAGTCTCTGGCGGCGTAGTGTGTTACTGACGGTAGCTTTTGTTACGTTAGTCCCAGCTTTCTGCAGGTCATTTACTAGGTCCCCCCGTGTGGTTCTGGGATTGTTGCTCACCGTTCTTGTGATCGTTTTGACCCCACGGGGTGAGATCTTGCGTGGAGCCCCTGATGGAGGGAGATTATCAGTGGTCTTGTATGTCTTCCATTTACTAATTATTGCTCCCACAGTTGATTTCTTCACACCAAGCTGCTTGCCTATTGCAGATTCAGTCTTCCCAGCCTGGTGCAGGTCTACAATTTTGTTTCTGGTGTCCTTCCACAGCTCTTTGGTCTTCACAATAGTGGAGTTTAGAGTGTGACTGTTTGAGGTTGTGGACAGGTGTCTTTTATACTGATAACAATGTCAAACAGGAGCCATTACTACAGGTAATGAGTGGAGGACAGAGGAGCCTCTTAAAGAAGAAGTTACAGGTCTGTGAGAGCCAGAAATCTTGCTTGTTTGTAGGTGACCAAATACTTATTTTCCACCATAATTTGCAAATAAATTCTTAAAAAAATCAGACAATGTGATTTTCTGGATTTGTTTTCTCATTTTGTCTCTCATAGTTGAGGTCTGCCTATGATGTCAATTACAGGCCGGCCTCATCTTTTTAAGTGGGAGAACTTGCACAATTGGTGGCTGACTAAATACTTTTTTTTTCCCCACTGTATATATATATATATATATATATACACAGTACAGACCAAAAGTTTGGAAACGCCTTCTCATTCCAAGAGTTTTCTGTATTTTCATGACTATAAAAATTGTAGATTCACACTGAAGGCATCAAAACTATGAATTAACACATGTGGAATTATATACTTAACAAAAAAGTGTGAAACAACTGAAAATATGTCTTATATTCTAGGTTCTTCAAAGTAGCCACCTTTTGCTTTGATTACTGCTTTGCACACTCTTGGCATTCTCTTGATGAGCTTCAAGAGGTAGTCACCTGAAATGGTTTTCACTTCACAGGTGTGCCCTGTCAGGTTTAATAAGTGGGATTTCTTGCCTTATAAATGGGGTTGGGACCATCAGTTGTGTTGTTCAGAAGTCAGGTGAATACACAGCTGATAGTCCTACTGAATGGAGTGTTAGAATTTGTATTATGGCAAGAAAAAAGCAGCTAAGTAAAGAAAAATGAGTGGCCATCATTACTTTAAGAAATGAAGGTCAGTCAGTCCGAAAAATTGGGAAAACTTTGAAAGTGTCCCCAAGTGCAGTGGCCA
The DNA here is from genome assembly GCA_947044405.1 of Leptodactylus fallax. Taxonomy (NCBI): domain Eukaryota; kingdom Metazoa; phylum Chordata; class Amphibia; order Anura; family Leptodactylidae; genus Leptodactylus; species Leptodactylus fallax. Next base: position 1,494,633 of record CAMRHE010000409.1, read on the forward strand.
AAACCAGCAAGCGCTACAAAGAAACTGGCTCACATGAGGACCGCCCCAGGAAAGGAAGACCAAAAGTCACCTCTGCTGCGGAGGATAAGTTCATCCGAGTCACCAGCCTCAGAAATCGCAGGTTAACAGCAGCTCAGATTAGAGACCAGGTCAATGCCACACAGAGTTCTAGCAGCAGACACATCTCTACAACAACCGTTAAGAGGAGACTGTGTGCAGCACACCTTCATGGTAAAATAGCTGCTAGGAAACCACTGCTAAGGACAGGCAACAAGCAGAAGAGACTTGTTTGGGCTAAAGCACACAAGGAATGGACATTAGACCTGTGGAAATCTGTGCTTTGGTCTGATGAGTCCAAATTTGAGATCTTTGGTTCCAACCACCGTGTCTTTGTGCGACGCAGAAAAGGTAAACGAATGGACTCTACATGCCTGGTTCCCACCGTGAAGCATGGAGGAGGAGGTGTGATGGTGTGGGGGTGCTTTGCTGGTGACACTGTTGGGGATTTATTCAAGATTGAAGGAATACTGAACCAGCATGGTTACCACAGCATCTTGCAGCGGGATGCTATTCCATCCGGTTTGCGTTTAGTTGGACCATCATTTATTTTTCAACAGGACAATGACCCCAAACACACCTCCAGACTGTGTTAGGGCTATTTGACCAACAAGGAGAGTGATGGGGTGCTACTCCAGATGACCTGGCCTCCACAGTCTCCAGACCTGAACCCAATCAAGATGGTTTGGGGTGAGCTGGACCGCAGAGTGAAGGCAAAAGGGCCAACAAGTGCTAAGCATCTCTGGGAACTCCTTCAAGACTGTTGGAAGACCATTTCAGGTGACTACCTCTTGAAGCTCATCAAGAGAATGCCAAGAGTGTGCAAAGCAGTAATCAAAGCAAAAGGTGGCTACTTTGAAGAACCTAGAATATAAGACTTATTTTCAGTTGTTTCACACTTTTTTGTTAAGTATATAATTTCACATGTGTTAATTCATAGTTTTGATGCCTTCAGTGTGAATCTACAATTTTTATAGTCATGAAAATACAGAAAAATCTTGGAATGAGAAGGTGTGTCCAAACTTTTGGTCTGTACTGTATATATATGTATACACACTGTGATAGCTTGGGGAATTAAACTCAAAATGGCGGCTTTTCCTGGTCCGGACAGCGGTGGTTCATGGTACTGGGCGCCGGAAAGATAGCTTTCAGACGGTCCAAGTGTAAAATAAACATGCCTTTATTCAGCTTAACTGCAACACAGCAAAACAACAAAAAAACCTATGCCACAGTTAGGGCCTAACTCACTCCTTGAGCCCCTAACTGTCCTGACTGTTGCTCAGCTCCAGCAACAGTCCTCTGTGGATGCCAGCCCTCTGGGACAGAGCCTATCTCTCTGTCCTAGCTGGTCCACTCCTGTGGACGCCAGCCCTTTTGGGACAGAGCCTCTCTCTCTGTCCTCGCTGGTCCACTACCATTTCCTGCTTCCTGCAGATGCTCCAGCCCTCCTGGAGTTACATGCCACCACCCAAACGCGTGGCTGAGGGCCTTTTCTGGCCTGGCCTGGGTCGCTCAACAGCGCCCTCTGTCTCACATACTTACATACCCTCCCCCTCAGCTCACTACCCATGGGGTGAGCTACAATGGGATGAGACATCCTATGATGAAGTTCCTCTTCAACCATGTATGCCTGTCCATAGTCTCTCCAGAAGTCCCAATCTGGCGGTCTTTTCTTCCAAATTCCGCTCCATCGAGTTTTCCGCCTTCTCATCGCTTTCGATGCTACGCCAAGATCCTGGCCATTCTGTGCAAAGGCAAGTTTTACTCCATCACCTTCACAATTCAGCACACAGAGGATCACATCATTTTCATCACATTTTTCACGATAGTCTTCAGCCATCCCATTGCATGACTTTGATCCCTTTAGTGAATAGCCGTAAAAATCTTCATCTTCACCTATCATGAATTCACAGGAGCTCAGAGACCAACTAACACGTACTTCATGCACATCAATGTCTTTAGAGTATAACTATATCACGGGAACTTTTTCCGTAACCTTCATCTCAAAGCAAACTTTGCCATCACCATCAAGGCTTAGGAGTTTAGGAGACATAGGCTGCTTGCTCTCCTCTTTGTTTGAGATACACAATCACTGTACTGCAATATCTTCTAATTCTGCACGAGGGCCATACCTGTACACCCTCACATAATAGATCACGCTGAACTACATTTTCTGGTATGTCTTTAACAACTGTCACATCATTGGTGACATGTAACCATCTCTTACTTCTTGACTCCCCCTTCACAGACAACATGGAGTCATTATTCACCGTTTGTCCACTAGACATTTGGCTAGAGACAGGCACAGCAACACCTTTATCCACAATGGCTTCAGACACTTTAGCTGTTGGGACAACATATGCGTGGTCAGTCTTCTTACGGACTCTTGTTCCACACTGTTGGTGACCCTTCACCTTATTTATCATCTCACAGCCCTCTAGGCTTTGGACCTCATTGGTTTGAGGCTGGACCCACTCTGTCACAGGCAGTGTGTGACCAATCACAGTTTCTTCTTCTGTTGGACCTTCTTTGGCCTCCTCACATTTTGCAGGATCACTCATGTCTGTCTGACTTAATGATTCTTAATTTTTGCAGGAAGTCCACCTTTAGCAGCATCTTCCTGGGGAACTCTACCCTCTACTTGACGTTTTACCGAGTCACATGGTTTCATCATACTCTGATCAGTGGTATCAACATCAGTGGACAGGTCATTCATGTCTGACTTAATGTTTCTCCTTTCTCTGCCTCTATGCTGGCAACTTTTTCCAATTCTAACGCCTTCTGTAGCGCACAAATCTCTGATTCCAGCTCCAAAACATTCTTCACTGCGACATTTTTCTGTGCCGCTTCCATCTCAGTCTTTACTAGTGCACCTTGCAGCTTTATTTCTGACTCGCGCTTCACCTGATCCATCTGCAACTCCAGCTGTTCCTTGATGCGTGCAATTTCCTCCTGATGGTTCACTTGCACCTTTAGTTTAGCAACAAGCATTTTTAGATCTACAATCTCAGCATACAAATTAGACAGGTTTCCCTCAAACTGAATCTTCATGTCTTCTATCTGGAGGTCCAATTCTCTCTTGGCCTTTTCCAGCTTGTCATAAGCATTAGCTTTGTTCTCATAGAATATCTGCACAGATTCCAGGTTTTTCTCAACTTCATCCTTGGAGCTAACCAAATTCTCCATTTCAATGCACAGTTGCTTGTTGAGCCTCTCTAACTTGGCCTTCAATTCAAGGGCCTCTGCTTCAGCACGGACACGTTCTTCTGCATATCTAGCAGAAAGAGTCTTCTCTTCACCAAGAAGCTGATCAAACTTTTTCTGCTTCCTTTCCAAATTTGACACCATCCGACGTTGATGATCAAGGTCTACACCTACATCTTCTAGTTCCTGCTGCAGTCTAATTTTCATCTTCTCAAGTTTGTCATAAGCAGCAACCTTTTCCTCAAACCGTTGAGTTGTAGCTTCTAGCTCCTTTTGCAACCTTTCCTTTAGTTCTTCAACAGAGTCCAAGGACCCAATACTATCTTCCATTTTTTCCTTCATATCAGTCGCCTGAGTCTGTAGTGTTGAAATTTGCTTTGTCAAATCTCTTTTTGCTATCTCCTCTTCCTCTAGTTGCTCAAGGAAACCATTTTTCTCATCTTCCATTTGTTTTAGTTTTGTACAAAGGTCAAGCTTCTGACAAGTTTCTTCTTGCAAAAGTTCCTGAGTATCCTGAAGCTGAAATTCTAGTGTACTGTAGAAAAATCTTTGGAAAGTTTGATAAACTTGCTGTCTGCTTGAGAAAGAAGCCTTGTGACATTATCCAATTCCACCTGTAGTCTATTTGCCTTGCCTAGCAGTTCTGCTTGAAATCTGTCCCCTTCTGTGACTTTTAGTTGCATCACTTGAAGTTGAGTCTCTACTTTTTTATGACTCTCCTGTAAGGCTTGCACTTTCTGAGCATGGACAGATGACATCTCCATCAAATCTTTGTCTTTATTTTGCACCAAAACAGACAACTTCTCATTATCTTCACAAGATCCTGAAAGCGCCCTCTCCAGGCTACATATTCTAGCTTTGAGTTCACTTTCTCTTTGTTCCAGAACTCCAGCTCTGCTTCGCCATTCGTGGATTTCACCACTTATGCGAACCTGATGCAAGTTTTGCTCTGACTGCAATGTCTGCACCACAGATTCTAAATCACTCTCTCGGTCAGACACATGCTTCCTCAGCTCTGCAATTTCATTTTCTTTGTCAGTCAAAGCAACCGAAAGTCTTTCACACATCCTGACTTTGTCATCCAGACATTCTGATTGACTCTGCAAAAATTCACTTCTCTCACGTTTAGCAGTTTCAAGGTCATCTCTTAATTTTTCAATGACACTCTCTTTGGCAATGGAGTCTTGAACATGCTGCTCCTTTAAATCCTGCAATTGCTTCTCAAGCACTTGCTTTTGCTCTACACTCTGTATAACTTCCTTAGACAGAGCACATTTCATTTCAGCAAACTCCTTCTTAGTGACACAGTCCATTCCAGGCAAACCCAGTACCACATTTTCACAATGACTAGGATATAACCTCTTCATAGAGTCAAGCTCTGCCTTCAACTTAAGGATCTCTCTTTCTGATACCAAAAGTTGCCATTTCCAATCAGATATTTCATTCTGTGATAACTTGGGGGAATTAGACTCAAATGGTGGCTTTTCCTGGTCCCAACAGCGGTGGTTCGTGGTACTGGGCGCCGGTGAGACAGCGTTCAGACGGTGCCAATTTAAAACAAAGTGGTTTTATTACAGCTTAAGGGCAACATAACAAAACAACAAACAAAACCTATGCCACAGTTAGGGCCTAACTCACTCCTTGAGCCCCTAACTGTCCTGACTGTTACTCAGCTCTAGCAACAGTCCTCTGTGGACGCCAGCCCTCTGGGACAGACCCTCTCTGTCTGTCCTAGCTGGTCCACTGCTTCCTGCTTCCTGCAGGACACTCCAGCCCCTCTGGAGTTACGTGCCACCACCCAAAGGCGTGGCTGAGAGCCTTTTCTGGTCTGGCCTGGGTCGCTCAACATCGCCCCCTGGCTCACATACTTACAATTCTCATACATGAACCTGATGGTTTTATTCTCATCTTGAAGCTGCTGCACCATAACATTTTCATCTTTGGCACTTTGCACTCCATTATGAGATACACACTCAGCAGGGACATATTCCATCATAGAACAGAGGTGCTTTAGAAAAATTGAGTCACCATCGTGCAACCCTTTATCTTTACTTGCACTCCACCTGATCTGCTCTGGGTTTTGTGTCTCTCTGCATTCAGACTGCTGCCCTAATAAACCTGAGCATAACTTCTCTGCTTTATTACAAGCTGAAATTCTCTTTTTCTTGCCCATGGTTTACTAACAAGATTACACAATATTCCACAGCAACCTTGGGTTCAACCGGTAGCAACTTTTTACTATCTTCTGCAGTCACCTGTATTCAAACAGTTAACTTATGTGGCACTACAACCACCAGCATTTTCTTCAACTTCCACAGAAAACACCAACATGGCACCATAGCCTTTCACATACACTTGTTTATGTGGCACTACAACAACCAGCATTTTCTTCTGTCTTCCACAGAAAACACCAACATGGCACCATAGCCTTTCACATAGACTGTTTATGTGGCACTACAACAACCAGCATTTTCTTCTGTCTTCCACAGAAAACATCAACATGGTACCATAGCCTTTCATATACACTTGTTTATGTGGCACTACAACAACCAGCATTTTCTTCTGTCTTCCACAGAAAACATCAACATGGCACCATAGCCTTTCACATAGACTGTTTGCAATATCCATCTTCTATACACATTGCATACTTTCTTGCCATCAAACACTTCACAGACTTCTGTGCCACAGTATACTCAAAGTCCATTCCCTGGATTCCTCATCCAGAGTTTTACTTTCACCAGGTTTTTTGCACACACTTTTTCTATGTTGCAATTCACTCACCCCATTCTGGGCTTCTCAGTTGAAATCACCGATTTCTTCCAGCTGTAGGCCACAATGCACACTTAGCAGTACTGCAGTCACCAATCACTTGTCTTCCAGGACTTGCGTGGATCTCTTTATGCGCGCGTTCTCCGCCATATGTGATAGCTTGGGGAATTAAACTCAAAATGGCGGCTTTTCCTGGTCCGGACAGCGGTTGTTCATGGTACTGGGCGCCGGAAAGATAGCTTTCAGACGGTCCAAGTGTAAAATAAACGTGCCTTTATTCAGCTTAACTGCAACACAGCAAAACAACAAAAAAACCTATGCCACAGTTAGGGCCTAACTCACTCCTTGAGCCCCTAACTGTCCTGACTGTTGCTCAGCTCCAGCAACAGTCCTCTGTGGATGCCAGCCCTCTGGGACAGAGCCTATCTCTCTGTCCTAGCTGGTCCACTCCTGTGGACGCCAGCCCTTTTGGGACAGAGCCTCTCTCTCTGTCCTCGCTGGTCCACTACCATTTCCTGCTTCCTGCAGGATGCTCCAGCCCTCCTGGAGTTACGTGCCACCACCCAAAGGCGTGGCTGAGGGCCTTTTCTGGCCTGGCCTGGGTCGCTCAACAGCGCCCTCTGGCTCACATACTTACAACACACACACACATAAAATTGTGATGTGAAAAGTGTGAAATGAAAAATTGGAAGATGCCAATGTTAAGTATTTAAATTAACAAGGTGGCAATGAAGTAAGTGCGGAAAAAAAAATTACAATAAAATATAAATTAAACATAATATATGAAGTCCCAGCGACCCAGCAATCCCAACAAATAAGCAGTCCTAAATGGTCCGGCATAGAAGATATATAATATGGTAAAGTACTTCATCGATCTTTAATACTGTACAAGGAATATAATGTAAAATTTCTCTACATGCTGTATATATACAAAATATTTGCATAGCCAAAGTTTCAAACTCTTACTGGACCTCCCCAAAAACATGAGTTTAAAAATTATAAATAAAAATTAATAAAACAGAGAGACACAAAAACAAAAAAAAATTTCCGTGCATCTACCACTATATTATTCAGATGGGTCAATCGTCTCTAGTTCTCCAGTGTGGAATGTCCTTTCATAAAAAGCAACCAATCCCAACCTTGTCATATAGCCCTTTTGGTGTCACTGTTTGTAATAGAGTAATCCATATGGTTTCTAATTGTAAAAGTCAGGTCATTGCATCATCCCCTCTCACTCCCAAATGGATCTGATCAATGGCCCTTACCTGTATATTTTGAGGTTCAGATGGATGAAAATCCCTGTAATGTCTAGCAACCAGTTTCAAGTTCACTGTTAGAAATTGATCCTTTACTTCCAATGCTCTTCTTATACCTCTGACATGTTCTAAAATTCTTGTCCGTAATTGTTGAGATGTCTTTCCTATATATATCAGGGCACAAGGGCAGGTCAAGTAATACACCATCCCCTTTCTTCTACAGTTTAAGGTGTGCACAATTTTGTACTGTTGCACATTTTGAGAGTCATTGAAACCATTAGCCTGTATCATATACAGTGCCTTGAAAAAGTATTCATACCCCTTGAACTTTTTCACATTTTGTCACCTTACAATCACAAACTTAAATGTATTTTCTTGAGATTTTAAGTGATAGACCAACACAAAGTAGCAGATAATTGTGAAGTGGAACAAAAATGATACATGATTTCCAAAATTTTAATCAAACAAAAATCTGAAAAGTGTGACGTGCAAAAGTATTCAGCCCCCTGTACTCTGATAAATAAAATCTAGCACAATCAATTGCCTTCAGAAGTCACTTAATTAATCAACAGAGTCCAGCTGTGTGCAATTTAGTCCCAGTATAAATACACCTGTTCTGTGAAGGCCTCAGTGGTTTGTTAGAGAACACTAGTGAACAAACAGCATCATGAAGACCAAGGAACCCACCAGAAAGGTCAGAGATAAAGGTGTGGAGAAGTTTAAAGCAGGGTTAGATTATAAAAACATATCCCAAGCTTTGAGCATCCCAAGAAGTACTGTTCAATACATCTGCCAAAAATTGAAAAAGTATTATACAACTGCAAACCTACCAAGACATGACCGTCCATCTAAACTGAGATCAAGCAAGGAGAACACTGGTCAGAGAAGCAGCCAAGAGGCCCATGGTCACTCTGGAGGAGCTGCAGAAATATACAGCTCAGGTGGGAGAATCTTTCCACAGGACAACTATAAGTCGTGCACTCTACAAATCCGGCCTTTATGGAAGAGTGGCAAGAAGAAAACCATTGTTGAAAGAAAGACTTAAGAAGTGCCGTTTGCAGTTTGCCACAAGCCATATAGGGGACACAGCAAACATGTGGAAGAAGGTGCTCTGGTCAGATGAGTCCAAAGTTGAACTTTTTGGCCTAAATGCAAAGGGCTATGTGTGGCAGAAAAGTAACACTGCTCATCACTCTGAAAACACCATCCCCACTGTGAAACATGGTGGTGGCAGCATCATGCTGTGGGGAGGCTTTTCTTCAGTAGGGACAGGGAAGCTGCTCAGAGTTGATGGGAAGATGGATGGAGCTAAATACAGGGCAATCCTGGAAGAAAACCTGTTGGAAGCTGCAAAAGACTTGAGACTGGGAAGGAGATTCACCTTCCAGCAAGACAATGATCCTAAACATACAGTGGAATGGTTTAGATCAAAGAATATTCATGTGTTAGAATGGCCCAGTCAAAGTCCAGACCTAAATCCCATTGTGCATCTGTGGCAAGACATGAAAATTGCTGTTCACAGACGCTCTCCATCCAATCTGTCTCTAGATGTGCAAATCTGGTAGAGACATACCTCAAAAGACTTGTAGATGTAATTGCAGCAAAAGGTGGCAGTACAAAGTATTGATAAAGGGGGGCTGAATACTTTTTCACGTTACACTTTTCAGGTTTTTATTTGATTAAAATTTTGAAAACCATGTATCTTCTACTTTGTGTTGGTCTACCACTTAAAATCTCAAGAAAATACATTTAAGTTTGTGGTTGTAAGGTGACAAAATGTGAAAAAGTTCAAGGGGTATGAATACTTTTGCAAGGCACTGCATCTACACGCCAAACATCTTCCACAAGGATTAAAGCTCCATCTTCGGCCTTTGTCAGAAAAAATAAATTTGGATACTGATGTTAAGATTCAGATGCAAGGTAAGGAATGGTCTTACAGGAGAGCAGAAGCAGAAATGGGCTGACAACTGTGAGCAGTAGAAAATGCTACTTAAAGGCAAAACACTACTGCGAGCCAAGACCAGCCTCAGACGCTGTCACCAGAGCTCCTCGCAAGAAGTGATGGAATTTTGCTGAATCTGAAGACCGGAATTGTCACTAAAACAGAAAGTGTATTACAAATAAATGCACTGCAGCAGAGGCCTACACCAAATCCACACACTACTCACAGGGACAGAGAAAAAAGAATGGTCGACAATCACAGGTCAGCAGCTGAGGAGGGCAACACAGATCCAAATCACGAGACGAAGACAAATCCGGGAAACAAGCCAATAGTCGGAACCGATCAGGAATGCCAGAACAAAATCGCAAGACAAAAGAGGAATCCAGGTACAAAGCCAAAAGTCAGGTATAGGAGCAGTCAAATCAAAGTCAGGCACTTAGCAGAAGTTAGGAAACTGATAGCCAGGAAAGCTGAGTGATAGGGAGGGGTTTAAATAGGCCTTCTCAGGAAGTTTCCCTATGTTGTCACGGCAACCTTAAAGCAGCAACCACCAATCCTTCTTTATGTTGACCTGACAACTTTAAATCAGCAACAACAGATGTAACATCCCTGACAACTGGTGGTATATAATGCCTTTTGCCGAGTCACTCAAACTTTTACTTCGTTTCACCATCATTTGAGGTTTATATGGTAAAACTTGCTGTAATTCCCTGTCTTGTCTTAATATTGGCCAAAATTGGTTTACAGTATTAGTGAGTTCCTTCCATCTACTATGGAAACTTGTAATAAATTTGACCTGAGCTGGATCTGGGACTTTCTTTTTGATAGTGAGAAGATTCGTCTGTTGTTCTGCGTGGGCTCTCTAATATCCATGCTCCACATTTATAAGTGAATATCCTCAAGAAATAAATCCGTCTTAACTCTTGTGCTTCATTTTCAAAATCCTCATTGGTATCACAAATGGATCTGGCACGCAAAAATCGGCCAGTTGGAATGGCTTTGATTACATGTCTGGATTGAGCCGATTTGGCATGTATAAAAGAATTATCGCTCGTTTTTTTACGAAAAAATAGTCATATTTAAGTTTCCATTGCAATCCATTCATATCTTTAAGTCCAGGAATTCAGATTCTTCCTGAGTCACAAAATGTGTTAGTTTGATATTCATTGTATTATCATTGAGATGAGCCAAGAAAAGATCTAGTTGTGGACGGGGGCCCTGCCAGACAAATAATAAGTCATCAATAAATCTTATCCAGGACAACACTTGTCTATCATCTGTGAGCATGTGCTCGACTTTTTCTCTTTCCCAGTATCCCTGATATACGTTGGCACATGAGGGTGCACACACCTTGGGTCTGAAAAAAGAAGCTGTCTTTAAAAACAAAAAAAATTATGAGTTAATATATACTTGAGAAGTGTTAATATTAGCTCCATCAGATCCAGACACATCCCACTATCCGTCAGGTAGAATCTGATTGCTTGCAGTCCAAAATTATGTGAAATGGATGTGTATAAGGCTTCAACGTCTGCTGTAACCAAAAACATTTTTGATTCCAAGGTAATTTCATTCAATCTCTGTAAGAACTCAGTTGAGTCCCTAATATAGGAAGGGAGAGTCAAAATAATAGGTTCTAAATAATCAATAAACTTACAAACTGGTTCACATAGACTCCCCCTTCCTGAGACTATAGGACATCCCGGTGGATTCAACTGGTTCTTGTGAACCTTTGGTAAAATGGGAAATTCAACTATAAGTCCCTCATAAATCTGCTGTGATATAACATTTTGTTCCCGTGCCCTTTGTAAGATGTCAACTAACTGTTTCTTAAATACCTGTATTGGGTTGCCATCCATCTTATAACATTATAACATTGAACATCATGTAATTGTTGGAACGCCTCCTTTTCATAAAGTGACGTCTGCCATATCATTACATTCCCGCCCTTGTCTGCTGGTTTAAACACTAGATCCCTCATTGATTTCAATTCCTGCAAGGCTTTCCGTTGCATTTTCGTCAGGTTGTCATAACTATGATAAGTAGGAATGTGCATAATGGCTTCACACACGGATTTAACAAAATCTCCACATGAGGAGGACGGGTATGTAGTGGACTTCTTTTTGATAGCTGGAGGAAATTTGCTCACCTGATCACCTTGTTGTTCCATCAATAGATCTTCTAGAATCTGGAGAGCTTCCAATTCCTCCTGGCCTGTGAAATTAGACATGATGTTATCTTTTGAAAAGTGCTTTGTCAATAAAAGTTTTCTAGTAAACAGGAAAACATCTAGCCATAAATCTATCAAAAGATGCTGTGGGACAAAATGTTAATCCTAATGATAAAACTTGTTCCTTGTCCATGATCAAATAAATGAATTACCTTAAGTGTAGATCCTTGTTCCGGACTTTGGCTATGCATATGTTTTCTTTTATTTGATGTAAATGACGTGTTATACGCCCATCTGTCATCACCATTCCTATGGTCCATACTCGATTGTTGTGAGTTAATACTAATGTTAGATTGTATTGATGCAGAGAGTGACCAATTGTTTCTTCCTAGAGTCTTCTTCCATGTATATACTTTGTTGTTATGATCTGATGCATCACCCACTCATCAGTTATTATAGTGCCTCATTTTAAATAACAGTCGCTGCTTATATATATTTTAACATTTTTATATTTTAAATAATAGTGCCCCTTATCAGTAAAAATACCCCATTAACCCCTTCCTGACATCAGCCATACTATTTAAATATGGAGGCCGCTCAGGAGCTGAGTGGCGTTATAGCTGCCAGGTCTCTCCTGTATTATATAGCAAAGACCCAGTGCTAATGCCCACAATCAGTGCCGACACTTATTGTGGGCATTAAGGCATCCGGCACCCCTGTCATTTTTGTGGAAGAACATGGGCGCTGCCATTTTTCTGTAGATTTTTCTGGTTATCAGTTGCTAAGACAGCCGTGGGCCTATTGAAGTCTCCCAGGCTTGTCTCTTATTTATTTGTATTACAGGCTACTCTATGCAGCCTGTAATACAAATGCCAGTATTTAGCAATTGTAGGGAACAGCTCACACGTTGGGGGTCGGCAATGACCAAGTTCACACAGGCAGCGGGTTTCAAAACTCCAAAGGTGCTTTATTTAGGTGCTTCAGCACAAAGCGACACTGTATAAACAAAACAAAAGCCTATGCCTGTCCAGCCCTAACTAAACAGCACCGAGCCTCACTAGCCTAATGAAAGCAAATACATAACATCAGACACAGTGTCAAAGTGTGTAAACCTCCACTCCAGGGGGTGCTCTCTCTCCCAGCCTGCCACTTGTCAGCCCTCCTTTTGCCAGGCTTCCTTCCTCAGTAATCATTGACAGGAAGCCTCACCTGAGAGCACCTAGGAGTAGGGGAAAACCCAATAGTGGACCAGGGGTGTGGACTGGAAGACTCCCACTACCAACCTGTCCTCCAGTCCAGAAAATCCAGCCCATGTAACTTAAAGAAAATCCCTAGCAGACTACGTTCTGCTAAAGTAACATGTATCCTCCTGGATTTCCGCTACCTTGCCTGGCTGAGGAAACCAGGCAAGATATACACCACATCCAGCACTTTACCACACAATGCATTGCAATACATTAACATTGTAATGCATTTCATTAATAATCAGACCCCCTGGGGTTCAAGACCTCTAGGGGGATATTTAAAAAAAAAATAGGGAATTAAAAATTCACATCACCCCCCCCCCTTTCCATAGGACACATAAAAGTAAAAAAATATTGTGAAACACATACACATTAGGTATCCCTGTGTCTGAAAATATATCACCGACAGAAGTTATGGCAAAAAATATAAAATAAAAAACAAAATTGTATTGATATGCATTAAAACATTATGCATTATGTATTATTCCCAGTATTGGAATAACATACTAAAATTCTAAAACCTCTAATATAGGGCTGTAGAAACAAATGGAAGTCAAGGTGAGTCTATGCAGTCAGGAGAAACCTCCACAGCACGTTTCTTAGTATTTCAAAGTTGCTCAGTGTATCAAAACTGAGGTACTTAGATATATTGTTTAATCCCTGTGAAAGTGGAACAACTAACTATTTCTGGAGAAGTGCTCAGACTGCTTAAGAAGTTCCTCAGTGTGGAGATTTCTCCTGACTGCATAGACTCACCTCGACTTCCATTTTGTTTCTACAGCCCTATATCAGAGGTTTTAGAATTTTGCTTTTTATTTTTTTGCCATAACTTCTTTCGGTGATATATTTTGATAGTGTCTATCCCCGGTGATTGATATTCTGGGTCTGAAAATGCTGGTCTACAAACTTATAAATTTATTAAAAATATATAAAAATATTTTTCCCATACAGTGAACACCGTAGAGGGAAAATAAATCAAAAGAACCGAACCGTCGTTTTTTCACTTTTTCTCCTCTCATAAAAATTTGAATTAAAAAGCGATCAAAGTAATAGATATTCCCCAAAATGGTGTAACTAAAAATTACATCTGGTCCCTGTACACGGAAATATAAAAAGTTAGGGGTGTCAGAATATGCCGATGAATTTAAAAACTATATAAATTTGGTATCCCCAGAATCATACCAACCCATACAATACAGGTGTATTGTATTTCAGCCTAAATTTCCTGACATATGAAATCATAGTTTAATTTGTGGGGGGTTTTTATAAAAGAAGTTTGTTGTTCTGAAATTTAAGGCACTTACATACCCTCGAGATTTGGAATTGGACAGCCTTGTGTATGACATTTCAAGTGAGTGAAGTCTAATTTCCACTTTTCTCTTCTATCTTGTTCTCTAAACACATCAGCATAAAATAATGATTAGGAAAGTGTTGTCATGAGTACATACAGCTGTTCAGCTACACAGTAATTACTTGGCTAAAGTCACATAAACTGAAATTTCATCAAAGTAATTTCTATCTACAAACAAATGTTGGGTTTCTGCAATATGTTGATTCTGTTACTATTCAGTGCATGAGCTGACGGATGATTAAAGGTAAACTGAGATCAATACAGGAAGAAAATACAGTAGGGTTAGTGGGTACACGCTAGGCACCAGAAAAAGTAATTGTATACAGATGCGGGAGACAATTAAGGTATATATGCTGAAATACTGAAGCATGTTGTTTTTCAGTTAGTTACATAGTTACTATGGTTGAAAAAAGACATATGTCAATCAAGTTCAATCAGGGGATGGAAGTTCTTCCATTTTGTAGACAATGCATTACCATTACCCCAGGAAATATCTGGGTAGTTAAAATGTCCTATCAAGACCACTATACCCACCTGTGCCGCCAATTCAGTTTTCTTATACAACTGATCTGCTAACTTCTTTATGCCAAACAGTATTTTATCAGTGGTTACAGTGCTGGCCAAAAGTATTGGCACCCCTGCAATTCTGTCAGATAATACTCAATTTCTTCCAGTAAATGATTGCAATCACAAATGCTTTGGTAATAATATCTTCATTTATTTTGCTTGCAATGAAAAAACACAAACGAGAATGAAAAAAAAGTCAAATCATTGATCATTTTACACAAAACTCCAAAAATGGGCTGGACAAACGTATTGGCACCCTCAGCCTAATACTTGGTAGCACAACCTTTAGACAAAATAACTGCGAACAACCGCTTCCGGTAACCATCAATGAGTTTCTTACAATGCTCTGCTGGAATTTTAGACCATTCTTCTTTGGCAAATTTCTCCAGGTCCCTGAGATTTGAAGGGTGCCTTCTCCAAACTGCCATTTTGAGATCTCTCCACAGGTGTTCTATGGGATTCAGGTCTGGACTCATTGCTGGCCACTTTAGAAGTCTCCAGTGCTTTCTCTCAAACCATTTTCTAGTGCTTTTTGAAGTGTGTTTTGGGTCATTGTCCTGCTGGAAGACCCATGACCTCTAAGGGAGACCCAGCTTTCTCACACTGGGCCCTACATTATGCTGCAAAATTTGTTGGTAGTCTTCAGACTTCATAATGCCATGCACACGGTCAAGCAGTCCAGTGCCAGAAGCAGCAAAGCAACCCCAAAACATCAGGGAACCTACGCCATGTTTGACTGTAGGGACCGTGTTCTTTTCTTTGAAGGCCTCTTTTTTTTCCTGTAAACTCTATGTTGATGCCTTTTCCCAAAAAGCTCTACTTTTGTCTCATCTGACCAGAGAACATTCTTCCAAAAAGTTTTTGGCTTTCTCAGGTAAGTTTTGGCAAACTCCAGCCTGGCTTTTTTATGTCTCTGGGTCAGAAGTGGGGTCTTCCTGGGTATCCTACCATAGAGTCCCTTTTCATTCAGTCGCCGACGGATAGTACGGGTTGACACTGTTGTACCCTCGGACTGCAGGGGAGCTAGAACTTGTTTGGATGTTAGTCGAGGTTCTTTAGCCACCATCCGCAAATCTTTCGTTGAAATCTCTCGTCAATTTTTCTTTTCCGGCCACATCTAGGGAGGTTAGCCACAGTGCCATGGGCTTTAAACTTCTTGATGACACTGTGCACGGTAGACACAGGAACATTCAGGTCTTTGGAGATGGACTTGTAGCCTTGAGATTGCTCATGCTTCCTCACAATTTTGCTTCTCAAGTCCTCAGACAGTTCTTTGGTCTTCTTTCTTTTCTCCATGCTCAATGTGGTACACACAAGGACACAGGACAGAGGTTGAGTCAACTTTAATCCATTTCAACTGGCTGCAAGTGTGATTTAGTTATTGCCACCACCTGTTATGTGCCACAGGTAAGTAACAGGTGCTGTTAATTACACAAATTAGAGAAGCATCACATGTTTTTTCAAAGGGTGCCAATACTTTTGTCCACCCCCTTTTTTATGTTTGGTGTGGAATTATATCCAATTTGGCTTTGTGACAATTCTTTTTGTGGTTTTCCATTGACGGCAAATTAAATGAAAATATTATTACCAAAGCATTTGTGATTGCAATCATTTTCTGGAAGAAATTGAGTATTATCTGACAGAATTGCAGGGGTGCCAATACTTTTGGCCAGCACTGTATATCTTTATGCAATTCCACCCACAAACTCATAATCTTCAACCACATTTGCCTCTTTCACACTTACTTCCATGCCACTTCTGACATACATATTTACCTCACTTCCTTTTAGCCCTGTCTTTGTAAATGAGTATAAAATCCTGAATATTAGCCGCCCAGTCATGTGAGGAATCTACTCACGTCTCAGTTAAACCAACTATATCAATGTGTTCCTCCTGGACCAGGGATTCAAGCCCCCACAGTTTGCTTACTAGGCTGGCATTTGTGAACATAACTTTAACTTGTCATGCTTGTTCCTAGTTTAAATGCTCTGCCACCCTTGCTAGAATTCTCTCCCCAGCACAGCTGACTCCTTTCCATTCACGTTCAAGTTATCTGAGGAAAATAGCTTATACACAAATGAAAAGTCAGCCTGCGGCTCTGGGAACTAAACCCTTCTTTCCTGCACCAAAACTTGAGCCATGCATTTAACTCCCTGAGCTCTCACTAACTTTCCTGTGTTGCCCATAGTGGAAGAGTGAAGAAATCAGGTGATAAATTTTAGAGACTAACTGAGTATATTTAGTATAGTATATAGTATACACACATGGACAAAATTGTTGGTACCCTCCGTTTAATGAAAGAAAAACCCACAATGGTCACAGAAATAACTTGAATCTGACAGACTGGAATTTGCCAAACTACATGTTGACAATCCACAAAGCTTCTGGGAGAATGTCCTATGGATAGATGAGACAAAAATCGAAATTTTTTGGCAAGGCACATCAGCTCTGTGTTCACAAACGGAAAAATGAAGCATATCTTGAAAAGAACACTGTCTCTACTGTGAAACATGGAGGAGGCTCTGTTATGTTCTGGGGCTGCTTTGCTGCATCTGGCACAGGGTGTCTTGAATCTGTGCAGGGTACAATGAAATCTCAAGACTATCAAGGGATTCTAGAGAGAAATGTACTGCCCAGTGTCAGAAAGCGTGGTCTCAGTCACAGGTCATGAGTCTAGCAACAGGATAATGACCCAAAACACACAGCTAAAAACACCCACGAATGGCTAAGAGGAAAACATTGGACTATTCTGAAGTGGCCTTCTATGAGCCCTGACCTAAATCCTATTGAGCATCTTTGGAAGGAGCTGAAACATGCCATCTGGAAAAGACACCCTTCAAACCCAAGACAATTGTAGCAGTTTGCTCATGAAGGGGGGGCCAAAATACCTGTTGAGAGGTGCAGAAGTCTCATTGACAGTTACAGGAATCGTTTGATTGCAGTGATTGCCTCAAAAGGTTGTGCAACAAAATATTAAGTTAAGGGTACCATCGTTTCTGTCCAGGCCTGTTTCATGAGTTTTCTTTTTTAAAAATTCTGTTGAAGCATGGTTGAAAAGCAATGTCTGACTTTCATTTGTTCATTTTCATAGAATTTTTATATATTATTACTTTTGTCAGATTCAAGTTATTAATGTGACTATTGTGGGTTTTTCTTTCATTAAACGAGAGGTACCAACAATTTTGTCCACGTGTGTATATACTATAGTAAGCTTTTGGAAGTACTAGCTCCCTTCATCAGACATGGTATTATACAAGAAACTAGTATAACAGTTTCTTGTATAACACCATGTCTGATGAAGGGAGCTAGTACTTCCGAAAGCTTACTATAGTATATATACTATACTAAATATACTCAGTTATCCTCTACAAGGTATCGCCTGATTTCTTCACTCTTCCATTACTTTCAATGGCAAACACGGTACAACATTATACTACTACTGTGTTGCGCATGACAGAGGCAGTATTCTAGAGAATACAACCTTGGAGGACCTTCCCCTCAGCTTGGAGCCTAGTTCTCTAAAATTATACCTAAGGAGCCTCCACCTTACATTTATTCTGTCATTGATAAACACATGGTCCATGACAGTTGGGTCTTCCCCAAGTACTCGCAGTAACTTGTTCACTTGTTCCAAAACATGCCTTGCTTGGCACCAGGGAGACAGCAAACCACTCATTTGATGTGGTCTTGGTGACAAATTGTTCTGTATTCCTGATTATAGAATCCCCTATAACCAGTCCCTGCCTTGGCCTACCTACACTTCTGTCCCCTGACTATTAGCTAGACTGCCCTCACTGCTGTTAGGATAAGCAGTATCCAGTAGAGTTGCACATTTCTGACACTGACAACATCATCTAGCTTGGCAATTTTTTTTGGATGAACAGAAAAAGGAGTGGCCTTCCTTTTCTTGAAGCCCCTTCCACATCTCCTTTCTGTATTCACCCAGTTACTTGCTTTGCCTTCCTGACACTAACTGCTTACTCAGTGAGCAGCATGCTCCACTAAAGATTGTCAATCACTCCCTCAGTCTTGCAGTGTGCTCTTTCAGTTCTCTAACTCGAGCACCCAGATGGGCAACATGATCACATCTGCCACGGTGGTATTCACCATGGAACTTTTGCTCCAGAGTGTATACATATAGTAGTCTGATCACTGAAGCAAATGTCCAATCTTGCTAGCCATTATCTTAATTATAGTGAAAGCTATTAGGCTACATTTAGCCGATGATGGGCAAAACAGTAGTGAAAATTTTTTACGTTTGTTTTGCATCCAAGGGGAAACCATGTTCATTGTTTTTGGCATGCAGATGAGAGGTGGGATGAGTCTTATGTAGCCTTTCATTTATTAATAAAGAGGACATTTCATATCATTTAATGAAAGGCATGTTGAATACCATTACAAAGCTTTCCCTGTGCTGAATTAAGCACACTTCAGTTTTCTTCTTACTGTAAAGGGGGTGTACTTTACCAGTGATCGTCATGACTAGGCAGTGGGGAATGCCCACCTGACAGTACAGTTGTATAGTTTTTTACCGTGAAGGGGTTGTGCTCTACCTCCCAGTGATGATGCTGTACTACGCCAGTCTTAGCAATCAGTCATGCTGGAGTGAGATGCTCCAATATTATTACGAGGCACATGCCTCTTAATTTTAACGCAAAACATATATTGATAAATTCCCCCATTCTGATTAGAAATACATCGTCAGTTCACTAATTCTTTTATATGTTTAGTTGCAACATTTTTTTTAATTTGTTGGAATATTCTCTTGTAACTGTAAAAAGAGAAATGACTGAAATCTTAGGTCATAGTTACATGCAATTTCAAATGACATCAATAAAATATATATAAATGTGGTCTTTATGAAATAGAACAAGCAATGATTAACACATTCAGCCACAGGTACTGCTTGACGCTAAAGCTTATACACAGATGGCGTCCTTAAAAAATCATTGTGTAGGTGAGCTATGGTAGCATCTTCCAGACAATGCCAGTGTATTACCCAATCACATCAATTTGTAGTTATCTACAAAGCAAATCTGACAAGATGTCAGGTCTTGTTTGCCTGTCTAATTAGGCTGAGTTCACACTACAGTTGCATCAAAATTGTATAATTATAACACCTCTTTTTAAGCCTATATAATGCTATAGGATAATTAAATGGGATGAAGAGTAAAGAAAAGCAAGGCAGTTCAGTGTCAGGGACTCTTGTCTTTTTTTTTCTTTTTTTGTACCACCAATGTAATAATTTAAGAGGTAGTAGAAAATGTGCTTCAAATTCATATATTGCTCTGTTTTCTTTGCTTGATCCCCCACTGCTGTCTATGAACATTACTATGAAATGCTATTTAATGTGCACTGACATCACAATGGTGAACCGCAATTTGTCTCATGAAAAACTCCTTTCATCTCAACCTTGAACCAAGCAATACAGTTTGCTTATAACTAGCTGTGAACACAAAGCACCAAATGAAACTATTTGGCTGTGAGCTCTACCCATGTCATGGATGAAAAAAGGCTGAGACACACAGCGAACAGAGAATAAAAATGAACTACAGTATTTTTTAATTTGGCAGAACACTGTGGAATAATTGCAAAAAAATGAGTTACAGCAAGCACAGCACATAAAAATGATTCTAATGATTTATTATTTCTAGTGTGCTCTCCTCATGTCATAGCTGAAAGAACTGGAATGTTGCAAAATGGGACATTTAATGTGTACCAAAATAGTGTATAAAGGTATTTTTAAGAGGCAAATGGGTGGGGGTTAGAAATAATATAGTATGACCTACTGGGAATCTGTTTTTCAGTTGCTCGTCCTCTCCAGAGAGCACAGAAAAAGGGTGAAAAACAAACAAAACAGTAGAATATGAATATGAATATGAAGCAAAATAGCAAAAGTGGACAAATTGCTGTGGCATATTGGCCCTGGATGGCTGATATCATATGAGGCTCATTTCTATAGAATTTCTATTGAAAAATTATTACTTTCACTTAAATATCACAAAAGAAACATATTAAGGCCGGGGCCCCATGTGGCGTAAACGCTGTGCGTTTTACATTCACAGCAAAGTGGATCGGATTCTAGCGAATTCCATCCCCACTTTGCGATAAAATATGCGCAGTGGATACACTGTGATTTCTAAAACCGTCGCAGTTTTGGAAATCACAGCATGTTAATTATACCTACGGAAGGCTGGTGGTTTCCCTATAGGTATAATTGAAGCAGAAAGTCCGCAGAGGAAACCTCTGTGAACTTTCTGTGAAAGCGCTGCAGGAAAAACCACGATGTGTTGCTACCGCGGATTTCTCTTAGTTCTTTTTTGCTGCAGGATGCCAGGTGAGGCCTTAGCCTAAGAGTCTATTCAAACAGCCAAGTATATCATCCAGGTGTTGCCCAAGATCACACTCTATTTTTTTTTCAGATCAGAGTATCGTCATCCTTTTCCCAGACCCGATTCACCCATTGAGGTGAATGGGTCTATGAAAAAGGCAGGTGAATCCTGCACTGAACACAGCCGTGGTAGCATGGTCGAGTTAGTTGTGAATACAGAGTTTGCTGCAAAACTGGAAACTTGTACTTTATAAAACTCTCTATTACTAGATCGGGTAGTGGAAAAATAATGAGGAGCCTTAATTACATTATATCTGACTGCTAGAATTTAGGGGTAACAATATGAAATATCAGTGTTTTTGTCATAGCAATGTAGTTTTGTACTGCACTGCTGATCCAATACAGAGAATAGTAAAAATTGATGAAAATAAAACTGTAACTTGTCAGGTAACTAGGAGAACTGAGTTAGACAGTTGTGTCTGTGCGCTTTTTTTAATAAGCTAAAATGTGTCATCTGGTAACACAGATGATCTCTGATAAAGCCTTTAAGTTTATTCTAAATGTCACATTTGCGATAAAATATTCACCGTGTAGACTGCCTTTTGAAAAATAATCAATCCTTCAATTAGTGCTATATAAATATATTGCAGAGAATGATTCTCGTTTCTATGGAAATAAAACAGTGACACAGATTTCATACTGAGGTTTGTCAGATAACAAAATAATTGTTGCATAACCAGTGTTGAAATACACCGGGTATACATATGCACAGTTTAATATGCAAGTTTAATATTATTCCATTTTTTAAATTAGATTAAAATTATCCAACAAACTCTAAATACCGTGTTTGGGCCCATACAGATGGCGGTGAGATCCGAGTAACACTGTACGTTTGACAGTCACATTTTCTGGACTCGACTGAACCCAACTCTCTGCATCATACCAATCTATGATACTGTGACTTGCAGTCTGACTAAAATACGGACATCTGCATTGGCCCTTAAAGGCACACTTAAATAGCAAAACTTACATGCCCTCAAGAATATAACTCTGCTTAGTCTGGCCAGAAAATTCTTAAATTGCTCTACCATAAACTGACCATTGTTAAAGAGGAACTTTCATATCCTCTAACATATGCCATCTTACATATCGCTGCAAAGCTGACATCAGTTTTCAGGTATGAGCCCCGATGACAGAGATATTGGTTCTGTTAGTTTCAGTACTGCTATCACAGACCTCACAGCTCAGCATCATCACTGGGCGGTTAGGACCTCCCACCAGCGGTACACTTCTATAGACTCAGGGGGGCATTCTTCACTGCCCAGCGAAACTACTTTGCAGCGATATGTAACATGGCATATGTTAGAGGACAAGAAAGGTCTTCTTAAAGGGGTTGTCCGAGATAAAATCATCCTTCTACACTAAGCTAAACACTCTCCCCCCGTCTAACTTCTAACTTACTTACTTTACCAAAAATGCATATTTACCTAGATCGCCGAGGTGGTCATGTGATCGCCCAAGGCACATTTTTGATTTTCCAGTGAAACGGTACGTCACCAATACTAACCCCCCCACCCCTACCCCATCATACTTACCTGTCTTCCTGTCCGGATCTTCTGAGTGTGAGGGAGTGAGAGAGGGAGGGGGGAGGGAGGGAATGAGAGGGAGAGGTAGTGTGAGTCAGGTCTGAGTGAAGAGCAATTCATCATGGTAATTGTAGGATAAAAGAACAGAAAGCTACACCATGTAAACAAATGCAGAGGATGCCAGGTGCTCCCAGAGAAACCTAGAAATCACTCAAAACACTGCTAAAGGTATTTGGGTGCACTTATTAACCCATTAATAGCACTAACGGACTTTTTTTTAAAAAAAAGATTTTTTTGCCCAGAAAACTCCTTTAGGCTAAAGCCCCACGTGGCGTCCAGCGGCAAAAAAGCACTGCGGGAAAAACCGCGACGGCAATGCATCGCGGTTCTTCCCGCAGCGATTTGGACAGAAGGTTCGCATGGGTTTCCTCTGTGGACTTACTGCTTCAATTATACCTATAGGGAAACCGCCGGTGATTCAGTAGGTATAATTGTCATGCTGCGATTTCCAAAACCGCGACGTGTCCACAGTGCGTTTTTTTTATTACAAAGTGGGGATGGGATTCGCTAGTCACTTTGCTATGACTTTGACCGTGGGGCCCCAGCCTTAAGCTTGAAAAGCAGCAACTCAGTGTTCAGTCTTGGAATTACAGCTGAACATGCCTTTGAAGTCCATTTTTCGAATAATCATCACACAGTCATTTTAAAAGCTATGAAAATCTATGAGTGTATTCATATGTCCATTTTTAAAACAAATGGACAAATATATGACATGTGAGGATTTTTGCCAGACCATGTAGTATGTTAAAATCTACAGGTTTATTTACATGTCAGGTTCTTTAATAGTTCTTAAAACGGTTGTGTGATGATCATTCAAAAAAAAAAAAAAAGCACATGACATGGCCATGTGAATAAAACCTAATGGAAAATATGTTATTTATAATGGAAGTTTTGCATACTCTCAAGTTTGAAATTTCTATATAGTACATACTATAGCTACTGTACTTCAGCTTTGTACTTGGAAAAATATAAGTAAATTGTAAATAAGTGAAAGAAAACGGAAAATTCAAAATCTTGAGGACAACTCAAAATATTAAATTCTTTCAAGGTTTTAGAGAGAATATAAATAATGTGATCAGTCCCTGTAGAAACATTTGTTCATTTTTTGCTTATATAGTTCTTAATAAAGAAACAAAATCTCTTCACGTGCCACAACAATTTTAACACTTTTGACATGTACAAATATTATCTGAATTATAGAATAGAAAAATCCATGCTCACACTAATACCCATATTTTTTCTAAAAGTACACAGCCAGCACATTGTGAAAATGCAATTCAGCACTTTATACACATACATTGGAGCCTTCATGCAGTTTTGCACCAAAATGTCATATTTGTAAAATATGCATAAATGTTTATGCAGTTCAAAGTCTAACACAAGCAGATTGGATGCACAACCTTGGCATTTATAAGTTCGTTCTTCTGTTTCTTCATAGGAACAGAAGACCAGACTGAACGGGAAAGATGGATCCATCCAGTGATAGACTCCAACATATTATGACTATTTTCAGCATCATTTTGCCAGATGAAAGTCATGCATGCAAGACTTTTCCAGCTATAATTATAGATAGATTCTGTGATAAAGGCTCCTAACGAACCTTCAATGCAGACATGGACTTAGCCAGTGGCGCAAGTACCGCTGTAGCAGCCATAGCGGCTGCTATGGGGCCCATGACTTTACGAGAAGCCCCAGCAGGTAATGGGCCCTATTTACTTACTGATCCCCGTTCCTGCTCATGGTCACCTCAGCTTCCCCTTCTGCCCCTGGACTTAACCTTAAAAAAAACAAAAGTTGAAAATATGTAAAGTTCATGCATGGCTTCACCACTAGGTATTTTTTCAGGGCTACAGGTAAGTCTGATCTACAATAGAACACAAGATTGCTGCAGGCATTGGACTGTTAGTGTATAGCTGAGGCCAATGATTGTCAATGTTATTGTATGACCTCATCACTGCAGTAGGATAATCAGACAGTGGGAGGGAGGACTGGAGCAGCATCATTGGAACAGATATCCAATGGATAAGTACTGCTGCTTTTGTTATTTTGTACTATCCACACCACTTTTATTTGATCATAGACAAACCCTTCAAGAATGTTATAGTCCAAAATGGAACTTTACACTGATAAATGCATTTATACACGGATTAAAAAAAACATTGATTCACCAAATCCTTTATACACGAAAGGGTCCCTTCAAAAAATACCTTTAAATGTGTGTGAAGTTTTCGCATACTATGGGGTTGTTTAAAACACTTGATAAATGTGGTATAAAGCATGGTAGACAGTTTTCTGGTGTAAAATACACCAGATTTCGGGCGCATTTTGTTTAAAGTGGACCTTTCATGTTCTCATCAATGTGTGGTATTATATACCACTAGAAAGTCAACTTCAGCACACTGTTGGCTTTCCTGGTATGTGCCACACAGTGCTGGAGATATCAGTGCCATTAATTTTGGCACCGATATCTCTCCACTGTCAGAACGGCGGGCCTTACAGCCTAGCGTCATCGCAGCTAGGCTGCCTTACATTGCAACGTCTAGCTTTCAGACAGTATTAGTAAATCTGGGACTATGTTTATATCCATACACATTCTTAAAAATAGGAGTGCAAAGTTTGATTTTAGGATAAGTGATGTAACATCAATATATTAGAAAATGAATACCCCCAAAGTGGAAGTGAAATTTTTTTGCTTACAGTCATCTCCACCCCAATGCTTGTGACGTGAGATGAGCGAATTTTTCAAAAACTCAATTTGGCAGCTTCGCTGAATTTTCTGATACGATTCAATCCGAACTAATTTGCAGCGAATCACATTAAAAATACAGCTATTTCCTGGCTGCAGAGAGCCTGGATAGTGGTGTAGAATCACTGGTTCAGCACTATAGACTGCAATACACGTGTATTGCAGTCTATAGAGGAAGTCAGCCTATGCAGACACATAGGCTGACTTCCTCACTTCTGGGCAGGATCAATCAGGTACTGAGGGCTACCAGACCCCAGGCTTCAGAAGATGCATGTCGGCACCCCCCAATCTCACTGCAGGGGCTGCGAGGGGACATGTAGCATGCAAGGGGTTAAAATCCATGATCAGAACTGTGCTCCGACCGGCGGGTTATGGAGCAGGGTGTTAGCTGTCAGTTACAGCTAATACCCACTCCCAATGCCGTGGTGGGGGGGGGGGTTAAAGGGCTGTGACATCACAGGGCTGGCTGGCTGCTGATAGGCTGCACGCATGGTGATGCTGTGTTCCCAGAGTTCCTTGTCCCATGTCCTAACGTGCAACAGCTATTTTATGAAAAAATGCGATTTGTTACCACGAAGCGTCAGGAAATCCGGATTCGATGCAAATCGAATATTTCCTGAAATTTGGATCTAATTCCACTTCAACAGCTTCGATTCGCTCATCTCTACTTATGACAAATAGGAATGTAAGAACATTGGGGGAAATTTACTAAAATAGGCATGTTAGTTTCCTGGTGCAAAAGTGGCATTATATGGAAGTGAGGGAATGAATTAAGACCAATTTAGGAAAGCCCAGTCTTAATAAATTCCTCCCAATGCATTAAACTTATATTTGAGCCAGCATCCCCATCGAGCACCTGAAACACAGAGAAGGGAGCAGGAAGCAGACAGCTCTGTTCTCTGTGTCGTGGTCAGACCAGGTTAATTTGAATGGTAGCTAAGCTGCAGTTGTTCCATCACTACACAGGGAACAGTGCTATCTGCTTCTTGTTTCACTTTGTTGAGGACAATGAACCTATGTGGGTGTTGAGTGTTAGACTAACACAAATCTGATATTAATGACCTATCTTTAAGATAGATCATCAAAATTTGTAGCGTGGAAAACTCCTTTAATTGCTATGTGTGTTAAATACCAAAATCTCAGGAATGCACCAAGTTTTGAAGACAAATAAATTGGGGATTATATATGTGTGTAACAGCATTATTAGGCATGCTGTGCTATTGCCGCCCAGATCCTCTTTAAGTGAACAGAACCTGAGCTGCGATAGCATAGCATGGCCACTACAGTGTACAGAGCTGTCTAATTCCAGCTAAATAAACTATGTAAATATTAGCTGATTGGTGGAGGTGGCGGGTGTTGGGGCCCCCACTGATCTTATATTAATATTAATATATTAATATCATATGTCCTGTGCTAAGGATAGTCTATCCATAGCATCTGTTGAACAACCACTTTAAGATCAAATATACAGGAGGATAATGGCAGTATAAAATGTATACACTTTACTGATGTTTATGTGGTGTGAGAATTTGCTGTGATTTACAGTCATACAGATGCTGATAAAGATATGGGTTGTTAAAACTATAGGTAGCATAAATGCATACAGTGAGGAAATTAGATGAAAAACTCCCCATCTTTTCACTTATTTTATGGAAAAAGAGCCCCAGTACAAGAAACAATCGGAGAGCAAACATGTTTCTAGATCTTTGTTTCTTGATCTTCTATGCTGTTCTACTGTATGTACCTATTTGGTAACAGAAAACAAATCAACTTTGTGCAGTCTTCTCCTAAAGTCATATTGCCATCTGTCTGTTCCTTACAACTTGATAACCTACCATATTAGGAGGCAAATGGAAGGGCATAGGACTACATGATTATACTGTGTTTGTTGGTAGTCTGTTACTATGGAAATTTGTAGGCCTGTATAAGGGCTATAGATAATTTTTATTAAAACAGTCTAAGGCTAGGTTTACATCTGCGTCAGAGTCTCCGTTGCTTGGAAATGGTGGGAGCTAAAGAAAAAATCATACTGTGCCAGAATCAGTTGAGGAGTGGCACATATTAACCCCTTAATACCAGCCTATATTGGCTTTCACAATGAGGCATACTTTTTTGCTTTTTTCATCCCTGTCTTCTGAGAGCCATAAATCTTATTTCTCTATTGACATAGCTTTGATTTTGCAGAGACAAGTTGTATTTTAAAATGGAACCATTTTGAAGTACATATTATGAATGAAAAAGCTTTTTTTTTGGGGTGGGGGGATTCTTCAGTTTTTGGGGATATTTTTTGATATTGTTCACCATACAGTATAAATGAGATGTTAACATCATTCTGTGTCTGTCTGTACGATTACAGCGATACCTGGTTTATAAAGTAGTTTTTACAGTTTACTTCATTTTTACAATAAAGACACTTTTTTAAAATTAATATTTTGTTTTTGCATCCCCATAATCTAAGAGTATTAGCTTTTTAATTTTTCAATTGATCAGGCTGATTAATGGCATGTTTTTGAGTGCTAGTTTTGGAGTGCATTAGGCTTTTTGATAACTTTTTATTACATATTTTGGGAGGCAGGATTAACAAAAATATAAATTTTTGTGTTGTTTTTTACTTTTCTGACAGTGTCCACTGGGTGGATTAAATTACACGTTAGCTACTTAGTGCAGATTGATTTGGTCCCAGCAATACCAATTATGTGCTAGTTTGTTTATTTTTTTATTATTAATATAATAAAGCTATGTGTTAGGGAAAAGCTTGATTTTTTTATATGATTTTTTTCTTACTTTTTTAATTTTAAACTATTCAACTTTTTAATGTTTTTTTCAGTCCCATTAGGAGACTTGAATCTGCAATCTCTTAATCGCTTGTATAATACTCTGCAATACTTATGTATTGCAGGGTATTACAAATGATAATGTTATACTGACATTCAGCCTATTAGACCCAGTCTATGTGTATGAGATAAAGGATGCAAAAACGACACTATATGTACCTTTATTATCCATTACAGTATTACATTAACAACACAGTACATTCTATATTCAACCTTGAAATTCACTGTACCCATCGTTCCTTGTTTTCTAATTAAAATTTAAGCAATTTAAATGCAGTGTGATCATAAACCATGAAGTCAAGTAATTTAACAAACCCATATGAATATCTGGATGGGTTACTGTGAATAAAAATCAAAGTCACACTCATATATATCAGTCTCTTATGATCATATGCTCAGCTTAACATTTGATTATGGTTCAAGGACTTTATTTAATCTGATGAAAAAATGACTTTCATGATCATCACACCGGAAGACATTTAAATAGCAAGACAAGATGTATTAATACAAGAAATGAACTTTAAGTAAATGAAAATTATTCTATTTACTTTAAGTAGAGAAGACGAAACTTACTGTAGCAAAGAAAAGAAACAGCACTATAGTATACATTATATTGACCAGGAGTTCTAGGGAGGAGTGTCCTCCTTAAAGTGGCTGTATAGAATTATAAAGATATTAATCTAAAACACTACTTTACCTGTCCATCGGTTGTGCCTGGTATTGCAGATAAGTTGAATGAAACTGAAGTGTAATACAACCTGTGGATAAGCATGGCACTGTTTTTGGAAGAAAGCAGACATGTTTAGTTTTAGTTTTAAGAAGATGATATTATTTATTATTTATGATCTTATATGTTTTAGAATCTAAAACAAATTTTGTTTTGAAAGGAAAAAAAGTAGAAAAAAACAAAATCTATATAGTAACATAATTAATATGCATAGGCAAAGACATAAAATCCATCAAGTCCGACCTTGAAATTTACCAAGTTGATCCAGAGGAATGCAAAATAAGCCAAATGAGGTGTATGCCAATCACTCCAACAGGGAAAAAAAATCCTCCACAACTCCAAATATGGCAATTGGACTAAGTCCCTGGATCAACATTCTAACCAAAAATTCTAGTTCCCATAACCTGTGTTCAAAGTCTCACTTTGAATTATTTATTGTACCAGAGGGTGCTTTCGAGGCCATCTGCCCAAAAAACTGAAGTTTATCTGAAACATGCAGCATGACAATGACCAATAACATGAAATGGAGGATTTTTAAGTGATCAAGTCAAATCCAAGGTCTTTTTCCCACTAAGATGAACGAATGCTGTGAAATGGACCATGCTATCAAGATCTTTGTGCAACAGTCCACTGAAAGGAAGGTAGTAATTGCTGTGGTCACAGTGGAACAGATCTCTACCACATCCTCTAGTGCTTCCCATAAGGCACTTCCTAGTAGTAAAGCCTTCTTGAGTCTGATGGTCATTGGAGTGCTTGTGATGGTAGGTGTAGGAATGAGAACTCAGAACTCAATTTTTTAATGAAGAACAGGGGTCAACCAAACAACTTGTACCAGGTGCTAGAGGTAAAGTTCTTAAAAGCATCCATTGGAGTTGGAGCTGAACATTAAGATGACATTTCTTGGTAGCAGTCTGTGTCTCCCTTACTGTGTCAGTCTTTCTCTTTAAGGGGGCATTCACACTACCGTTGGTGACCATCAGTAGTGTCCGTAGCTATTGTCCGTTGCAAGATTTTACCATCGGACACTAGCTGAACCGTCAGAAATCCGTTAAAATTTCCATTCATTTCAATGGGTTTTTATATTGTGTCCGTTAGTGTTCGTTAGTGTCCGTTTGTGTCTGCTTACACCCAATCCATCAGAAGTCCATTTTTTTCCCGCGGACAAAAAATCCTACATGCAGGACTTTTTTGTCCTTTTGGAAAAATGGATTCTTGACGGACAGCAATTGTCCGTTATTTTTTTTAACATTGAAGTCTATGGGTAACGGACTTATAACAGACAGAAACTGATAGTCATCAGTTACTGTCCATTATTTTATGTCCGGTTTTTTTCTGCGCATGGTCAAAAAAAAAATGGACAGTGTTAAAAAACGGACACTAACTGATGCTAACTGATGCTAATGTGTCCGTTTTTTTAAGTGATCCATTAATTGGATCATTTAAAAAAACGGGCACATTAACATCAGTTAGTGTCCGTTAATGTCTGTTATGATAGGTGTCCGTTTTGGTTTTTTTTAACGGACACCTTCATAATGAAATCCAACGGTAGTGTGAACCCTGCCTAACAGTGTACTGAACTCTCTAAATCCACCAAAATGTCTGCAGTGGCCTAATTATGGGGCGTAGATGCAAAAAAGGTTGCCCAGTCAGACCTGAGGCTAACAGATAGGGTTGTAGCTATGAGGTCCTTACAACATGACCCGTAGTTTTGTCTTTCACACAATATGCACATAAAATAAACAGGGATTATTCCCATCTTTTGACTGCAGAACATGTCATCAACAATCTATGAGCTGGTCTGAGACCAACCCAACCAGGGAGTATAGCTCAGTCTCCTCACACTCTCTGTAAATGGGCAAAACTCACTTACATCCTCCTACTAGCTCAAGGAGGAAGAGAATAACTGTCTTCTCCCCTTCCCTAACCATAAGCTCCTCAGTCATGGGTCGCACCAAGTGCTTAGTTCACAGCCTAAATGGTTTGCTCTATTAAATACACACATTGGGTTTCAAGTTTTGCATACTAACAAACTGCTGACGAGGCCCACTCGGCTGCCAGGTGCTGACTGCATGACTTTGTTACCCCCACTTATTTATTATCATTATAACTGTCCTTCAAGCTGACAGCTCCCTCCTCCTGGAGTCTTGTACTGCAGGGTTTGATTGATGACATTGGGCCGTGGCAGACCAGTGTAGTCAATCCCTGACTCTGCTCCAGGAATATGCTATGTCTTGTGTGTATAAAAGTGTGTGTACAAGTTCTGTCGTGTGTGTGTGTAAACTTGTTGGTACCCCTCGTTTAATGAAAAAAAAACCACAATGGTCACAGAAATAACTTGAATCTGACAAAAGTAATACTGTATAAAAATTCTATGAAAATTAACAAATGAAAGTCAGACATTGCTTTTCAACCATGCTTCAACAGAATTTTTTAAAAAAGAAAACTCATGAAACAGGCCTGGACAGAAATGATGGTTCCCTTAACTTAATATTTTGTTGCACAACCTTTTGAGGCAATAACTACAATCAAATGATTCCTGTAACTGTCAATGAGACTTCTGCACCTCTCAACAGGTATTTTGGCCCATTCTTCATGAGCAAACTGCTCCAGTTGTCTCGGGTTTGAAGGGTGTCTTTTCCAGACGGCATGTTTCAGCTCCTTCCAAAGATGCTCAATAGGATTTAGATCAGGGCTAATAGAAGGCCACTTCAGAATAGTCCAATGTTTTCCTCTTAGCCATTCTTGGGTGTTTTTAGCTGTGTGTTTTGGGTCATTATCCTGTTGCAAGACCCATGACCTGCGACTGAGACCAAGCTTTCTGACACTGGGCAGCACATTTCTCTCTAGAATGCCTTGATAGTCTTGAGATTTAATTGTACCCTGCACAGATTCAAGACACCCTGTGCCAGATGCAGCAAAGCAGCCCCAGAACATAACAGAGCCTTCTCCATGTTTCACAGTAGGGACAGTGTTCTTTTCAAGATATGCTTCATTTTTCCATTTGTGAACATACAGCTGATGTGCCTTGCCAAAAATTTAAATTTTTGTCTCATCTGTCCATATGTAAGCCGTGTACCGGGGTGGACTCCCCAGGATACAGCGAAGTCACGAATAAAGGAAGCTACTCCAACTCAATTTAGTAAAAACAAGATTTTACTTAGTATAGTAACACCCTTTTACCAAAAAGAACATCTCCCAGATATTTACATACACTCAGTCAGTAAGCTGAGACGCTGGTGTTGTACAGCGCGGTGCCCTCTAATGTGCGCCTCCCATATACTCCAAGCTTTTACCTATCTGCAGGCTGCAACTAACCAGTCGCTTGTTACCTTTTTATCACCCTAGTCACAGGAACAATTCAGTGAGTGTGATAGGGGCACCACCAGTATAACACAAGAGCTTGCAAACTTATCAACATGCCCCTATTCCCCTCAAACAAAGTACAACCAAGTAAATATAATAGTAGGCCAGCTTGCAAGCCAAAGAAATGTGAAATTGCATAAAACATCACTTCCAGACTTCCTTAGAAGCTCCTCTCTGGGAGTTACAACTCTATAGAACTCGGAGTCCTAGTCCTTACTACCGAAGAGGTAGATAATTCACCATTAGTGTGGCCTGTGAAGATAAGTATGCCTAACTAATCTAACTACAGGCCCTTACTCCGTCCCAAGCAATTTGGCGCCAAGAACGTAATGCGGTGCGTGCACAAATACTCCTCTTACTGACCCGGGTCTGTTGGGTACCTTTAGCCTTTGTCTGGAACAGCTGAAAGCGGGGCTCATCCAGAAAACCTGCGGTCTCACTGACAGGGCCACTTCTCAGTCGGGTCCTTGATAGCAATCTTCTCCTTAGGATGTTGTCTGAACAAACCCTGGAAAAGTCTCTGCTTCAGCTCCACCTTGCTATATTTCTGATCCCTTAGGAATCCTGCTTCTTCTAAAGCTCAAAGCACACTCCCACCATGGCTGCCACACACACTCTGCTCCTCCTTGTAGTTCCACCTCTGCAGAACAGGGTCACCAGGTCATTACTCCAGGGAATTACAGAATTACAGTCTTTTCTCCTTTCTGAGGTAACAGTGGCCTCTTATGGTCAAACAACCAAATGTCAGTTTAATAAAAATAAACTTACTTATAGAAACAGGAACATTCACAACATGAGGGCTGTTTCCCCATCTTACACATAGGACATTCTCCCACAAGCTTTGTGGCTTGTCAACATGTAGTTTGGCAAATTCCAGTTTTGTCAGATTCAAGTTATTTCTGTGACCATTGTGGGTTTTTGTTTCATTTAACGAGGGGTACCAGCAATTTTGTTCACATGTGTAAATAAATATGTTTCTGTGTGTGTGTGTGTGTGTGTGTGTGTATAACATCTGTGGGGGCCAATCCAGTTTCTGCATTAAACACTTCCATTAATACAGATGAAAGCTTTCATTGCACTGTTAACAGTATCCCGGTAACAGAAACCCGTTCACACTGAGGAATCTGGCATTAGTTTTGCTGCAGATCTCGTCCCAGTGACAGATTCTGCCCTCATTCTGCTTCCTATTGTTTTCAATGAAATGCAGATATTGGAGCATGACACTGAAAAAATAAGCATCCTGCATGATCTTGCCGTAGATTATGCAGCTGATTCTGAGGCTGCTGCTTTAGAATCACCATTGATTAGGCCCATTCATTTGTGCCTAATTAGTGGCAGAATGTTGATGCATCCACCACCGTGAGCCGGGGGGTGAGCAGAAAATAAAGAGGAGGCAGAGATTGGAGCAGGACGCTGAAAAATAAGCATCCTGCTCGATCCTCTTTACTTTCCAAAGTCTGAAAGGGTTCTATCTATTTGTATGGAATAAACTGTATTGCAGTTCACTCGAGTAGATCTGCGGTGCACATGAGTTTCTCCAAAAGCGGCCAACTGAGGCTCTGTCGCCCAAGGGCCCACACAAAACTGGAGACAGCCCTGCTAACAAATAGAGTTCCTAACCAGGGGCGTAACTACCGGGGTAGCAGCGGTAGCAGCTGCCACAGGGCCCGGGACATTACGGGGCCCCGCGGGCCCCGATGCATTTTTTTTTTTTTATAGTCCGTCATCTGCTGGAGTAACCCCAGCAGGTAACGGGCCCTATATACTTACCGTTCCCCGAGGTCCCGCTCACGGCCGCCTGCGCTTCCGATTCTGCGGAGGCGGCTGTGAGCAGGAGTGGGGATCGGTATGTGAGGCCGCGGCCCGAACACCACAATCTCTGCTATCATTATACTTCGGGGTCTTTTCAGACCCCGGAGTATAATAATCGGAGGCCCAGAGTTGGTGAGGGAACATAAAAAACAATGTACTTACCTCTCCTGCGCTTCTCCAGGCTACGGGTCTGTTTGGTGACGTCCCAGACGTCAGCCGACGTCATTTTGCGTCGCAACGCAAGCCCGCATCACGTGAAGCCGGACTGGTCCAACATTGAAGAAGGCCGGAGTAGCGCACGGGCATGCACCGGAGCGAGGAACAGGTAAGCAACGTTGTTTTTTTATGTTTGTATCCTCCCCTGGTTGTCCGATCATTATACTCTGGGGTCTGAAAAGACCCCAGAGTATAATAATTGTTCATGGGTGGTCCACAATGGGACATATAATAGTGTGTGCAGGGGCCACTATGGGGCAAAATACTCAGTGCAGGGGCCACTATGGGACATGATACTGTGTGCAGGGGCCACTATGGGGCAAAATACTCAGTGCAGGGGCCACTATGGGGAATAATAGTGTGTGCAGGGGCCACTATGGGGAATGATACTGTGTGCAGGGGCCACTATGGGGCAAAATACTGTGTGCAGGGGCCATTATGGGACATGATACTGTGTGCAGGAGCCCCTATGGGACATGATACTGTGTGCGGGGGCCACTATGGGGCATGATACTGTGTGCAGGGGCCACTATGGGGCATGATACTGTGTGCAGGGGCCACTATGGGACATAATGCTGTGAGCAGAGGCCACTATGGCACATAATAGTGTGCGCAGGAATGCGTTTTTTTTTTTTTGGGGGGGGGGGGTTGGAGGGGGGCGGTCCGGGGAGGGGGGCCCCATGTCAAATGTTCGCCTTGGGGCCCAGCCATTCCTAGTTACGCCACTGTTCCTAACTTTTGTAGCTTTATCAGTGGGAATGATGTGAAAAACTTGAGAACAATGATGACAAATGCTAGAAGATATTTATGCCAAATGCAACAATACCAGGTATTAAAAGTACATAGAAGGAAATGGTATAATTTTGATTCTTTTGTTTAATAAATTGCCATATTATTATTGCTTAGCTGTTCATTTACATCTTCTTATTTTTAAATACTTTCAATGAAGATCAAATCTTGGTCCAAGTCCACATATGTTTTATATATATATATATATATATATATATATATATATATATACAGTGGGTACGGAAAGTATTCAGGCCCCTTTCAATTTTTCACTCTTTGTTTCATTGCAGCCATTTGCCAAAAGCAAAAAAAGTTCATTTTATTTCTCATTAATGTACACTCAGCACCCCATCTTGACAGAAAAAAAAAAACCTGAAATGTAGATATTTTTGCAAATTTACTAAAAAAGAAAAACTGAAATATCACATGGTCATAAGTATTCAGACCCTTTGCTGTGACACTCATATTTAACTCACATGCTGTCCATTTCCTTCTGATCCTCCTTGAGATGGTTCTACTCCTTCATTGGAGTCCAGCTATGTTTTATTAAACTGATTGGACTTGATTAGGAAAGGCACATACCTGTCTATATAAGACCTCACAGCTCACAATGCATGTCAGAGCAAATGAGAATCATGAGGTCAAAGGAACTGCCCAAGGAGATCAGAGACAGAATTGTGGAAAGGCACAGATCTGGCCAAGGTTACAAAAGAATTTCTGCAGCACTTAAGGTTCCTAAGAGCACAGTGGCCTCCATAATCCTTAAATGGAAGAAGTTTGGGACGACCAGAACTCTTTCTAGACCTGACCGTCCAGCCAAACTGAGCAATCGTGGGAGAAGAGCGTTGGTGAGAGAGGTAAAGAAGAACCCAAAGATCACTGTGGCTGAACTGCAGTAGAGAGATGGGAGAAAGTCCCACAAAGTCAACTATCAGCGCAGCTCTCCACCGGTCGGGGCTTTATGGCTGAGTGGCCCGAAGGAAGCCTCTCTTCAGTGCAAGACATATGAAAGCCCGCATAGAGTTTGCCAAAAAACACATGAAGGACTCCCAGACTAAGAGAAATAAGATTCTCTGGTCTGAAGAGACGAAGATTGAACTTTTTGGCGTTAATTCTAAGCGGTATGTGTGGAGAAAACCAGGCACTGCTCATCACCTACCCAATACAATCCCAACAGTGAAACATGGTGGTGGCAGCATCATGCTATGAGGGTGTTTTTCAGCTGCAGGGACAAGACGACTGGTTGCAATTGAAGGAAAGATGAATGCGGCCAAGTACAGAGATATCCAGGAAGAAAACCTTTTCCAGAGTGCTCTGGACCTCAGACTGGGCCGAAAGTTCACCTTCCAACAAGACAATGACCCTAAGCACACAGCTAAAATAACAAAGGAGTGGCTTCGGAACAACTCTGTGACCATTGTTGACTGGCCCAGCCAGAGTCCTGACCTCAACCCAATTGAGCATCTCTGGAGAGACCTGAAAATGGCTGTCCACCAACGTTCACCATCCAACCTGACGGAACTGGAGAGGATCTGCAAGGAAGAATGGCAGAGGATCCCCAAATCCAGATGTGAAAAACTTGTTGCATCATTCCCAAGAAGACTCATGGCTGTACTAGCTCAAAAGGGTGCTTCTACTCAATACTGTGCAAAGGGTCTGAATACTTATGACCATGTGATATTTCAGTTTTTCGTTTTTAATAAATTTGCAAAAATATCTACATTTCTGTTTTTTCTGTCAAGATGGGGTGCTGAGTGTACATTAATGAGTAATAAAATGAACTTTTTTGCTTTTAGCAAATGGCTGCAATGAAACAAAGAGTGAAAAATTTAAAGGGGTCTGAATACTTTCCGTACCCACTGTATGTACAGTACAGACCAAAAGTTTGGACACACCTTCTCATTCCAAGAGTTTTCTGTATTTTCATGACTATAAAAATTGTAGATTCACACTGAAGGCATCAAAACTATGAATTAACACATGTGGAATTATATACTTAACAAAAAAGTGTGAAACAACTGAACATATGTCTTATATTCTAGGTTCTTCAAAGTAGCCACCTTTTGCTTTGATTACTGCTTTGCACACTCTTGGCATTCTCTTGATGAGCTTCAAGAGGTAGTCACCTGAAATGGTTTTCACTTCACAGGTGTGCCCTGTCAGGTTTAATAAGTGGGATTTCTTGCCTTATAAATGGGGTTGGGACCATCAGTTGTGTTGTTCAGAAGTCAGGTGGATACACATCTGATAATAATAATAATAATAATAATAATAATAATAGTCCTTTAATAGTCCCACAATGGGGAAATTCAGTGTGTTACAGCAGCAAAGATAAGCAGATACAAATACAACATGTACAGGAATGTTCCAAGGTAAGAGGCATTACTTTGATAGCCGACAGACAGATAGGAAGTAGCGGGGGGGGGGGGGAATTTAACAGGCAGAGAGATATTTCAGTTCTCTGTGTGTATTGATCTCCGCTTAGGTCGGTGTTGGTTGTACAGCCTAACCGCGGTGGGGAGGAAAGACTTCCGATAGCGCTCCTTCTCACACCTAGGGTGGAGCAATCGGTCACTGACAGTACTGCTCAGCGCGATCACAGTCTCATGCATGGAATGGGACTTCTTCTTCTGCATGGAGCTCACCACGGACAGTATCCTTTTGTCACCCACCACCTGCACTGGGTCCAGTGGGCTCCCCAGGACAGAGCTGGCCTTTCTAATCAGCTTGTCAAGTTTATTTCTGTCCCTGGTTGATATACTGCTCCCCCAGCAGGCCACTCCAAAGAAGATGGCTGATGCCACTACCGAGTTGAAGAAAGTTCTAAGAAGTGCCCCCCGGATTCCAAAGGCTCTCAGCTTCCTAAGCAGGTAGAGCCTGCTGTGGCCCTTCCTGTACAGGGCCTCCATATGATCTGCCCAGTCCAGCTTATTATTAAGGAGCAAACCCAGGTACTTATAGGTGTTCACAATCTCGATGCCCGTCCCCAGGATGTCCACTGGTTTAGGAGGGCTTCTGCCTTTACGGAAGTCCACCACCATCTCCTTGGTCTTCCCCGCGTTAATCTTCAGGTGGTTCCGGTGGCACCAGTCCACAAAATCCTGGTTCAGTTCTCTGTACTCCCTGTCATCATCATCTGTGATGAGGCCTACTATTGCAGAGTCGTCAGAATACTTCTGTAGGTAGCAGCTGGATGAGTTGCACCTAAAATCTGCAGTGTACAGTGTGAAGAGGAAAGGGGCGAGAACCGTACCCTGAGGTGCCCCCGTATTACAGATCACGGTACCTGACACACAGTCTTGGGCTCTCACGTATTGAGGTCGATTTGTGAGGTAGTCTAGGATCCAGTTGGAGAGGTGGTGGTCCACTCCAGCAAGGCCCAGCTTGTCCCTCAATAACCTGGGCTGTATGGTGTTAAAAGCACTGGAGAAGTCAAAGAACATTATTCTCACTGTGTTCCCTGGTTTCTCCAGGTGAGACAGAGCCCTGTGCAGAAGATGGATGATGGCATCATCTACCCCAATGCCCGGCCGATAAGCAAACTGGAGGGGGTCCATAGCGGGGCTCACTAGAGGGCGGAGATGTGTGAGAACCAATCTCTCTAAGATCTTCATCAGGTGGGATGTCAGTGCTACAGGTCTGTAGTCATTGAGGTCCATAGGGTGGGGTTTCTTTGGAACTGGTACCACACAAGAAGATTTCCATAATTCAGGGACTATTTCCTGCCTCAGGCTCATATTATACATATATGTAATTATACCACACAGCTGGTCCCCGCAAGTCTTAAT
Source organism: Leptodactylus fallax (assembly GCA_947044405.1). NCBI lineage: Eukaryota > Metazoa > Chordata > Amphibia > Anura > Leptodactylidae > Leptodactylus > Leptodactylus fallax. The sequence continues at coordinate 1,533,442 of CAMRHE010000409.1, forward strand.
TAGCTTTGCACTGATGTCATCTGGCCCTGTGGCTTTCCTCGCCTTGATCTTTTTCATCTCCTTCCTCACCTGGGCCCGTGTGAAGGTCAGACTGTGGTCAGATAAAGACGGATTTCTGGATTTACTGGTCTGTTGGGAAGTGGCCACATGGGGTGAAGTCATTGTGGTGGGGGGAGCTGAAGGACATACTGGGGTGGGAGGAGCTGGTGTGTGATCAAATCTGTTGAAGAATAGGTTTAGTTCATTAAGCCAATTAACATCTGCCTCAATCTGGCAGACAGACTGTTTATGACCCGAAATTGACTTAAGCCCCTCCCAGACCCCCCTTATGTCTTTTCTTTCCATTTGCTTTTCCATTTTTTCTTTATAACTGGCTTTTCCCTGCCTGATTTGATGCCTCAGCTCCTTTTGTACTTCCTTCAACCCCTCCTTATCTCTTGTCCTAAATGCCATCTTTTTCTCCTTAAGTAGTGTTTTTATATCAGAGTTAATCCATGGTTTGTTATTGGAGAAGCACCTCACCACTTTTGTGGGTACTGTGTTGTCCACACAAAAATTAATGTAGTCCGTTATGCAGTGTGTGAGTCCTTCTATATCTTCTCCATAGGAATCCTGCAGAACTTCCCATGCGGTTGTGTCAAAACAATCCCTCAGAGCCTCATCACTCTCCTCAGACCATATCCTCACTGTGCGGGTGACATCTGGTTCTCTACGTACAAGTGGCTTGTACACAGGTCGGAGATGCACTAGGTTGTGATCCGATCTTCCCAGGGGTGGTAGGGCTGATGAGTTATATGCCTCCCTCGCGTTGGCAAAGAACAAGTCCAGTGTTTTGTTGTCTCTTGTGTGGCAGGTTACATACTGTGTGAAACTGGGCAGTGTGGATGATGGAGAGGCATGGTTGAAATCACCCGACAGAAGAAAGTGGGCCTGGCGATGTTTTAACTGTAAAAGGCTCAGCGTGGCTTGTAGGACCTCGCAGGCAGTGTCAGCTTTCGCAGAGGGGGGGACATATGCAGCTATCACGATGACATGCGATAGTTCCCTTGGTAGGTAGAAAGGTCTCATGCTCACAGCTAATAGTTCAATGTCCTCACAGCAAGTTTGCTCCTTAATCACAATGTGCCTAGGATTACACCATCTATTATTCACAAACATTGCCAGCCCTCCTCCTTTCCTCTTACCGCTCTCCCTTGTCCTGTCTGCCGAAGGAGTTTAGTTCGATAGTCCTACTGAATGGAGTTTTAGAATTTGTATTATGGCAAGAAAAAAGCAGCTAAGTAAATAAAAACGAGTGGCCATCATTACTTTAAGAAATGAAGGTCAGTCAGTCCGAAAAATTGGGAAAACTTTGAAAGTGTCCCCAAGTGCAGTGACCAAAACCATCAAGCGCTACAAAGAAACTGGCTCACATGAGGACCGCCCCAGGAAAGGAAGACCAAGAGTCACCTCTGCTGCGGAGGATAAGTTCATCCGAGTCACCAGCCTGAGAAATCGCAGGTTAACAGCAGCTCAGATTAGAGACCAGGTCAATGCCACACAGAGTTCTAGCAGCAGACACATCTCTACAACAACTGTTAAGAGGAGACTGTGTGCAGCAGGCCTTCATGGTAAAATAGCTGCTAGGAAACCACTGCTAAGGACAGGCAACAAGCACAAGAGACTTGTTTGGACTAAAGAACACAAGGAATGGACATTAGACCTGTGGAAATCTGTGCTTTGGTCTGATGAGTCCAAATTTGAGATCTTTGGTTCCAACCACCGTGTCTTTGTGCGACGCAGAAAAGGTGAACAAATGGACTCTACATGCCTGGTTCCCACCGTGAAGCATGGAGGAGGAGGTGTGATGGTGTGGGGGTGCTTTGCTGGTGACACTGTTGGGGATTTATTCAAAATTGAAGGAATACTGAACCAGCATGGTTACCACAGCATCTTGCAGCGGCATGCTATTCCATCCGGTTTAGTTGGACCATCATTTATTTTTCATCAGGACAATGACCCCAAACACACCTCCAGACTGTGTAAGGGCTATTTGACCAAGAAGGAGAGTGATGGGGTGCTACGCCAGATGACCTGGCCTCCACAGTCAACAGACCTGAACCCAATCGAGATGGTTTGGTGTGAGCTGGACCGCAGAGTGAAGGCAAAAGGGCCAACAAGTGCTAAGCATCTCTGGGAACTCCTTCAAGACTGTTGGAAGACCATTTCAGGTGACTACCTCTTGAAGCTCATCAAGAGAATGCCAAGAGTGTGCAAAGCAGTAATCAAAGCAAAGGGTGGCTACTTTGAAGAACCTAGAATATAAGACATATTTTCAGTTGTTTCACACTTTTTTGTTAAGTATATAATTCCACATGTGTTAATTCATAGTTTTGATGCCTTCAGTGTGAATCTACAATTTTTATAGTCATGAAAATACAGAAAACTCTTGGAATGAGAAGGTGTGTCCAAACTTTTGGTCTGTACTGTATATATATATATATATATATATATATATATATATATATATTTATTTATTTATTTTTTAATTTTTTATTTTTTTTAGCCTAAAAATGTTTTTAGTTATAACAAAAAAGTAATCCTTATCATAGTGGTATATACAGTAACTTGCTAAGTACACAGCATTTTTCAGTGATGCAATGCTGAAAGTAAAAACAATGTATGCATCATCTCTATTGTATTGAATCTCTTGTATCCATCATAATATTAAAGGATATACAGTATTTTACATTCCAAATATAATAATGTAATGTGTATTAAAATGCATTTAATTAGAAACAGAACCCTACAAAATAATATTATTGATATTAGTAAAAAGAGAACAGTTCTATGCAACAAAACATTTGAGGAAGTTTGATATTGCAGAACACTACCACATGTGACCAAGCTGTTCCAAAATTTCATGTGTGAGTTGGTTAGGCTGAAAAGCCCTGTGGACTAAAAAAAAGTGAATATGGTTCATTTCTAATCAGAAAGGGCCATCTGCGTCTATGGGAGTTTTGCATTTAATCTGAGAAGCCCTGCATTTGCTTAATTGCTTATGTTCTTAATATTCTGTTCATTTTATTAAATGCAAATATTTTAATTTGTCTTTGCAAATTTTTCATAAATATGTTTGGTTATTTGAGGTTTTGTCACACTGAAGGCACAACATCTGATAAAGAAAATGAGGTTGTATTCACTTGTAATACAGTACAAGTGCTTTTATTCACATTTAGCTTTTCCATCTGCTCTTCTCAAGGAGATGTGTCATCTTTTCACTTGGCAGCATTTTAACTTAGTAATATTTAAACCAGTGGCGTAACTAGGAATGGCTGGGCCCCAAGGCGAACATTTTACATGGCCCTCCCCCCGGAACACAGCCCCCAACCCCCCCAGACCACCTCCTCCATCCCCCCCGCACAAACCGCTTTCCTGCGCACTCTATTACGGGCCATAGTGGCCCCTACACACACTATTACACACACTATTACACCCCATAGTGGCCCCTGCACACAATATCACGCCCCATAGTGGCCCCTGCACACAGTATTACGCCCCATAGTTGCCCCTGCACACAGTATTACGCCCCATAGTGGCCCCTGCACACAGTATTACGCCCCATAGTGGCCCCTGCACACAGTATTATGCCCCATAGTGGTCCCTGCACACAGTATTATTCCCCATAGTGGCCCCTGCACACAGTATTATGCCCCATTGAGGACCACCCATGAATGATTATTATACTCTGGGGTCTTTTCAGACTCCAGAGTATAATAATGATCGGAGACCCAGGGGAGGATGCAAACAAAAACAAAAAAAACAATGTCGCTTACCTCTGCCTTGCTCCGCTGCACTCCGGTGCGCTACTTCGGCCCTCTTCAATGTTGGACCAGATCACGCGTGAGCCAGGCCAGCGTCGCAACGCATAATGATATCGGCTGACGTCGGGGACGTCACCAAACAGGCCCATAGCCTGCGGAGCGTAGGAGAGGTGAGTTAGAGTGTTTTTTATGTTCCCTCACCTCCCCTGGGCCTCCGATCATTATACTCTGGGGTCTGAAAAGACCCCGGAGTATGATAAAGCAGTGTTTGTGGGGTTCACGGTAGCGGCTGCCACAGGGCCCCAGGCCCCTTCTGTCCCGGGCCCTGTGGCATCCGCTACCCCGGTATTTACGCCCCTGATTTAAATACCACATAAAGAAAGGCAACTTCACAATCCCACCAATATTATAACAACTGAGTATACCAATATTAATAGCTGCATATCAAAAAGATCATTTATTGGATGAGGAGTATCTGATGGCTTCCATTTTCAGACAGCTGATGGCTGAGATGATTTGGCTTAGTCAAAGAGGAAGTACTTAAAGGGGTTGCCCAAGTTTCAGCCAAAATATGTTATTGTTTGTATACTGAAAAGTTATCCAATTTTGCAATATACTTCCTGTATCGATTCCTCATGGCTTTCTAGATCTCTGCTTGCTGCCATGCATCGTTTACTTCCAGGGGGTAAAAATCAGTCCAATGTCATGTCAGCCCAATGTCTGATTATTGTGCTGTGACTCTAACGAGCTGGGTACCTGTGTCTATCACATGACCTTGGACATTAGATCACATGACATGGTCTCATTTTTATCCACTGGAAGTAAACAAAGAATTACAGCAGAGATCTAGGAAACCATGATGAGCTATATAGACAAAATATGTTGCAAATTTGTACAACATTTCAGTATACTAACACAATAACATGTATTTGCTGAAACTGGACAACTGCTTTGATGTTCATTGTCTCCTAATGCAGACTGAGTGTTGGGGGAAAGACTCCTACTGCGAATGACACAGGATGGTTAGAAGGAGGATGAGGGGAATGGCTGATCTCCTGGGTTATATTTGTTATGTATTTCTCAGTTTGCAATATGAGGCAAAACAGAAGAGTTTGGCAGTAGAATTGTAGGATTCTTTTACTTTTTATGCATCTTCTATGTTTAGTGTTCTTTTAACTGTCAATACTAGCTAAAAATATAAAAAGAACATCTACTGTACAAACTAAATGCAAGAAAATGGGCTGTCAGTAGAAGCATAGTAACATGCAAATATTGAAAACAAATCTATCCAGTTCAGCGTAGTATAATGCAATTTTGTAAATACATAACTTTGAATATATTTTAACTAGCGGGCATATTTTGGGTATTTTACTCCCCTCAGAATAATTTCTATAAATTACACTGGACAACGAAGATTTTGATTCCTGAACACTTTTGAGTGTTTCTTATGTAATTTGAGCTGCTGACCATGAAAATCATGAAATTTTTTCATATTTTTAGGTTGTTCAAGTATTATCCACAATATATGTGCTGTGCTGTTATGTAATTTATAGGCAAGCAAAGGCATTAATTCTTTTAATTTCATTGAAGTTGCAAAACTTCAGTGGAATTGTTACAGATGTAACAGCGATACATGTCTGGTCGCTGCCTGCAGAGGCTGTAATATCTGCTTGCAAAGATTCTGCAAGTTATTTTAAATCTAAAAACTACTCCAGTACGATCTGATATATCTAAAATGTCTCGTCAGTTTCAGAACAGTCACAATACCTTCTCATACATTTGTGGTGAATACACGCTTAAGCCTTAAAGACGCACAATGAGAACTCTTATCATGAAAGCCTATGAGCTGTACTTTGGATGCAAGATTGGTGATCAAGACAAATCCTTGGCTCCTCACATCTGTTGTGCAAGATGTGCTGTTGATCTTAGAGGTTGGCTGAGAGGTTCTCGCTAGTCAATGTCGTTTGCTGTCCCAATGATATGGTGGGAACCGAAGGATCATGTGACCGACTATTACTTCTATCTTACCAATGTCTCTGGTTTCTCTGGTAAGAATAAAAAATGCATTGTATATCCCAATCTGCCTTCAGCTATGAGACCAGTGACACATGATGACTCTCTTTCAGTACCAAAGCCACCAGAGACTTGGAACTTAGAGGAGGCAGCCGATGAAGATGCTGAAGTCCATAGGTCAGAGATGGGGAACAACGCTGATTCAGATTTTGAGCCATGTATGTCTGGTGAGCATCACCTTATGACACCGCCAGAACTGAATGACTTGGTCCAGGACTTATGTTTGTCAAAAGCAAATGCAGAGTTACTGGCTTCAAGACTTCAAGGATGGCATTTGCTGTCACCTGGTACAAAAGTTTTTATCTTTCGAAGCCTCCAAGATGACAGTTTTTTGAACAGGTTGACAACCTGTGTTTCTGCACAGACATTGATGGGTTGTTCACATCTTTGAGTTATTTGGGTTGTGTGCATGAACTGAATCAGTGGCGTCTCTTTATTGACTCATCAGTGTTAAGTCTCAAGGATGTCTTGTTACACAATGGTAATGTTCATTCTTCAATACCTGTTGGCTATGCTGCACACATGAAACATACGAGAACATAGAACTGTTATTGAAACACATCAAGTACAGCAACTACAACTGCAACATCTGTGAAGATTTAAAAGTAGTAGCACTGCTGCTTGGATTGCAGCTCGGATATACCAAGTACTGTTGTTTCATTTGTGAATAGGACAGCTGTGCTAAGCAGTCACATTACAATAGAAGGAAGTGGCCAATCCGTAACCAGTTCACTCCCCGGGCAGAAAAATGTTACACATAAAGCACTTGTGCACCCAGCAATGATATTTCTGCCTCCACTTCACAAAAAACTCAGGCTGATGAAAAATTTTGTGAAAGCAATGAACAAGGAAGAAGAGGATTTTCATTATTTGAGACAAATGTTCCCAGGAATAGCTGATGCCAAGATTAAGGAAGACATTTTCGTTGGTCTACAAATCCGACACATCATGAATGAGAAGCAGTTCAAAGAGCTGCTGGTGGGGCCTGAGAAAATTGCTTGGAGATCTTTCAAGGATGTTTCAGAGAATTTCCTTGGCAACTATCGACCACCAAACTACATCAAATTAGTTGACAACCTTCTTGAAGCTTACAAAGCGATTAAGTGCAACATGTCATTGAAAATTCATTTTCTGCATTCTCATTTGGATTTTTTCGCTGCAAATCTTGGTGCAGTCAGTGACAAACATGGAGAAAGGTTTCACCAGGATATTGCTATGATGGAAAAGTGTTATCAAGGCTACTGGAATCCATCAATGCTAGCTGACTATTGCTGGACACTAATACGGGATCCACCAGACATTGAGTACAAAAGAAAATCACTTTTTCGTTCATTTGAACTAATGCTGCTGGTAATATTTACATGCTTAATAATCACTAACACTTAATCTCATGTTTCTCAAAATTTCTATGTGATACAGACTATCCGAAATTATATTTCTGCTTAGCTCGAATGGGTTTATCATAATCACCTGAAATTTTCAAGGAAGCAAAACTTTTGTAAAAATGTGTTGCCCAGTGTAATTAGTGTAATTTCTACTATCTGCTCCCCACCAGGTCACAGTCTTGAATAAATTAGGACTGTGGTCAATAACTGTTTACAGATACAACTTTTTAACATCCCTTGAGACTTAAAGGGGAATTCCCATGAACATAATCATATCTATATTTAATTAAAAGTTAAACATTTTTGCCAATATAAGTAGCTAAAAATTCTGTATTCAGTATAATTGAAATCCACGGTGTTTCCCGCTGTTAACGCTAACAGCAGGGAACACCGCTGATTTCAAATATACTGAATACAGAAGGGGCGGACACTGCTTGCAAGCACCTCTCCTGGAAATCCTGCATTTTCATGTTATCCAAGGTGACTTCTCCAAGAAAGTGGATTTCTTGAAAAAAGCATGAACTACTATTGACTGACTTATCATCTATAACAGTTTGTTGTACATATTATCTATCATTGTCTTAGAGTCTGATGAAGGCATTATTGCAAAAACGTTTATCAATGTTGAACTACAATTTTCATGCAAAGGAGTGCTTCAATTCTTCATTTCCATACATCCACCATCAGGTACATGGCAGGCCCCCTCAGCACTACCTCAACTCAGGAGGTGGGCTGGAGGAGTTAGTTGAGTGGCCTGGCCTGGCCACCATTGACAACTACTACTACTCCCATCCTTTTATTCTCTTCGTTGGGTTGTGGCATGTAGAAAGTGGGAAAATAAATTACTTACTAGCTGCAGCAGCCTTCTCCTCCCCTTTCCATAGACTTGCTAGTTACAGGTTCTGTTAGTGATAATGGAATGATTGAAGTGAGAGGGGAGGAAAGCAGCCTGATAAATGGAAATGGAAGTAGTTTCCATTTATAAGATATATTACAATGTTTCATTTTTGAAAAGTTGTTTTATAATTAGGGGTATGCTTTAACCAGATAGTATTTTTTTTATTTCCATTTACTTTTTGAGTACAATTTTCCAAGGTTAAATTTAACCTTGAAGTATAATCCTCTACACAATATACTGTATAAAAAGGCAGGTGCACCTCTATGACTCTATGACATCCATTTGTCATAAAAGGACCCATGGGAAGAGGTTGTCTTATTGAGACAATGCCATTGATTCAGTGTTACTGTACTAATAAAGTAAATAATTTTATACCTGTCAAATGCACTGGACATTTTCAATATAGAACTTTGATGTGATTGAGCTGATACAATGAAAGTATTGAATGGATACAAAGACTCCAGTTTATTATTACTATAGGATTAGATGCAGAGGTGTAATCTCATGATAAGTCAGGAGCTTTGTGCTTTCACTTTATAATTATTTCTGCTTTTAAATGTTATCAGGCCAATTTAACTGTGTATCTGTGGCATACAAATAACCCCATACTGTAAGGCTAGGTTCACACTAGCGCTTGCTATACTTTCGGGGTTTTCTTCCTCAAACCCACTTAAAAAATGCGGAGATAAAAGTCCTGCAAGGAGGACTTTTCTCTCCGCATTTTTCCGTATTTTTCAGGCGGAAACCGGGCGGAAACCTGGGAACCCCTTTATAGTTTATGGGGTCTGCAGTAACCGCTTTTAAGCAGGTTAGCTTTCCGTTTTTCGGGTCTCCAAGTGGACCCAAAGAATGGAAAGCTGAACGCTGGTGTGAATATAGCGTCAGTTATATCAAATGACTGCATTAATGGCATTGCTGTATTGATCCTCTGCACAAATATGAGTGTTGTCCAGAGGCGTAGCTAGGGGTTCAGCACGGGGGGGGCGAACATGTCCAAGTGGGCCCCCAACTTGGACATATACGTTTACCGATCAGTATGCGGTGAGCATATAGTGGTATATAGCGGCTCTACACAGGGCTCTGCAGACGATTTAGGTGAATACAGGGCATTAACATTTAGTGACTTACAGGTGACGTCTCTGACTAATCGTTCGTATTCCCCATCTCTTTCATCTGGACGGCCATGACCACTTCTTCCAGTCTCTGTAAAGTTTGCAACACAAACATCTTTAGCTACTCTTATTGATCGCAGTTTTTCCTGCAGCACTTTGCACAGAAAGTTTGCAGAGGTTTCCTCTGTGGACTTTCTGCTTCAATTATATCTATAGGGAAACCGCTGGCATTTCAGTAGGTATAACTGACATGCTGTGATTTCCAAAACTGCGACTGTTTTAGAAATCGCAGTGTATCCGCTACTCATATTTTACTGCAAAGTGGGGATGGGATGGAGGCCCCATGTGGCGAAAACCCACAGAAAAAAAACATGGCATTTTAGCAAATCCCATCTACACATTGCGGAAAAATATGTGCAGCAGATGCACTCTAATTTCTAAAACCGTTGCGGTTTTGGAAATTGCAGAATGTCAATTATACCTATGGAAACGTTGGCAGTTTCTGTATAGGTGTATTGAAAACAGAAAGTCCACAGGGGAATCCTCTGCGGACTTTCTGTTTAAAGCACTGCGGGAAAAACCACAATGTTACCGCCGTGGTTTTTCCTGCAGCGCTTTTTTTTGCTGGAGCCCGCTACATGGGGCTTTAGTCTTAATAAAGCCTAAGTGCAACTTTAATTAAAATAATTTGCCCCCTCATATTATGCCCCTGATTCCCCCTGACATAAATACTGTACCTCTATATGACCCCTTATATCAATGACCACCCCCTTATGTTCATAATGCCTCCTAATATAAATGATGCCCCTCCCCCCCTTGTATTCATAATGCCCCCCAATAACCCTTATATAAATGAACCCCCTATTGTCATAATGCCCCCTAATGAATCCTTCCTTTATAGTTATATTTCCCCCTTCTAACCACGCCTTATACTATTACATACCTTCCAACTTTCAAAGGACAGAAAAAGGGACAAAATATACGGCGTGCTATGCGCACCGCGGCAAATTTAGCTTCACCCTCTTCTATGTTGACTCCACCCATTCTCATCTATTTTTCCATGTGTCCCCACACAGTATAATGCTCCTACAGTAACTCCAATTGGTCCACAGTATTAAGTCCCTCTAATCGTACCCCAGTTTAAACTGGTGGAAACTAGAGGGGGACATTAAACTGGGGCAGCTGTAGGGTGACATTAAACTATGGGACAGTTGGAAGGTGACATTAAACAGTGGGGGTAGTTGGAGGGGGACATTAAATTGGGGGCAACTAGAGGCAGACATGTCCCCCGTCAGCTACCCCCCACGGTTTAATGTCCTCCAGCAGTTGCCCCCAGATTAATGTCTGCCTTTATCTGCTACCATCTTAATGTCCCCCTTCATCTGTCACCAGCTTAATGCCCCCTTCATCAGCCCCCAGTTTAATGTCCCCCTTTATCTGCTACCAATTTAATTTCCCCTTCATCTGTCACCAGCTTAATGCCCCCCTTCATCTTCCCCCAGTTTAATTGCCCCTCCATCTACCACCAGCTTAATGTCCCCCTTTATCTGCCAGCAGTTTAATTGCCCCCTTCATCTGCCTTCAGTTTACCTGGCCCCTACATCTGCCCCCAGTTCTCCCCTCTTGCTCACACATGCTGTGTCTCTGTCTCTTAGATCACTCTCTGTTCCCAGCTTTCTGTGTGACATCACAGTCAGTACCCAGAATAGCTCCGCCCACACAAGAGACTGATCACATGGTCATGACGTCATCAAAGGTCCTTTACCCACTAGGATTTAGCATCTACCCTTTACACTAACTACCCTAATAAAGTTTGTTAACAGCAAAACACTTCAGAGGCATAGTGGGACAAACTGTAAGCTATGCGGGACCGCGGGACAGCTGTGTAAAATCATAAAATTGGGACTCCCCCCACTGGGAGCTATGCTATTAATATACCCACAAAAAAAAAAAAAAAAGTCATACTCACCTACCTGCGATCCTGATGAATGGAACCGCAGCTTCCTCCCTGTCCACGAACAGGACGTCTGTGTCTGAGCGCTGTGCTGAGAAGCAGACATCGGTCTGTGGTCTCAGCATCTTGTAAACTGCAGGCCTGTATTGGCTTGCGGTTTACAATACTGTTAAGTTGCAGGAAGCGTTTTAACTAGATCGGTGACTGCAGACACCGATTTAGTTAGAAATAAAGGATGTATTAATGGCGGCCCCGGGGTGGGCCCCACAGAGTCAGTGGGCCTGGGCCAGCCGCCCCCTTTGCCCCCCCCCGCTAGCTACACCTCTGTTGTTAACAAATATCTCTAAACTGATCTACTTGTCATCACTGTCTTTCCCTTGCCTTCTATTCATTTAGGGTTCACCTAGATAATATCATTCAGCGATGATATAATTTACTCATCTGTGGCAACTGCTTAACATCTTAAATAAGTCCTGTCAACAAACTTTTCATAGATCAATAATACAGATGGTTACAAGAAACTTTGTGATATATTTTATCAGAGAAAAATTATTTCTTCCTTTATCAGGTTGTTTCAATTCTCCCCCTTCCTCTGTTAAAGCGACATTCACTCCAAAAATCACTATTACCCTTCTTGAGGCAGACTGCAGACAGGGGCATAGCTTGGGGGGTGCAGAGGGTGCAATCAAGCCCAGGACCAGGAGCTTTAGGGGTCCATAAGTACTGGCATAACCTAAATGGTTCGCAGAGGTCTCAGCTGTCACTGGGTCCATAAATCAGTGGCTCCATAGGTTTCCTGCACCACACAAAGGCTGATTAACCGTATTTAATCAATTTGCAAGGGTTTGCCAGGTGCTGATGTCAGCTCTGTTTGTTAGTATGCATAACTTAAAACCCAAGGTGTGTATTTAATAGAGAACCATTTGGGCTGTGAACTAAGCACTTGGTGCAACCCATACCTGACTCCAACCCTGATTACTTTTGGAAGATAGTCCAGCTTTTTCAGCAGGCAAGCTAGGCAGTAGATACAATGATAGCGTTCCCCACATTTTTCTTGAAATTGTGTCAATTGTCACTCAGCCACTACAAGTGCACCCATAGCAGCAGCAGCAAACCACAGACACAGTGATCACTTTTAGAAGATAATGCAGCTTTTTCAACTAGTAAGCTAGGCAGTAGCTGTGCCCCAAATTTTTCTTGAAATGATGTCAATTGTCACTCATTCACTCGCTACTTGTTTTGAAGGTAAAGCGCACATTGAGTGGCACTTTTGCACAAGCTGAAGTGTCAGTTTGAGCACCAGTATTGGACAACTGCACGCAGCAAACCACAGACCTAACAATCACTTTTGGAAGATATTTCTGCTTTTTTCAGCTGGCAGCCAGGCATGCTGATAGTATGGCCCAAATTTTTCTGGAAATTTTGTCAGATGTCACTCCGCCAACACAATGTTGATTTGGCATTTGCTCCCATGCGGGGATAACCAGCAGGATCATCCAGGTTCTTTTCTACCTTCCAAGTGTTTTACTAAGGGTCATGGAATCCTTTCCATTTCAGAAGATATTCTAGCTCTTTCAGATGCCAGACCAGGCACATCTCCCTTTATCATCATCTTCGATTTACTGTACTGCTGCTGATGCTGACTGCTACTCCTAAACAGCCACCACTCAGGCATACATGTCCTGCGGCCTGGTTCACCCTCAAATTCCGCTATACCACAATGTTGGTTGCCACAGTGTTGGTATAAGAAAAAAATAAAAATATTTTGATTTCACATCTGCTCCCAATAAGGAATAATTGTGGTGGCTTTTTTTTTTTTTTTTTTTTGAAAAGCCAAATCTTCATCACTTTTCAACTTGGCAACCACAAATTTGTCTCCCAAATAACAATAAGCCGGTAGCAATTACAAGCCATCAAAACGAGCTAATTTTTCTACAAAACCATTGCTTTTTTCAATATAACCTCCACATGTGTCGAAAACACTGTGGGCAAGCACCTTTTCTCCCAGAAAAGAGTAATTTTTGGAGTGTTTTAAATGTTAAAATGCGTAAAAACAAATGTTAGCACAGTGTATTGTTAAAGTCATAGTTTGTATCCACTGCTTACCATTTTCATAGACAGACATGTCACTTTCGCTTTGACATAACTTTGGCTATGTTTGCCTTAGAGAGCTAGATATTGGATAGATAAGTTCTTAGGAGTTCTAAGGCTAAGGCCCTATGGAGCAGGCCGCAGCGAAAAAGCAGAAAAGCATTGTGGTTTTTCCCATAGCGCTTTTCACAGAAAGTCCACAGAGTTTTCCTCTGTGGACTTTCTGCTTCAATTACTCATATGTAGGAAATGGGGAAAGGTTTTTTTTAAACCCATTCCCAAAATCCTCTGTACTCTTAAGAAATAATTTTTTTTTGCAAAGTTTTGGAATTTTTTTAAGGGTTTAAAACGTAAATAAAACTAATTAAATTTGGTATCCCCATAATTGTACCCACCCATAGAAAACAGATGACATGTCGCTTTGGCTACATAGTGAACGCCATAAAAACGAAGCCAGTAACAAAATTGCACATATGCACTTTTTCTCCAATTCAGAATTTTTTTTCCAGCTTCCCAGTATATTGTACGGAATAATAAATGGTATTAATACAAAGTACAATTTGTTCCAGAAACACTAAGCCCCCATACTGCTCTGTGAACGGAAAATAAAGAAGTTATGGGTAGAGATGAGCTAATTTTTAAAAAATTTGATTCGGCCGATTCGCCAAATTTTCCGTAACGATTCAATTTGATCCAAATTAATTCTCAGCAAATCATGTTAACACTGTCCTCTAACACCCCCGATCGGAGCTGTGCAATTCGTTACCACGAAGTGTGAGGAAATCCGGATTCGATGTGAATCGAATATTTTCTGAAATTCGGATCAAATTCCACTTCATCAGCTTCGATTTGCTCATCTCTAGTTATGGGGTTTGGAAGGTGAGAGTCAAAAATGAAAAACAAGAATCTAAAAGAAAACAAAAATGCTTGCGGTGGGAAGGGGTTAATGTTTATTTTTTTCTTTCAATCAGTTTTATTAAGATTTTTATAAGGTCAGATTACAACATTCAAGAAAGCATTATCGGATACTCTACTGAAGTAGCTATAAGTCAAAATAAACATAGAATAAACAGGGTACTAATATGCAAGGAGATATGTTAGTTGTCTAAGAGTTGTTGGGTTGTTAGGATAGAATAAGGAGGTTTATATGGGTATAAACAACAAGAAGTGACAGTAATATTAGTTATGATCTTCTGAGGGCGGCACAACCGGATTTACGGCCGATGCAGATGGGCCTTTAATGTTCACGGAAGCCAGTTCTTTTGGAATTAGCTGTCCCCAAGGACGCCATGGGAAAGAATTCTTTCATGTTGGTAGGTCAGTTCCACCATGGTCACTAGGTCTCCTCTAGATGGGATGTTAGCAGACTTCCAGTTGCGTAGAAGAGCCAATGACGCTGACAGTAAGGCATGGCCAATCAACACTCTATGTACCGCTGGGAAAGAGTCGATCTGCAGAAATAGGAGTGCCAAAGCTGGTGAGGGGGGGTATGGAGTATCCCACCAGAGAAGAGATCCACCGGAAGACGTCTTGCCAATATGACACCACTTGGTGACATGTCCACAATAAATGGAGTAGAGTTCCTTTCTCACAACATCCCCTCCAACAGGAGTTCGAAGTCTGCGGAAATATTCGGTGCAGTCGCTCTGGGGTATAGTACCGGTGGAGGAGAATTTTGACAGTGGTTTCATAGTGAGTCGTACACCGGAAGGTCTTTTTCGCGAAGGCCAGTGCTTTCTGCCATTGTATGACTGAGAATTGTTGATGAAGTTGCGTTTCCCAGCTGAGTAATGGAGTAGATTTGACCAGACGGTCTTTAGAGCCTATAGTGTTGTAGATGGAGCTGAGGGTCTGGGTGGCTGGATTGGGAATTTTGAGGAGGTCCAACAGAGATTTGTTATACAGAATTTGTTTGTTGTGGTTGGAGGTTAGGAAGTGCTTGATTCTCAGGTATGTAAAGAAGCAAGTGGAGGGTAGGGAGAAGGTGGATTGCAGAGACTGGAATGGGATCAACGATTCTTCACTCCACATCTGTGAGATAGAGGTGATACCCGACGATTTCCAGATGAATAAATTGAGATCTAGAATTGCTAACTCCAAGAATTCAATCGGGGCCCTCTTAACGTTTAGTGACTGTTTCTTTCCTGTAGAGTGGTGGATATGTCGCCAGCTGTCTATAAGGTGTTTTAGAATTGGAGACGTAAGTGAAGGTACCACCTCAGTCCAGAGGGAGGAGAGAAGCCAAGATTGGAGGTTGTGTTGTGGTATCATATAAGACTCGATACGTAACCAGGATTTGTGAGCGTTGTTGTGCCACCAGTCCTTTAGAGTAGAAAGGTGTGAGGCCATATAGTAATCATAGATGTTTGGTACTCCCAAACCTCCTACTCCCCGTTTCCTGTGCATAATAGAAGATGGGAGTCTTGGTTTCTTGGAATTCCAGATAAGCTTGTTGAGCATAGCGTTAGTTTTCTGGAGGAATATAAGAGGGGGAGCTACAGGAATAGTTCTGAATAGGTATAAGATTTTTGGAAGCAGCATCATTTGAAAGGCAGATATCCTGCCTAGCCATGACAGGGTATGTTTTGAGTAAGATTGGAACTCTCTCTCTAGATCTATCAGTCGATACATGTAATTGGCTTTGGCCACTTGTGTAATAGAGGGAGTGATCTTTATTCCCAGGTAATCCAAGTCTGTCGACCTCCAATCATAAGGAAATTCCTCCTTAAGCCGTTTCAGAAGTGGCTTGGGGACGCCCAACGGGAGAATTTGTGTTTTAGACTCATTAATTTTATAAAAGGAGAGGGCTCCATATTCTTTGAGAATTCCGATAGCAGCTGACAGAGAGGATTCTGGGTGAGTCAGGGACAATATGATATCATCCGCGTAGAGGGAGATGAGATGAGATGAATCTAAGATTTTCACTCCTTGAACTCTGTCGCTTTGCCTCAGGGTCTGCGCCAATGGCTCAATGGTGAGTATAAAAATCAAGGGAGAAAGGGGGCATCCCTGTCTCTTTCCATTCCTTATAGTAAAGCTATCCGACAGTGTACTGTTGGTAAACACTCTGGCCGATGGAGAGGAATACATATTGGATATAGCAGTGAGGATAGGGCCAGAGAATCGCAATCTGTAGGACAGAAAAGGCGAAGGACCAGTTAATCCGATCAAACGCCTTTTCGGCATCCAAGGCGACCATCGGGGCTGGAGTCCTCCTGCGTTCCAGCAGATCTATCAGATGAAGGACACGTCTGGTGTTATCTGGAGCCTGGCGGCCCTTGACGAAGCCCACTTGATCCGCACCAACTAAATCTGGGAGAATGGGAGCCAGCCGAGCTGCTAAGATCTTCGCATAGAGCTTGAGGTCCGAGTTTAGCAGCGAGATTGGCCTGAAATTCTGCGGTACATCAGCTGGTTTGCCTGGTTTAGGAAGGGTGATAATGCCGCCAGGGATTCGCGTGGAAGCGGTGCACCTGACATAGCGTGGTTGAAGAAGTTCATGAGATATGAGGCGAGTATTTGTTGAAAGTAAATTAGATACTCGTTAGAGAAACCATCTGGCCCTGGGGATTTGCTCTTAGGTAAGGACTGTATGGTTTTCAGTACTTCTGGGAGAGTAATAGGGGCGTTTAGGGCCGAGAGATGGTCATCTGTCAGGCCTGGTAATTTTAGGTTGCCCAAGAAGCCGGACACCAAAGTGGAATGATCTGGCGGGAGAGGAGTATGTTCTTGTAGATTATAAAGCTGTGCGTAGTAATCGTTAAAGGAATTGGCGATGTCTCTCGGGTCTGTTAATTGTACTTTGGTTATAGGATGCTTGATGTATGGGATCCTTGATTTAGCTGCTCTTGCTCGTAGTTGTCTAGCCAACAATCTGCCGGCTTTGTTGCTTTGGGAGTAAAATCGAGCTTTAGATTTTTTCAGAGCTTTTTCGTAGTCTTGTAGCAGAAGCAAACGTAGATGCTGTCTAACCTGGTTAAGTTGTTCCAAAGTAATTGGATTAGGGTTACTTTTGTTTGCAGCTTCCACAGTACGAAGTGTAGACATTGCCTCCTTAATTGCTTTCTGGCATTCTTTTTTATTCCCATGCGCTATTTTTATAAGTGTGCCACGGATGTACGCTTTATGAGCATTCCAGAGAGTATAGGGGTCATCGGTAGAGGTGGAGTTTGTCTGGAAATAATCCTGGAGGTCTTTTTCTATTATCGGGCGATAATTAGGATGACTCATGAGGTAATTGTTATTTCTCCAGAGTCTAGTAGAGGAAGGTGGTGTCTTTTCTTCTATAGTGAGAGTAATAGCTGCGTGGTCAGACCAAGTGATTGATTCAATTGTAGATTTTATGGAACTCATCAGGGTCGGAAGGTCTACCAAGAACATGTCGATGCGGGAATAGGAGCCATGGACTGCTGAGAAATGGGTATAGTCCCTTTCGCCCGCATGATGCGCGCGCCATATATCATGTAGATTTTCATTATGCGGAAATTAGTGCAGGCAGGAGGTGCTCTCCCTACTGGTGTTAGTTGAATCCAGAGAAGGGTCCATTATGTTGTTAAAGTCTCCACAAATTATTAATGCACCTTGTTGGATGTCTTGAATTTGTTGTCGGACTTTATGCAGAAATGCCAGGGTCTTTCGGTGTGGAGCATATACATTGACTATTGTAAAGGAGGCATTGTTGAGGAGGCAAACAATGATGAGGAATCTGCCTTGGGGGTCTGCTCTTTGTGCTGTCAAGGAGAATGCCACGGAGTCTCTGAAGGCGACAAGGACTCCACGTTTTTTCGATCGGTGGTGTGCATGGCAGATTACAGGGAAGGAGGGATGTTTTAGCCTGAAGGCGTCCTTTTGTAGAAGGTGAGTTTCTTGTGCACAAAACACGTCTGCAGAAAGTGAGAGAGCCTCCTTCCAGATGTACGTACGCTTCTGTGGGCTATTGAGGCCTCGGACATTGAGAGAGGCCAACTTAAGCACCATATTGTCACTGTAAAGTGAGAACGTCCTGAGTGTGTTGGATCCACAGGAGAAGGGTAGGCAGTGTCGCAAGTGAGAAGATCAATAAACAAAATGAGTGAACAAACGGTTCAAAGACGAATACAGGTTGACTGTATGTTTGGGGGTATCTATTAGAGGCTTGCCGGTTAAGCCACTAGAGCAAAGGGAGGTTATGCACCTAAGTATAGAGGTGTAGCCATCCTGGAAAATCATTTATGATTTGTAGGAGATCCTCGTCCTGCAGTTGAGGGATGGGAGGCACTTGCCGTATCTTGAGGAGATGATATTGGTATCCTCCAGGTCGATAGCAATGCTTTTACCCTGATTCAAGTTATGGATGGTGAAGGTGGTCCCTTCTTTCAGGATGATCAACTTCACAGGAAACCCCCATCTATATTGAATTTTATTTTTTCGGAGCGTTGTCGTGACCGGGAGCAATTCCCTGCGGAGGCGTAGGGTTGTAGCGGAGAGGTCCGTGTAGAGCTGTACATCCCTGAATTTGGGATCCCTGCTTCTAATAATTTTTCTTTTACATGAAAGAAGTGAAATCTAGCCAATACATCTCTTGGGATCTCATCTCCTAGGTGTCTGGGGCGAGGAAGCCTATGCGCTCTGTCAATAATGATATCCGTGTTTGAGGAGTCGGGCAGTAAAAATTTTATATATTCCTGTAGGTATGGAAACAGATCAGCTGTTTGAACCTGTTCTGAAATGCCTCTGAATTTGATGTTGTTTCTACGGGAACGGTCTTCCATATCGGCCATCTTCGCCTTGAGGTTTTCAACGTCGTCTTCAAGGTCATTGTGTGTATCAATGATTTTGTTGTGTGACGTAGCTAGGTCGCCCATCTTAGTCTCAATATGCGTTACTCGCTTATCCAGTGCACTGACCGAGGACTGGAGAGGCTGGAGCAGCTGTGTAAAGTCCGCTTGAAGGGAGCTGCGGAGGGCCAAGAGCATGTCTCTCAGAGTATGTTCAGAGGCGGGTCCGCTAGTGGTTGGGAAGCCGTCTAGGCCAATCGGTGGGACGGATGTAGGGGCCTCAAAGGAAAGTTGGTCTTTGGAATAATCTAGGTCTCCAGGAAGTTCCATCCGAGTGGTTTTGCTGTGTTGCATATCGGATATCGTCAGGGGTGGGAGGTAGATGAAGATCCATCAATTCTTCGGCGTGGTTAAAGTCTGCCCCCTCTATGATTGTCACGGTAATTCCTGCAGCAGTTGTGGGCATTGAGGGTATAAGCTCTATTTGGTCAGTGGGTGGGAGGCCCGGTTCTCTGTCTATGCCACGGTCCAACTCAAAATAATTAGTCAGATTATTGTCCGGTTTTTTGGCGGGTTTCCTTCACCATATTGGCAGGTAATTATCTCCAATAAATTCAACGTTTAGAGGTATGATATACCAGAACAGGCTATTTGTCGCTAATGGTTGCTAGAAGGTGCACTAAATCCCCAAAACTAGGTCGCCATCACCCAGAAGGTAGGAACCAGTGAGAATTCTGTGAGGAGGATGCGAGCTACGGCTCGGTGATATTGCAGCCAGAGATTGAGGTGTGGAAGCCAATTGATGATCACAGAGCTGAAGTGGCGGTGTAGGCCTGTAGAGGGCAAGGATCCTGCAGAGTAGGAGTGCCAGTGAGGGTCCGTTCAGGGCCTAGTTATGGCTAGATGGAAGGGAAGGCAGAGGACCAGGTCGGGGGTCTCCTTAATGCCTATGGAAGGCCTCAGCACTCCCCCTCCCCTTGCTGTCCGCAGTAGATCTCCTACCTGGGAGCCGAGTCACAGACCTGGGACAGGCGATGTCATCCAGGGATGTAGGCCGCCTCCGCTGAGTGTCTGGGTCTGATGCTTCCTGCTGCAGGCCTCAGCACGGTGTCTGCCGCTCCAAGCGAGTCACCGCTCCGCGCGGCGACCTGCACCACACGGAGGTATCGCCGCCGCTGCCCTCCGATCCTGCAGAGAAGCAACGTCAGCAGCGGCAGAAGAAGCAGGGAAGAGCGCGGTGTCCGGGCTGGCCGGTATGTCGGTCGAGGTGTGGAGCAGATGGCGAGTCAGGAGCCTGGCGGTAAGTTAGGCCTCAAATCCCCGTGCTACTTTCTCCCCGTAAAGGTGTCCTCCAAACTGCCACCGGAGTGTACCCCAAGGTGTAGGGGAAAGCCTGGAGGCAGGGGCCCGATATTGAGGCTAGGATGCTGGTATAATCCGTTGGATCACGGAGATTCTGGCAGGAGCTCACAGAAATGCGGCCATTAACGTCGCCGGCTAGCCACGCCCCCAATGTTTATTTTTTTAATATTTTTAAAACTGTTTTTAAACTTTGTGTTTACAGTTCTTCAAGGGGATTTGAACATGCAATCTCTTGACTGCCTTTACAATATACTGCAATACTTCGGTCAAAATGCATCTACATTCTGAGCTGTAATGTTTTTTTTTTCTGAATGAAAATAAAGCTGCTTGACATTATTTAAGAGATCTGCTAGAGGTCCAGACATGCAGTGTAATTCAGCATGCTGGGCATGACCGAGCACCAAAAAGCAACATATATTCTATAATAAATTCTCCATTAAATATCATTACTTGTAGAAGGCCTCTGGTGCACAGAATGTCTATCTTTTTATTAAACAGCAAGGCAAAGGACGGAACAGCTGGAGGGATTGTTCATACAAGAGAAGCTTCCCTTTTATTCGTGGAGCCTGTGGAGGAGTGGAACTCTGATGTTACTAATGTAAACACTACTTAAATGCAACACTATTTTTGATTCTCAGGATAATGCCTCTGTTTTACTTGAACAATTGTGCTATCCTTTAGCAGGCATCATCTACATGTAACACTCACGTTTGCATAAAGGGGAAGCAAATGTCTGATGTTCCACTGCATCTTCTGAACTGTTGCGCATGCACACCAGCTCTCGCTGGTGCACACAGCAGCACAGTAAAACTGGGTCTAGTAGGTCGGGCGTCATGTGCACACTACACTTGTGCCAGAAGCAAGGACAGCTGGCGAGAGATTTCAGAAGATGCATCTGGATTTAGGACACCCTCTGGATTATCAATTACACCAAATGAGGCGTGTATGGTGTTTGATCCCTTCCGTCCATCACACCACTATGGACATGATTATAAGGGGGAATTTGTGACTAGTCAATGTTGCTGACTTTTCAGATGACTACGTCAGGTAATTTGGATATAGAATAAGTCTTTTTTGAAACATTACTCCTTAGTAGGATTTGTAAACATAACCATATTTCTAAACCAACCAGGCAATACTAGATCCTGGTGACAAGTTCCCTTTAACCACTTCATGTGCAGTCGTTTTCCCATGGTTCATGACTGGACAGGTTTTTGAGATTTTTTTTAGCTAAATTAACCCCCCCCCTCCAAATTATGTAAATATATAAATAAAAAAAAAAAAAAAAAAACAAGGTTAGAACAGGTAGGTCCCCTAATTAATGGTAACTGAGAGTTAGTCACCAGGGGCCAAGTAAAAGCAGAGCTACTTCATGGGTTCTTAGCTCTGTATATACAGAAAAACAGGAAGTAGTTCATGTAGGTGTCATCTCACCAATGCTGGTAATACATCAACCAATACTGTATACTAAAGTGGATAAAAATAGAAATGGCCAAGCCAAGCTATACAAATTAAATTTGAGCAAGGCTCTGGGTTCAGATGGATTACACCCACAAATACTTAAAGAACTCAGTTCAGTGGGATTCTCTAGTGACTGGTATAGTGACAAGGGACTGGCACAAGGCTAATGTGGTGCCTATTTTCAAAAAGGCTTCTAGGTCTTCCCCAGGTAATTACAAACCAGTCTTAATCGACTATATGCAGGAGTGTGTGAATACATAATATTATAAGTGACAGACAACATGGTCTTACTAAGGACAGAAGTTGTCAGACTAATCCGAATTGTGTTATGAAAAGGTGAGTCAAAGCCTGGACAGAGGGGAATTTGTTGATATAGTATTACCGAAATTTGCAAAGGCGTTTCACATTGTCCCTAATAGACATTTAATGGGTTAAATCAGGTTCATCGGCTTGAAAACTGGTTAAAGGATCATATTCAGAGAGTTGTGGTCAAACACTGCAGCTCAGACTGGTGCTGTTATAAGTGGTGTACTGCAAGGTTCAGTACTAGATCCAATGTTATTTAAGTTATTTAAAATGGGATTAATAGCACTGTCTCTATTTTTGCAGATGACACAAGCTTTGTTGTATAGTACAGTTTATGGAGTATGTACGTAGGTTACAAGCAGACTTGGATAGTCTGTGTGTTTGGGCATCCACATGGCAAATGAGTTTCAATGTGGATAAAAGTTATGCATCTGGGTAAAAATAATCCACATGCAACATACAGTGAGAAAAAAAAGTATTTAGTCAGCCACCAATTGTGCAAGTTCTCCTACTTAAAAAGATGAGGCCGGCCTGTAATTGACATCATAGGTAGACCTCAACTATGAGAAACAAAATGAGAAAACAAATCTAGAAAATCACATTGTCTGATTTTTAAAGAATTTATTTTCAAATTATAGTGGAAAATAAGTATTTGGTCAATAACAAAAGTTCATCTCAATACTTTGTTATATATCCTTTGTTGGCAATGACAGAGGTCAAATGTTTTCTGTAAGTCTTCACAAGGTTGGCACACACTGTTGCTGGTACGTTGGCCCATTCCTCCATGCAGATCTCCTCTAGAGCAGTGATGTTTTGGGGCTGTCGCTGGGCAACACGGACTTTCATTCCCTCCAAAGGTTTTCTATGGGGTTGAGATCTGGAGACTGGCTTGGCCACTCCAGGACCTTGAAATGCTTCTTACGAAGCCACTCCTTCGTTGCCCTGGCGGTGTGCTTGGGATCATTGTCATGCTGAAAGACCCAGCCACGTTTCATCTTCAATGCCTTTGCTTATGGAAGTAGGTTTGCACTCAAAATCTCACAATACATGGCCCCATTCATTCTTTCATGTACATGGATCAGTCATCCTGGTCCCTTTGCAGAGAAACAGCCCCCAAGCATGATGTTGCCACCCCCATGCTTCACAGTAGGTATGGTGTTCTTTGGATGCAACTCAGCATTCACTCTCCTCCAAACACGACGAGTTGTGTTTCTACCAAACAGTTCTACTTTGGTTTCATCTGACCATATGACATTCTCCCAATACTCTTCTGGAACATCCAAATGCTCTTTAGTAAACTTCAGACGGGCCCGGATATGTACTGGCTTAAGCAGGGGGACACGTCTGGCACTGCAGGATCTGAGTCCCTGGTGGCGTAGTGTGTTACTGACGGTAGCCTTTGTTACATTAGTCCCAGCTTTCTGCAGGTCATTCACTAGGTCCCCCCATGTGGTTCTGGGATTTTTTTTCTCACCGTTCTTGTTATCATTTTGACCCCACGGGGTGAGATCTTGCGTGGAGCCACTGATCGAGGGAGATTATCAGTGGTCTTGTATGTCTTCCATTTTCTAATTATTGCTCCCACAGTTGATTTCTTCACACCAAGCTGCTTGCCTATTGCAGATTCAGTCTTCCCAGGCTGGTGCAGGTCTACAATTTTGTCTCTGGTGTCCTTCCACAGCTCTTTGGTCTTCACCATAGTGGAGTTTGGAGTGTGACTGTTTGAGGTTGTGGACAGGTGTCTTTTTATACTGATAACAATTTCAAACAGGTGCCATTACTACAGGTAATGAGTGGAGGACAGAGGAGCCTCTTAAAGAAGAAGTTACAGGTCTGTGAGAGCCAGAAATCTTGCTTGTTTGTAGGTGACCAAATACTTATTTTCCACCATAATTTGCAAATAAATTCTTTAAAAATCAGACAATGTGATTTTCTAGATATGTTTTCTCATTTTGTCTCTAATAGTTGAGGTCTACCTATGATGTCAATTACAGTCCTCTCTCATACTTTTTTTCCCCACTCTATGTCCTAGGGGTAAAGATGGAAGAGTCACTGGAAGAGAAGGACCTGAGTGTACAGATTAAATAACAGTATACAATGTCAATTGTCTGCTTCTAAGACTAGCAGGACATTGTTATGTATTAAAAGGGGTATGGACTCATGGGACAGGTATGTAATATTACTACTTTATAAGTCATTGATACAGCCCCATCTGGATTATGCAGTTCAGTTCTGGGTACCAGTTTATAGAAAGGATGTCCTAGAGTTGGAAAAAGTTCAACGGTGGGCCACAAAATTGAGGATCTCAGTTATGAGGAGAGATTAAAGGAGTTAAATTTGTCTGGAGAGGAGGCATTTAAGGGAAAACATTATAAAATTGAATAAATATATAAATGGCCCATACAAAAAATAGGGAAACTGTAACGTCTCTGCCTGTTCGGGTCTCTGCGCCACCCTCTGCCCGCACGCGGTGAAGGAGACGTGTTCAGTTTGATTCCTTGCTTAAGGATCTAGTTGCTCAGTTTGAACACTGCTCTAGACTATGTAATTGAATTTCAGCCACACCCGTCTCCTGTACCTTGTTTCTTCTGCTCCTCAAATAGTTAATCTTAACCTTGTCTGTGTGATTGACAGCCTGTCTTCCAATCAAGTCTGGGGCAGGCCCTGGACTTCCTATAAACAGGTCATCAGCTCACACATGGTCACTGGCTATTGTACTGTACACTGTCCTGTGACTTTGTCCTTGCTAGCTTCCTCCTTGCTTACGGTATTATTTCTGACCCCTGACCTTTAGCTTCCTTTGGGTTCACATGCAGCTACTGGGGAATCGCTCCTCTTACAATTCCCTTACAAAATAGCCAGCAAGAAAATAACCTTCTGCCATTGCTTCCCTCAAGATCAGCATGGATCCTATTCAGGGCCTTGCAGCCAAGATGAAGAGTTTGGCAGGCCTGATAGCTGAGCTAGCTAAACAGGTTCATACCCTGACTGAGGCTGCTGCATTATTCCCAGTTGTTTCTGCCCCTTTCAGTGTTAAGATATTACTCCCGGATCGTTTTTAGAGGAACCGAGGAAAATTTGAGACTTTCCTTGAGTCTTGTTGCCTGTATTTCCGGATTAATCCACATGCATCCCAGGCCCAAATGGTGGGAGTAGTTATATCCCTCCTACAGGGGGATTCACAAGCTTGGGCCCTTAAACTCCCTCCTGGGGCTGAGGAGTGGTCTGACTTTGAAAAATTTTTTTTGTCCCTGGGGTCTATCTATGCTGAGCCAGACTACATTGGGCTTTTGTAATCGCAACTCCTCACCATGAGGCAGGGCAAACGCTCTGCTGAGGAGTACAGCTCAGAATTCTGTAAGTGCAGTGCAACTGCAGGTTGGTGTGAGTCGGCTCTTAAGGCTCATTTTAAACAAGGCCTGTGTGACCGTGTTAAGGAGGTCTGGGTTGGTCACCCAGATCCCCCTACTCTTGAGCAGGCCATGACTTTAGCCGTTCGTATTGACCGTAGAATCGGGGAAAATGTTAGAGAGAGAGTAGGGTCTGTTTCCTCCAAGTTTTCTGTCTCTTCCTCTCTCTCTCCTGATAAACCCACTTTTTCTCCCATCACTCCTGGTGAGGAACTCATACAACTGGGAGCTATGGACAACAAGACTTGACGAGAGCATCCTCTCCGGAATAATCTCTGCCTGTACTGTGGTACTTCAGGTCATATCATCCGAGACTGCTCGATCAGACCCCACACACCAGCGGAAAAACTTCAGTGCCTGAGTGGCAGTCGGAAGAACCACTCAGACAACCAGGTATTTGTTGAAAATAATAATAAGATGATGTTATCTGTGTCTCTGTCCTCTGGGGACAGATCTGTTCCTGGCTCCTGGCCAGGCCTTAGTTGACTCTGTGTCTGCAGCAAACTTTGTCAAATTTTCATTTGTCTCAGCTTTAGGCATTGAGCTTTTGCTGCTTGACACTCCTTTGTCGGTTACTGGGGCGGATTTTGCCCCACTGGCCAAGGGTAAGGTCTGATTCAAGACCTCCTTAATCACCTTACAAGTGAGCTCTATACATTCTGAAGTCATACGCTTTTTTGTTATGGAGCTTCTGTCTTCCAATATCATTTTGGGGCTTCCCTGGTTGAACCTCCATAACCCTATTTTTGATTGGGGTAAAAGGGAGTTGGTAAAATGGGGATATCAGTGCTCATCTCTCCGTATTGCTTTGCACACCTTAGATTGTGTCAGTGAGGAGACGGCTTCGGCTATTAAAGGTTGGAAACACCAGTCAAATAAAAAACATTTGCCTGCTCCACCAGCACCTGTTGTTGTTCAGGGAGATCTAGAATTCAAGGCAGAGAAAATACTGGGTCCTTCTAAAACTGGTTTGTCTGGTAAGGGTTC
The DNA here is from genome assembly GCA_947044405.1 of Leptodactylus fallax. Taxonomy (NCBI): domain Eukaryota; kingdom Metazoa; phylum Chordata; class Amphibia; order Anura; family Leptodactylidae; genus Leptodactylus; species Leptodactylus fallax. The sequence continues at coordinate 1,560,040 of CAMRHE010000409.1, forward strand.
GGTGGCCCCTCATAAAAGGTAGGGTACTGTAACGTCTCTGCCTGTTTGGGTCTCTGTGCCACCCTCTGCTCACACGCTGCAGCGAAGGAGGCGTGTTCAGTTTTATTCCTTGCTTAAGCTCATTCTGAACACTGTCCCAGACTATGTTATTGAATTTCAGTCACACCCTTCTCCTGCACCTTGTTTCTTCTGCTCCTCAAATAGTTAATCTTAGGCTTGCCTATGTGATTGACAGCCTGTCTTCCAATTAAGTCTGGAGCAGGTCCTGGACTTGCTATAAACTGGTCATCAACTCACACATGGTCACTGGCTATTGAGATTCTGACTTTGGACTTTGTCCCTGTTAGCTCCTTTTTCTGCTATTGTTGTATTTCTGACTTCTGACCTTTGGCTCCCCCTGTGACTACTCTCTTGGATTTCGTTTTGGTACTGCATTGCTCAACTGTTACTGACCTCTTGGCTTGCTGACTCTGCTTCTGTATTGTTTTGTCTTGTCCTGTTCTGTGTGTCACTTATTTAGTGAAGGGATCGGCTCCAAGTTGTTGGCTGTCACCTAGGACAGTCAGGCAAGTAGGCAGGGCCAGTGGGGGTGTAGCTTTAGGTGTCACTGTCTTGTTGTGCCCCTCCCCTCAAGGTTCACCAGCAGCTACTGGAGAATAACTCCTCTAGCAATTCCCTTACAGAAAATCTGTTCCATGTAAAATCGCCTTAAAAGACAAGGGGCACTCCCTCTGTCTAGAGAAAAAGAGGTTTAATCTCCAGAGACAATAAGGCTTCTTCAAGGTAAATACTATGAATCTGTGGAATAACCTACCCCAGGAACTGGTCGCAACAGCTGCCAACTTCAAAAAAGGCTTAGATGTTATTTTAAATGTAAAGAATACTTATTTCCTTCAGTCTTGCCCTTTCCCATCCCCTGGTTGTACTTGATGGACAGATGTCTTTTTTTCAACTGTACTATGTTACTATGCTTTTGGATTAATTTTATTTCTTTTTTCAGTGATACATAAGACTTTATTTTTATGTAATTTTATTTTTGCATTTTTTTTAAATATCTAATATCTAAAATGTAAAAAGGGAAAGCACAAGTACTGCTAAAATATTTTCTTTAGAATATTTTTCCCTCTTCCCCACTCTGTTGCAGTAATTTTGTGTTGTGGACGTGACAATGACGTTCTTTTTTATTTTATTTTTTGGCTCTCTGGGGGTTTTACTCCAGTGGCTGGGCCGCTTTTGAACCTTTGCATTCCAAAGGTTGAAAACCATGCCAAACCCGCAGCAAGAAATTGACCTGCAGTGGCCACAGAACAACACACTTTGAACTGCAGTTCTTTTTTCAGCAGCATGTAGATGGGATTTGTTTAAGTTTCAGCCACCACCCTGGTACTATATATTGCATTTCCGCTGGCACTTAACCCACTCAACTAAACCACTTGTGGCCTCTGCCTATTTCTTGTAAGTGGTTCCAGTCCAATTTGTATACATAAGAAAATGAAATTATTTAATTTCGCTTTTGAATACTCTTGTACCATGTTTCCTTTTGCTATATAATAACACACAAACACAAGTTAAGTGCTTTATTATATGGTCTATTGTAATAGTATTAGTCTCTTGCCATAGGAAATGTTTTGGAAAATGTGAAGATTTCTTCAAAATTATTACAGTTACTAAATGCACATCTATAGATATCCATAAACTCAACACCTTCAACTCTGTAGGGTCAGCTGTATGGATGAAAACCTGTCTACTAATATATTCTTCTAATAAATTGAATAAATTGTGGTTACTGACCAAAAATCCAAAAGTCTTACTGAAACTATACAACATACAGTACACAGACCAGTTATGACTCACTGCAAATGTGCTATACAACTTCTATGAATGTTTCTTTACCTCAATTAATTTGTGTTACAACATTAAAGCTATAGCAACAGCACTAACCGACTGCCCGTTTCCTGCCTAGTAATTTATTAATTAAATTGACATTAGAGGAAATCAGTAGAAATAATTGAGCTCATTTAAAACATAATAAAGAATAATGAACAACCTCTTGATGTTGCTGCTGTGGATAACAGAGACAATAGGATAGCACACTGGTGGTTTTGTTGTCCTTTGCACAATACTGAAGTTATTACGCTCTTCAGGACAGCAACAGGATATGACTAAGGCTTGTAATTTGAATGCTAATTATATTAATTTATTTTAAATATGGGAGAAATAAACTAAAATATATATTATCATGTTCATTGTCAGTAACCACAAAGTCCATAATCCCTTTAGGCATTAGAGTACTTACATCAGGAATGCTGAAAGTCAGTACCTATGGTGGAAAAACTGGGTAGATAGCAGGTGAATGGAAGACTATAATAAAATTGAAGCTTTGTTTGCTTCTAGGATGAATGATGATATTGGAAACACATGCTTGTATTTCTTGTACTCTCTTTCCTTACTAATCTGGACCCAGTCTGTATGGAGAAGTTGCTCTTGCACTGTATAATGCAAGCTTGAGTACAATAGGAAATGAATATGGTCAAGTGATGGTGGGGACTGGTGGTGATGGTAAAACAGTGGGGATGAGAATTTGCCAAAATTATGGCATAATTTGCACAAAAAACTATCTAATATTGTTGCTCCACATTTTTACACACTTTTCAACTTGTATGAAAAAATTATGATGCACTACTGTGCACCAAAAAAATGTGGCAAGATTTTGGAGCATGTTTTGTCAGGAACTAAGTCAACTAATAAGTAGTGTAAATTTAGACTAGACATTCTAATGGTATGCCACATTTATCAAACATCATTAAACACTTTTAGAGAGTCAAAACTCTCAAGATTTGTTTAGTTTTCAGGTTCCTCGGTTCTTTTGGGACGAACAATTTTGATACAAACCACACTTTATATTGGCTTAAAACATAGTGTAGAGCACTCTTGGGGCTCTATCCAATTTCTATCTCTCTAAGGCAAACACAGCAAAAGATTTTATTAGTGAACTGTGCATGCCCGTGGTTTTTCAGACACACATGGCGGTTATATTGCAAGAAGCAATGGTTGATTTTGTAAAGAAAAATTTGCCATTTTGATGGCTTATAAGTGCTACAGGGAGACAAATATGTGCCTGTGAGCTACTTGAAAAGTGATGAAGAATTGACTTTTCAAAAAAAAAGAAAAAAAAACACCAATAATTATCCTGTGATGGGAGCAGATGTGAAATCAAAATAGTTTTTTGTTTTTTATAACAACACTGTGGTAATGAAACCATCAGTGTGCTATAGTGGAATGTGATATGTGATAGTGGACCGCAGGACCTGTCTGCCCGAGTGGTGTTAGCTGTGGTAACATGTGTGGCATTGCAGCAGGGACTAATATAATGAACCACCAACACCTCCTATGCCTCCTGTCTCCCTGGTCCAGATCAAGCCAGAAGAAGGTCATGATAAGACCGAAACATTGCACTATGTTTTGATCTGTGTTCACGCTTACACAAGTCAGTACTTCACTTCATGTCGTTGTGATGTGATGAGTTGATGATTTCATACTTTCATATGTGTCTGAAAACACAAAAGAAATATACTATTTGATGCAGCATTTGAAGTGTGTTCTGTGACATTTATCCTGTGTAATATCATGGACCAGGCTGCTTTTCTGTTGGAGTAGTGGCAGTGGTGGTAGACACTAGGCAGCTGCGGCAACATGTGTAGCAGTGCGGCAAGGACTGATATGATGGCCCGGGCTGCAAGACATGTCTGCCTGAGTGGTGACAGTGGTGGTAGGCACTAGACAGCCATGGCAACATGTGTGGCATTGCAGCAGGGACTAATATGATGGACCAGGCCGCAGGACATGTCTGCCTGAGTAGTGGCTGTAGTGGTAGGGACTAGCCAGCTGTGGCAACATATGTGGCAGTGCAGCAGGGCATAATATGATGTAACAGGCTGCAGGACATGCTTGAGTGTTGGCATTGGTGGTACTGGTAGCTATTTAGCCACTATTCAGAGGCATCAGCTGGAAGTTTTTGAAAATCCTCACAGATCCATGCCTGATTCATTTTGATAAAAGTAATTTTTTCCATGGTACCTGTGAACAGTTTCATCCTAGTTTTACAATGCCACAGGCAGCACTGAACACCCTTTTGGCCATAACACTTGAGGATGGGCAAGATAAAACTCCCGTGGCAAACTAGGACAGCTCCTTCCACTGCTTTAACCTATTTGCCCAGTTATCTGCTAGACCAGAGATCAGCAACCTTCGGCACTCCAGCTGCTGTGAAACTACAACTCCCAACATGCTCCACTCACTTCCATGTGGGAGTTCCAAGAACAGCTGAGTAAGTATGCATGCTGGGAGTTGTAGTTTTACAACAGCTAGAGTGCCGAAGGTTGCCTACCCGTGTGCTAGACTATAGGTGCATTCTATGTATGACTGTATTTGCTAATGCAACCAGTAGTTGTCAGTTGCCTTCTGTGGCTCTGATTGGAGCTACTGGACCTGGCTGCTGCGTTTTTTTCTCTTCCTGACACTTGTGGCACTGGCAGAGGTGGTGGTGAGCTGGCTGAGTGAGGTGGACTGGGAGCAGGAAGAGGCCACCTGAGTACGTATGTGACTGGCAGTTGCAGTGCTCTCCTTAAATGCTGCGGCAAGCTGGGTATACAGCCTATTCTATATTCTAATTTTCTTCTTTTTGGAAAGCATTCCCCCATTTTGTCTTTATAGTGAGGTCTAAGAGCACTGCCATCCAGTATTCTCTCTCCCTCTGCTTGATGCTAATAATATGTTTGTCACTGTGTAAGCAGCTGAGCATATAGCTTGCCATGCTTGCCAGTGTGTGCATGGAGCCAGGGATCAGCCACAGTTGCTGTTCTTGACCTGCATGGTCATCATCATCATCTTCTTCTTCTTGAAATAGATCACTCTCCTCCCCTGGTTGTGTTTTTGACATATCAAGGGCCTCCTCTGCATCCAAGAGAGAGTCTTCCTCCTCTTCCAGTCTAGGAGTCCCAGTTCCTCTAGCTTAATGACTATGACCCGGCTCCACATCCTCCTCCATCAATACATCAATACAGGATGATGACGTTGACTAAGAGGTGGAAAGTGTTCCTCCTCTTCCATCCATCATTTCCTGTAAGATATAAAATAGAGGGATCACATCACTGATGATGCAGTCATTCCTGCTGACAAATTTGGTGGCTTCTTCAAAGGGCTTGAGAAGCCAGCATACTTCCCTCATGCTCCCCCAATCACGTATCTCAAAGTAACACATTATCCCTGTGGTCTGCTGAATGCAATAATCCTTCTGTTCCTCACACAGATACTCCAGCATTTTTGGAGTACCACTGGGTCAGAACTTCGCAGATAAGGCGGTGCAAAGGTTGACCGTTGCTGCAAATCGATTTCAGGGTGTTTTTTGCAATGTAAGAATGGCTGAAATGCGCAGAGATTTTTCTGGCCATGAGAAGAACCCCTTTTAAGCCACTATATATATACAGCTTCCCCTGGTGAAGATGGTGGCAGGAAAAGGTCCAGAGAGGAGAATCCAGAGGAGGTATATGGGCCTTGCATGGTGTCGGAACTGGACCTGCACAATCAGGGATGGAACTGGCACCTGGCCTTGCTGTATTTCTGGATTGTGGCCGCTACCGCTCAAAACCCAATGGGCCATGAAAGTCATGTATTGTCCTTGTCCATAATTGCTGCTCTACATGTTGAGAATAGCATGCACCTTTCCCCAGACTGACGTATCCAAGGAAATGCCGATGTTCTCTGGCACATGGCGATATACAGAGAAGGGCCAGCCTTAATAGAGAAATAGTGGCGGCTAGGTATCCTCCATCGAGGTTAAGTGCATGCCATCAGTTGTTGAAACACAGTGGAATCCACCAAGTGATATGGAAGCAGCTGCTTCACCAGGAGCAGCTTGACTGGGTGCATATTGCTGTCTCCTGACCACACATTCCCTTATGGATGACTTATATTGGCGTGGAAAAGAAGGAGAAAGAAAAGGAGGAGAAACAGTTGGTGATAATGTTGATAACAACGACCATGTGCTATGTGTAGATGTGGCCTGCCTACCAGGAAGATTACAGGGAGGAGTAGCGGAACAGCCTGGCCCACTTCCCCTGCCAGTGCCAGTGTCAAGTCTATGTCAAGTCTATTTTTCCATGGATTTATCGTTTGACAATGCACAAATAAATTCCCAGATGGGATATGTACCACGTAAAAAAGTCTGCCACTACCTTCACCCTGAGAGGTTCCCCTAGGTCTTTTTCGATGTTGGGCCTGCGCAATGGCTGGAATTACTATCACCACTGCTGCTATCCTCTTCATCTGATGTCACCTTGTTACCCTGACCCGGTTGCCAGCTCATATCTGCAAGAGAATCATCATAGTCATGCACACCCTCAGTATTTCCACTTCCAGATATCCAGCTAGCTCCCCTATCAGAACAACTATTAGTAGTAGTAGTACCAAACAACCTGCCACTGCTACCTCCACCACCACTAACAATGCTGTCCAGAGCTTGCTAAGGGAAGACATACATCTCCCCCATCCTTGGGTTCCTTACCAGGAACATTTCTCCTGGGCTCCACGAGAAATATATTTGTGCTAGATATGCGACAGCCATCACGCCTTCATATTCAGATTCTAATTGCCTGAGGGAGGGCTCTTGCAGCCCAAAACGTTGCTCTTAAAGTATCTACACCCTGTATATGATATTGCTCTAACATGGAATGAAATAAAACTTACAAGCAAGCTCAACTAAATGGAGTGCTATCCATCCTTTAAAATAAGCTTCCACCACCACTAACAGTCATCATGTCTTCTTCCTATGCTTGCTCACAATGCAAACTTTTGTCAATCAGCTCATAAAAAAGAGGAGGAAGACTGCTCTGACTAGATTCAAGATCACATTGCTCTCGGATGCAATATCCTCCTGTGACTAAGATGAGCCAGCTAAATAATCAAAAACTTCATCAACATTTTCTTGAAGTACAACAATCCTGCAGCTACTGGTGGTGTCACCAAAACCAGAAGCAGTGTTGCTCTTGCCACCCACATTCTTATTGTTAGTAGTAATAGTAGTAGTAATAATACTTGCACAAGTGTTTCCTCCTCCCCCTCTTTTTGTCTGTTGTCTGCCCTTTTTTTTTTTTACACTAATTATTTTAATGCACACAGTGCTTAATTATTAACCAAAAAAAACACTTAAATAACAGAGACTCTTTTCTTACATTAGCGAAGGATGCACCACCTCTTTATCATCGTGTGTGACATACATCTAGAATTACATATGTGCACGCAGTGCACGCAGTGCATACAGAGAAATGCTTAAATATTTTGTTCAGATTTACAACAATGTTCCACCTCCTTCACACTGTATATGGATTATTGCAATTCAGTTCCCAGACTGCCTAAATACAGACCCCAAACACACAGCAGCTCACATTTACCTTCTCTTCCTTCTTACTGCCCACATATGTGAATTTCGGACCTGAATAGATGGTTATTGTCCTGTTACCTGTACAGGTCTTTCAACAGTAAAATGACCTGCATACATGCCATGCCAAAATTCACAGCAAAAATCATGATAAAACGGCAATGTGTATGAAATCTTTGACCAGGGATAACCAGGGATCATTGGTTTTGTTATAGTTTTTGCCTTAATTCTTACCATTAACTGTAATAATACCACAATGTGCATATGAAGCATTTGGACTCTTTGGCGGCCACTTTGAGTTACAACCAATCCTATTCTCTGCTGTTTTATTTGCAGTCGAATAGCTTACCCACATACAGTACAAATCCTAGTTCTGAAACTAAGCATGCTCAACCAGCAAACTAAATTTGAACCACCAATCCTTAGAGATGGCACTGAGCTATAAACATCACATTTTTGAGTGTTTATATGGTAACTACTGAAAATGTATAATACATCTGAGGATTTTTACTTTCTACTAAATACTTTCAAAAGGAGTCAAGTTTTGTTTAGTGAAAACAATTTAAGGCTGAAGCCCCACGTTGCGACAATGCAGCATTTTCCAGGACCTGTAAAGTGGATGAGATTCTGGCTAATCCCATCCACACATTGCAGAAAAAAATCTGCAGCAGAAAAACTGACATGAATAACTTTATAATGCATTTACTTATTGAAATAATTTTGAGATTATTTTTTTATACTTAATGTTGGTGGTAAATTTTGGTTGTTATGCTTTGTGTTCATTTATTTAAAAATGTGAAATTTACCAAAAATTTTCAAAAATTAGGAATTTTCTACATTTCAAGTATTCTGCTTATAAATGGTTTTATGGTGGGTTCCAAGGATAGTGAGAACAAGAATGCTACATACCACTGATTTAAGTGATTTTAATAAAAGAAAAGTTAATAAGAAAGACAATCAAGCAAGTAAAACATAACATAAAACAAGCAACACTTAAAGCTCAATTGGGGGGAACCCAAATGTCATGCATGCTGATACCCCAAGATATACAGGCAATTCAAACATGGTAGGGAACCAAGTAGATATCTATTTCCAATAGGCTAACTAGTTTGATTTGTATTACATTTTTAACCTCCTTACCCCTTCCTAATGTATAGAACTTTCTATATTCTGTTTTGTACACATGTCTTATGGTCACTGGCTTGGAATGTGGCCTTACACCCCTATACCACATGGTGCAATGCTAAAACAAAGCTAGAATTGAGGTGAAGGAAGCATCAAGAAGCAACATTAACAAACTAACAAAATTTATCACAGTCCTTTACCCCTCTTTTTGTTTTTGCGTGAGGGGAAAGCAGATACTGTATGTCCATAATTGTAAGTGCAGAGTATACAGTCCATTTTCTTTGGTAAATGTGGCTATCACATGCGCTTTAGACCAGTTTGTTGCTTCTGTTCTTCAGGGAGCTGTTGACCCTCCCCATTTGTAGACCATTTGTTCTGAATGGTAATGCAGCAAATGAGGTATATTCCTGGATCCTTTGTAGTGGGGCACACTTTATTTACAGATGCTTTCTTTATCACAGCTTGTTACTGCAAAGTGTGGTCTAATCCATTGCTCTCCTTGTAAGTGGCTACACCGGATTCTCACACAAATTGGTAGCAGGTCACAACAGGATCACCTCCATGGGTCATGGTGGGAGCTACTGAAAGCTACCTAATACATTTTGCAGAATCCTCATGGATGTAAGATTTTTCCACAACCCATGGCTTGAGGTCAAAGTATAACACACTGATTTTTCACTTCCACTACAGATGACAGAATTCACTCAAATTGCTGCCTAGCATGCAAGTTTTTGGAGGGAAAACCACATACTCAATGCACCCTATCTTATATACATTGCAGGTATTTTGTCAGTGAGGCACTATTTACTAATTTGTCTTCAGGCTCTGTTCGACAGATGCAGCCTTCACTTAGTGAAGATAGCATTAGAACAATGTAAAAAAAAAATACAGCTCACGGTAGGAGACTGTATGGGGTTCATTGCAAGGAAATAAAAAAAACACCCCTTCATAAATTGAATACAACAAAGTAACAATACTGCACTTTAAAGGGGTTGTGTTTAAAGTCAAATACAGTATTATTGTTTGTATAATGAAAAATTATACAATTCTCTAATATACTTTCTGCATCAATTCCTCACAGTTTTCTAGATCTCTGCTTGCTGTCATTCATTCTGCTTATTTCCAGAGGATAAAAATCTGTCGATGGTCATGTGATGGACACACAGGTGCACGGAGGACCACTTATGGGTGTGTTATTCATAGAGTATTTATATTAGTAGTGTTGTATTTTATAAATTATGATGCCTCTTGTGTTTTAAGGTCATTTTTGATCTACTGGGAGATGGTTTGTTGATGGATGTTGTCGTATGTATTTTTTATGGCTGCAACTTCATAGCATGCATGGCTGTTCAAGTACAGTATGTCCGATTTTATGAATTATCATCAGTCGGATTGTGCATGTGCTCCACATACTGAATTCATACACTATTCACACAAACACTTAGTATTTGACTAAACTTTCCTGCACCTCACTTTTTTGTTTACACTTTTATGTAATATGAAGTATTTTATGTATTTTCATTTATTTATTTATTATGCTTACTTGTATAGCTCCATCATATTCCGCAGCGCTTTACAGACATTGGCAGTCACTGTCCCATATAGGGCTCACAATCTACATTCCCTATCAGTATGATTTATTTTGCAGTATTTTTACTGTCATTATTTGTTAAATATATTGGTATCATAGTTAACATAACATAGACTTTAGTTACATTGTGACTCTTGATATTTTGTATTTTTATCCAGTTAATATTAATGCTTGTATTGTAAAAGAATGAAACTACTTATTGATGATTCTGTAAATCAATCTAGCTTTGATGTTAGCTGTCTTATCTTTGCTTTAAGATTTCTAGAGTATCTTGGTGCTGTCTAATACAAAAGTTGTAAGGTCAAATTCAAAGCCAGTGACTAGTACACATGCGTACATGCAGCTTCTATACATTAAGAAGGTGGGCTGGGTATGGAACACTATAAACTGGTGAGATATGCTATGCCAGCCAACCCATTGGCCAAATGTCTGCTTGGAGTCTCATTATCTTTGATTTACCTGTATACCTTGGGGTGTCAGCTAACTGACATCGGGTTCACCCCAAGCTTGAATAAGTGTGCTTGTGTTCTTGTTTATTGTGCTCACTCGATTGTTCCTGCTTTTTTATTTTTTGTCCTTTTATTAAATCAATTACATGAGCGGTGTAAGGCATTCTTAATTCTCACTATGCTTAGAACCCACTGTAATACATTTGGTGTTAGGTGATAGTGTTTGGTATAGCTTGATCAGGATGCTTAAACTGAATAAATAGCAAAACTAGGTGTTGGTGTCTAGGTCCAGAAATGGGCTCTCATAGTTAGGGAGTGCAGGGACAGCATTTGCCATAACCCCCAGGCATTCGCGGTCTATTTAATTATCTCAAAGTCACACAGTATGTGTGAGATGTGTGAGTAGTTTGTGCTGTAAAGACTCCATTGCTATCATCTTTGAGAGGTTATGGGAATTTCAAGAATGTTTATAGAGTTAACTGACACCTAATTGGTCTACTTGTATGTTGGAATCCTAGACAATTGGACATACATGTAATGTGTTTGTCATCACTGTAATGTATGTATGTGTAACATATTTGTTCATGGATCTCTTAATGGGGTATATGGATGGATGTTAATTCTGATGAGCTAGGATATAGTGTAATGTGTGTTATACTGCTAAACTTATTGTATCAGAGCAAGAGATGGATGGAAGTTAATTGTAATTTGTGATATGTTTAGGGTTAAAGGGATTCTTTCATCAGAGAAAGAGATGGATAGAAGTTAATTGTAATTTGTGATATATTTAGGGTTAAAGGGATTCTATCATTCGATTTAGGCAAATTTGCCTAACGACATGTTAGAATAGCCTTTAGAAAGGCTATTCTATCCCTAGCTTTCTTTAACTTTTCTCCTATGCTGTTTTTGAAATAAATACTTTATTCTTATATGCTAATTCTGTGCTCTGAGCACAGCACCGTCATATCTTGTATTCCACTTCTTCTTGCTGCTGCATGCCCCTTCCTGTGAAGATATCCTCCTCTTCTTATTCTTTGCTGTAAATCCCGCGCTTGTGCTGTAGTGAGAAGTGCTGCTACTAATGGCGTAGGAGATAAGCTAAAGAGAGGTAGGGATAGAATAGCCTTTCTAAAGGCTATTCCAACATGTCGTTAGGCAGATTTGACTAAATCTAATGATAGTGTAACATCTATGCCTGTTCGGGTCTCTGTGCCACCCTCCGCTCGCACGCTGTGGCGCAGGAGCTGTGTTCAGTTTGATTCCTTGCTTAAGGTTCTTGTTGCTCAGTCTGAACACTGTCCTAGTACTACTACTATGTAATTGAATATCAGCCACATCCGTCTCCTGCACCTTGTTTCTTTCTGCTCCTCAAATAGTTAATCTTAGCCTTGCCTGTGTGATTGACAGCTTGTCTTCTAATCAAGTCTGGGGCAGGTCCTGGACTTCCTATAAACAAGTCATCAGCTCACACATGGTCACTGGCTATTGTACTCTGTCCTGTGACTTTGTCCTTGTTAGCTTCCTCCTTGCTTACGGTATTATTTCTGACCCCTGACCTTTGGCTTCCCTTGACTACTCCTTTGGATTATGATTTAGTTCTGCTTTGTCTCGCTAGCTGTGACTCTTGGCTCTTCTGTGTTGTTTTGTCTTGTCTTGTTCTGTGTGTCACTTATTTAGAGAAGGGATCGGCTCCAAGTTGTTGGCTGTCACCTAGGACAGTCAGGTAAGTAGGCAGGGACAGGGGCTGGGCCGAATTTAGGGCTTACAGTCTCTGTCATTCCCTTCTACCCTTGTTTCTGCAGCAGCACTGGGGAATTGCTCAACTTGCAATTCCCTTACAGATAGAATCTCTTTAAGGAATGTATAATAACTAGCTAAAGGGTTAGTGTTTTTTACATGTAAATTGTGTCCAGTGGTCTGCAAGGGGTATTGCATAGACCATATATTCTGACTTGTGAAGATATTGGGAGTGAGAAGAATTTGTGGAAAGTGTGCAGTGTCCTTTGTTGTATTGCCTGTAGTGTCTTTAAAATTGGGGTAACTACAAAAAAATTAAGCTCATCATTATTATACTTATTTTACAGCTGTATAAAATTGATGCAAAGAAGGTGCCTATTATTTACCTGTTTTTCTCCCTTGATGTTTAGCTGGGACTAAACCTTTGTTTATAGAAATGAAGAATAAGATTTGGCCATTCAGAGACATAAGTGTACAAAAGATATTCATAATTTTGTTTTAGCGCTACTTGGATTTCAAACAGTTATATCTTTGGCATTATAAAACGTCGTAACTTGGTTTTGATGTTATATGAAAGATTAGATTTTCTTCTTTCTTATGATACTAAGTGTGTAGTTTTATCTATAGGAAATCAGTAAGTCCTATAGATAAAACTACACCCTTAGTGTAGTGTAGAAAATCTCCTCTTCAACCCCTTCCCACCGGTGACATTTTTTGATTTTCGTTTTTCGTTTTTGACTCTCCCCCTTCCAAACCCAATAACTTTTTTATTTTTCCATTCTCAGAGCCATATGAGAATGCCTTAATGTTTGTGTGACAAATTTTTATTCATGATGCTACCATTTATTATTCTGTACAATGTACTGGGAAGCTGGAAAACAATTCAGTATGGGTGAATTTGAAGAAAAAGTGCATTTGTGCGACTTTCTTATGGGCTTCGTTTTTACAGCGTTTGCTCTACAGCCAAAATGACATGTCACCTGTATTCTATGTTTCGGTACAATTCCGTGAATACCAAATTTATATGGTTTTATTTACATTTTAACCCCTTAACAAAACCCAAAACTGTGCAAAAATATATATTTTTTAAAAGTCGCCATATTCTGACACCCGTAACTTTTTTATACTTCCGTGTACGGGGATGTTTAGGGTGTCTTTTTTTGTGGGATCAGGTGTACTTTTTAGTTATACCATTTTGGGGAATTACTATTGCTTTGATCACTTATTATTTAAATTTTTATCAGAGGCAAAAAAATTTCGGTTTGGCACTTTTGATTTTTTTTTCCCGCTACAGCGTTTACCATACGGGAAAAATATTTTTATAGATTTGTAGACAGGGCATTTTCGGACACAGGGATACCTAAGGTGTATGTGTTTCACAGTATTTAACTACTTTTATATGTGTTCTAGGAAAAGGGGGGGTGATTTGAGCTTTTAATATTTTTTATTTTTTTTATATTTTTTAAATTTTTTTTTGCATTTATTAGACCCCCTAGGGGTCTTGAACCCCAGGGGGTCTGATCACTAATGCAATGCATTGCAAAAAAATGGCGCTTCTATTGCAGGCTACATAGCGTAGCCTGCAATAGCCGTTAATGAAAGACAGGCCTGGGAGCCTTCATAGGGCTCCCGGCTGTCATAGCAATGGGACGCTGGCCCCAGAGCTTGCTCTGGGTGCCGGCGATCTCCGGGAAAATGGCGGCGCCTGCGCGCCGCTGGTAAAATGGTGCCTTGGTCAGCTTTCACCAAGGCGCCAGAGGGGTCCCGAGCGTCCGCCATATTTAAGCACCTGGCATCTGCCGTACTATTACAGCAGATGTCGGGAAAGGGTTAATATGACACAAAAAGCAAGTTTCTATGTTTTATAATGTTAGAGATATAACTGTTTGTAGTGACCCTCCCCTACCCTCATTTTCTCTACATGTTATACAACCCCGTATCCAAGCCCATACTCCATACACAGTTAGTTAGTGAGAGGCAGAAACCGCTCTCAATACAGAAGGAAAGGAAAGAATAAAGAGATGGAGGATTTCACAGAAAGGAGAGAAAATTTGTTAATAAAGTATTTTGCTAAATTTATTAATGACACAACTATTGCTGGAAAATCACGGTGGCTCAGTGGTTGGCATTGCAGCCTTGCAGTGCTGGAGTCCTGGGTTCGAATTCTGCCAAGGACATCATCTGCAAGGAGTTTGTATGTTCTCCCCGTGTTTTCGTGGGTTTCCTCCCACACTCCAAAGACAATCTGATAGAGAATGTAGATTGTGAGCCCTATATGGGACAGTGACTGTCAATGTCTATAAAGTGCTGCGGAATATGATGGTGCTATATAAGTAAGCATAATAAATAATAAAATAAGTTGTCCGAAGGTTTAGTTACACGTTACAAGTTTATACTGAGAATGTACTGTATACCTACCAACATGGGGAAGATACAGACATTAACAAAACATGCAGTAAATCTTATTGGTCATCCTAGGCAGAGATAGCAAACAAGGTGTTGGACTGACAATATTAATATGTGATATTTGTTACTTTGTTTTGTTGTATTAATGGACCCCTCACATCTACATTGTCATGAACTAACTCATTCTGAATTCAGTTATTTTGGACTAAGTGAATCCTGGACTGAGTTATTAAGTCATTTCTAAATGCAACAAGTTTGTAAGGATGGATGAACTCAGTGGCGTAACTAAAGTTTTGTGGGCCCTGGTGCAAACTTTTGTCCGGGGCCCCCTACCTCATCCCGACAGTGAATTCTTGATAATGATGGTAACGGCTGCTAAGGAATTTAATCAGCCTTAGTGTGGTTAGGATAATCTGTGGGTCTCCTTGGTTTATGGGCCAGATGGAAGCTGCAATCTCAATACTGATGCCAGTGTTTAGGGGCGACCCTCTAAGGCTCCTGGGCCCTGGTGCGACTGCACCCTCTGCACCCCCTCAAGTTACGCCCCTGGACAAACCACTGAAAATTCATTTCATCTGGTGTTTGGACACAGCAATCCTCTGTTCAGTCCAAACTTATTTGGATAGAACCGGGGTCTTTTCAGGTGTAGGTCCAAGGGAGACGTAAAAAATAAAAAAAAACATTTATACTCATCTTCCCTCCTCGCTGTATCTGGCAACCTGTGTCTTCCTCGTCATGACACTCTGGGTGCCCATGTTACCACAGAGGCCCAATCACAGGCGTTAGTAGTGACCTCAGGTGCAAGACATGACAGAAGAGCACTAGAGCACCCAGAACAGGAAGACAAAGAGTGGTGGATGCTGTGAGGAGGCCTGAAAGAGTTGAGTATGAATGTTTTTTTATTTTTTACACCTCCCTTGGGCCTACACCTATTAAACTCTGGGGTCAAAAGATACCCCAAAGTATAATAATTTACTGCAAATCATGTTGTGGTGGCCATTTCAGTTTATCTGATCACTTTAAACTGATAAGATATGCTATGTCAGCCAACCCCTTGCCCAGACATCTGCTTGGAGTCTTATCATCTTTCTTTTGCCTGTATGCCAGCTAGCTGACATAGGGTTCACCCCAAGCTCGCATAAGTGTGCTTGTATTCTTTTTTATTGTCTTTTACTCACCTGATTGTACTTGCTCACTTATTTTCTGTCCTTTTATTAAATCAATTACATCAGTGATGTGAGGCATTCTTGATTCTTACTACCCTTAGAACCCACGGTAATAAAATAATAATTATAATTCTTTATTGACATTTTACGCTAGGTTCACACTAGCATTCGGGTGTCCTTCGTTCAGGTCCGCTTGGGGACCCGAAGGACAGGGAGCCTGTCCGCTGAAAAACCGATTACCCGCAGACTCCATAGACAATAATGGGGTTTCGGCCAGTTTCCGTTGGTTTTATACTGAAACTGAAGGAGAGAAAAGTCCTCCTTGCAGAACTATTCTCTCCGATGATTTTAGGCGGAATCTGCGGTGGAGACTCCTACGGAGACAGATGTGAACCTAGCCTTAGCCTGTTGTATTGTTTTGGATTGTGTTCTTGGATTGTTAATATGCAAATCAGAGCCGCTATAGCTGTTTCCTCTTACATTTTAATTTCTAGCATGGCCCTCAGGGTGGTCTAGCATTCATCATGAATGGTGCCAATTGGCACTCTGTGATAATGTAGTTTAGGCCTCCTTGGAGTGCTGTGCTCTCTTTCACAGCAGACTGTAAAGTGTCTGGTAAAGAGTGCTGCGCAATTTGTTTTGATTTGCCAGTTATAATGGTATCTTTACCATTTATTAGCCCCCTGCTACCCTAGCCCCATAACTCCAGGAAGGAAGAAGAATCGTGCATTGAAGTGAACAGCTGGGGTTGCCGAGGAGTAATAACTGTCATTGATCCCGGTCAGTATATTATTTGATCTGGATTAAGTTCTATATTAAGTATTTTCCTGGTGCTTTGAGCAACATAGAGTACTATTGTTCCTGGTGTCCCATTTGTTATATCTTTTTAACTCTATGTGTAGTGGTTGCGTCCTATATGTTTTTTCAGTCATGTGACATTGATTTATATGATGAATAAAAGTAACTTAAATTGATGCCTTAAGTTTTTTTTCTATATTTATTGAATTAAATGTGCTTCCCATGGTTTAGTAGCTGTTTATAAGGCGTAGATCAGCTGTGCTGTGATATCATCTGTTGTCAGCAGTGGATGCAATGATGGGTCAATGGTGTTATCTATAGATGTGTTATCTTTATTATAATCCTGTCTGATGTAAATGAGGTGACTGTCACAAAAAAAACTCCCACAGAATTATCAAGTGACTGGCTATTATTAAGTGACTTGCAAGATTTATTACTTTTTCAAAATATAGATGGCATGGAAATTCTTTAAATATTATCGAAAATTCTTTAACAATTAAGATTAAAACTTGGTTTCAAAAGTAGTTCATTTTCTGTTGATGCATTGCCTTTAAGTCTGTCCTCATACCAACATTTAAATAGTTTTGAAGATATTGAAATAAAAAGGTAAAGCTTTGCTTGATTGAAAATGGATATAGCTAACACATAATATCCTTAGAAAAACAATCAATTTTGAACCTTTAGGCTAAGGCCCCACGTAGTGTCCTGCAGCAAAAAAGCGATGCGGGAAAAAACGTGTCAGAAACACATTGCGGTTTTTCCCGCAGTGCTTTTCACAGAAAGTCTGTTTAAAATATACCTAAACGGAAACTGCTGGCGTTTCCGTAGGTATAATTGATATGCTGCAATTTCCAATACCGGAGCGTGTCGTAGTGTCTCCACAGCACATATTTTCCTGCACTGTGGGGATGGGATTCGCTAGAATCCTATCCACTATACAGTGACTGTAAAACGCTGTTTTTTTTTTTTTACCAAGGCATTTACGCCATGTGGGGCCCCGGCCTCAGAAAGATAAAAATATGGTTATAGAACCTTCAGACAATGGAGTGGTACAGTCATCAGGGACTCCATGAAGTAGCAAGATATTTCTGTTTTTTGTTTAGTCAAAGATTTCGTTTTTGTTTTGCTTTTGAAAAACTTTAATAAAATTACTGAGGGATAGGGATTTTTACAGGAAACTAGAGAAAGAGTCACCTGAAAACTTTCAGAAGGGAATTGAGGCCAGGGCCCCATGTGGTGTAAAAAAAACCACTGAGTTTTACAGTCACAGCAAAGTGCCCACTTTGCGTTAAAATCCACGCTGCGGACACGTGGTGATATCCAAAACCGTCACAGTTTTGGAAATCACAGCATGTCACTTATATCTACGGAAACGCCGGCAGTTTCCCTATAGCTGTAATTGAAGCAGAAAGTCCGCAGAGGAAAACTCTGCAAACTTTCTGTCAAAAACGATGCGGAAAGAATCGCGATGCGTTGCCGGGACGCCACGTAGGACCTTAGCCTAAAAGAGTTTTTCAGAACTTGATAATTGATATTCTATACGTAAGGTAGGTCATCAATACCAGATCAGTAGGATCCAACTACCAGCATAACACTCATAAGCTGATTGAATGAGAGCTAGCTTTAGTACCAGGCACAGTCACTACATAGTATACAGAGCTGTGCTTGGCAAAAAAGAAGTCACAGTGTTTGCCACCTGATTGGTGGTGATAGTGGGAGTCATATTATTATTATTGTATTACCCATCTAATGTACCCAGGCAGCACGGTAGCTCAGTGGTTACCCCTGCCGCCTTGCAACGCTGGCATCCTGGGTTCAAATCCTGCCAGGGACAAAATCTGTAAGGAGTTTGTGTGGGTTTGCTCCAGCTTCTGACCACACAACAAAAATATACTGATAGGGAATATAGATTGTGAGCCTGTTAGTGTAATCTTATATATATCTAACATTAAAATCTCTTGTAGCCGTAAATATATATACTCATGCATTATGAACCAATGTCTCAAGATTTTGTATCATATCAGCCATGATGACCTTTCCCTGTTTTTACCATTTTTGCACATATCTCATTTTTATACACAGCAAACAATTTGTACTGCTAACTTTTTAGACAGTCTGACCAGACATGGTCACAGATATGGTTGAAGGATGAAGGATTCGAGGGAGTCAAGATTACTTCATCCATCATTGTTAGGTAACATGACAACTATTGTGTAACATGGGTTAAATATAATTTGAGATGAATTCCCAGAAATTATGTAAAATCCCATATTTGTATGCCAATAACCCATCCCCAATTTACGTAATATGATTGATTGCTACTCTTGGTTTATACTCTATAAAATAAACGACCAGTGGTCTTCCCACAGGAGATCTCTGGCAGTTACTGACAAATCTGTGTCGTCTCTGTCTTATTACCGGTACTGGGTTACCTGATTTATTTACCTAATCTACCTGGGTTTATTTTTAACTCTTTCAAGCCTGAATATGAGACAGTGACTGTCAATGTCTGTAAAGCGCTGCGGAATATGATGGCGCTATACAAGTAAACATAATATATATTGATGACCTTTCCTAAGGATAGGTCATCAGCATTAAAGTTGTAGAAGCTCTTCTGGAGGATACCAAGCAAAATATATTTTTTTAATGACATGGATAATGGAATTCTATTTTTATTGTGGAAGGTAAGCAGATTGAGGCAAAATACAGATATTTAAGTCAACCCAGAATATATGTGGAATCCCTTTCTTCATACCTCTGTTAGACTACAGAGCTACTATTTAAATTAGAGAGGGTATCCGTAGATGAAAATACCGCACTAGCAAGTTTTGATATTGAAGCATTAGACAGCTTGAATCACAATAAATAAAGATTGATGGCACTGAAAGATGTCCTTATATCGAGAAACATTTTGTTTCATTGCCATAATGAGCTCATCTGCCTGGATTTTTTTTTTGATTGTCATCATTACTGCCCAGTTAGGTCTACTGTTTACCCCTTGCATACAAATATGCTTCTGGGCAAGTGGGAAGACCACTTAGATAACATACAGAAGGGAAAGGAGTCTTAAAGATAGATGTATCAACAATCATTATATCAGACTCTAACCTTGTTCAGTGGAAAGTCTAATTGTGGACATTATAGGGCATGTCTGTTTGCCGCAGACAAGTGATTTGATATTTGTCATTTTATCAAATGCAAAAAAAACTACAGTAGAGTACCTGATTGGATGTAAATGGGTTATTCCCTATTTACAGATGCAGCAAATGTTAACTTGACAGAAAAGATGTTAACTTGACATTCAATAAATTACATGTTTTGAATTGCATGGTATGTAACATGATAAATGTAAAGTTAACATTTTCTACATCTGTAAAGAAAGCAAGAAGTTATGTCACACAATCCTTAAACAAAGAGATATTACCAAAAGGAGGCAAATGCCAGTGGCATGACATGTGAAGATGTTCGTGATAACAAAGCAACATTCTGAAATTCATGGGATTTGAACATGTTCAACCAAGTGTCTAAAAAGGCAATTTGGGATCAGAGGATACTAAAGAAAGGGACATGAGGATTTACCATTTCAGCACTACAGAATAAATGATCTTAATGAGATGTTTTCTTATACAGTACATGTACTATTCCATATTTAAGGAACACTAAACTCTGAAAGCTAAGCAAAAAAAAAAAAATGCATGATGTAATTCATCTCTAGTTATGTCTGCAGTATAGACTGCTGAAATCTTGCTCTTTGCAGTTTAGCCATTACCGGCTGGAGAATGGCTACATATCATGAGCATGACATCACAGGAAATTCAGGCGGTGGTAGGGCTTTTTGATGAGGGGTGAGGGTGAGCTCCAGTTCACTATATTGCTGTAACGGAGTGCCATTGAATGTAATGGATATGAAAAGTGAGAATCACATGTTTGTTGTTTTCATCTAATTTGTGCAAATCACCCAGCTTTTCCAGATTTCTGAAAGACAAAACTAGCTAGCTGAGTCATAACTTATGTATGGTACATTTTGCTTCAGCAGTCCCTATTACAGCACTAACTGGTATGTTATCCAGCCACCTTTTCTGGGACCATGAAAGACACATCTGTCAAGTTAATGAACGATTACAGACCAAGAAGGAGGGTTTACTTGGGTACATTTAGTACTCTGCAGCTGGGCCATTTTAACACATTGGTGGGCCGCCCAGTGTAAAGGATTCATAAGTGCCCCCCTTCCATCACCAACACTTAGAAATACCTGACTTGTACAAATTATAATGCCCCTTTAGTGGCCCTCACATAGTATAATGCCTCCCTAGTGGCCCCATATAATATAATATCCCCCTCCAGCTACCTCCTCAGTTTAATGTCCCCGTCCATCTGCCTGCACAGCATAATGACTCCCTCCAAGTGCACGCACAGTTTAATGTTTTCCCCAGTTTAATGTCCCACTCCAGCTGCCCCCACAGTATAATTTCCCCCTCCAGTTGCCCCCACAGTTTACTGTCCCCCTCCACCTGCCCCCACAATATTATGTCCCTCTCCTACCAAACAAAAAACACCAATACTCACCTTTCCTCGATCCCCTGCTGTTCTAGTCCAGAGTCTTCAGGGAGTGTACGGCCCCCTGCTTTATCATTGTCTTCATCCTGAGGCATAGCTAAGGGTTCAGCGGGGGGGGGGGGGGGGGCAAATACTCTGGTATACCAATATTACCATTATACAGTGATCATATAGTGGTAACTACAGACTCTGCACAGGGCCCTGCAGACAATTTAGGTGAATACAGCACAGGAAACATTTCATGACTTACAGGTGACGTCTCTGACTGCAATCGTTCACATTTTATCTCTATCTGGACCGAACCACCACGACTACCTCTTCCAGTTGCGACTTGTCTCTGTAAATTAAAACATCTTTGCCTTTTTTCCCAATAAAAAAAAACTGGAGTTCCGACACCCGGGAACCCCGCTGATTAGCTGTTTGAAGGGGACCACAGCACGTGTACAAGCACCATGAGCCCTTCTCTGTTTGCATTGTATTGTTCATTTCATAGTGGCCATGCAATGTAACTATAGCCTCATCTTATACATCATACGGTCACTATAACACATTACGGCATGCAATATAAACAAAGAAGAGGTCACCGTGCCAGCACATGCTCCTTGGCCCCAGCTGATCAGTGGGGTCAGTGGGGTCCCAAGTGTCCCCCCTGATATCTTATTGATGATCTATCCTGAGGACTGATCATCAATAAAAATGAGCTGGAAGACCCTTGTAATAAAGCCCAAGTGGTCCTTAATTTAATACTGCCCAATCGCCCCGTTATATTATGCCCCCTGACATAAATACTGCCCCCCCTAATGCCTCCTTATATTAATGACCCCAGTTATATTCATAAAGCCCTTTAATGACCCTTTATATTCACAATGTCCCCAATGACCCTTTTTATAAATAATGTCCCTTATATTCTTTAAAGCCCCTTATATAAATAATCTCTCCAGTAATAATGCCCCCTATAAGGGGTCATTGGGAGTACTATTACTATACTATATATTAATATATAGTGCAGCCCCTTATATTCTTTAAGCCCCCTTATATAAATTATCTTCACCCTATAGTAATAATACTCACAATGACCCCTTATACTCTATGCCCCTTATATAAATGATCTTCCCCTTATAGGAATCATGTCCCCTAACGTGCCCTTTATGACATATATAAGAACTTCCCAAAAAAAATAAAAAATAAAACTTTTACTCACCTGCCTGCGATCCCTTGCTGCTCAGCTGCCACCATCTCTCTTCTCTGTGAGGCGCATGAACACAGATAGGATGTCTCACCACAGGAAACACAATGCTGTGACGTCATTGCGCCGTCCTGTGTACTGACGTCTTCTCTTTAATCCCATTGCCCTGTAATCCAAGTGTAGCGGCTTGCAGAATGGCTTACAGAATGGCAGAGCCATTCACACACCGATGCAGTTGAAAAAAATCGAATGTGGGTTCCACATAGTCAGAAAACCGCCCCCCCCCCTCACCCCGCTATCTACATCACTGTCTTCAAGTCATCAGGGACGCTGAGGAGCTGAAGTTGCGGCAGCATAGAACAGCGGGACAGCAAATGCAGGACTGTGCCGCTGTCCCAAGGGGGGCCCCCGCTCTCATAGGGCCCAGTAAAAATGCACCGTTGGCCCTATGGTTAAAGCGGCCCTGCTCTGCAGTCCCTATTACAGCAGTACTTTATATCCATCTTTCCCAGCACCCTGAAGAGCGAATCTGACATGGCAATTACAGAGTACGGAAGGAGGTTTATTTATGTAGTTATTAATGTATATTTATTTCTTATTTACGTATATTTAGTACTCATCAGATATTTCAGCATTGTCTGATATGTTACTAAGTTTTTCCGAAAGATGAATATTGCAAAGAATGGCACAATTATGGATAAAGGAGTATTCTGTATTTCCTATTATTGCTCTTCTTGTTATGCTACCCAACTTTCTCAGAGCTCTGAAAGGCATGATTTGGGAACAAGAAGGGGGACTTTGGCATGATTTGAGAGCAAGCAGGGGGATTTGTTTTACTTTGTACACACTATTGCTGGCACCAATGGTACCACTGCTGGTACTATTGGTACTACTACTGGTTGCACTGTTACTGCTGTCACTATTGGTACTCCAGTTGGCACTGTTACTGTATCTGTTTCACACTCTCAGTTACAAATGGCTACACTCACTGTATAGTCAATAAGTATGTAGCCCAAATTCTGCCCTCTCCTCCTAAACTTTCTGACTCACATGTACTAGCATTAGAGGTGGAGGGGGGGGGGGGAAGGGCAATGGCTTCATTTTTTTGTAATTATCATATAATACACAAAAGCACATAAATAAGGAGATGACGGAGATTATTTATTATTTTTTAATTTGTTTGGATTTTGGGTTAAGTCATCCTGTAATCTTAGAAATACTTTAATTTGTTAGTCACTGTTGAGGAAAAATGATGGCTTATGTTCTAATAACCCTCGATCCAGTAAATACAGTAGAAATAAGGGATTCTTCACTAAAACTATTAACATGGTCAGTCTGAGATTTCTCTTGGTCAGGCTGAGATTTTTCTTGACCTACAATTGTGAGACATTAGAGGTCTGAATGCATAACACCTTAGAGGGTCTTTTATATGTCACTAGATGGGACACTGAATATACAGTAGATTTTACTGGATTACAGATATCTTTCCTGGTTGCATTACAGTGTTTTGCGTATTGAGTTCAGGATAGATTCTAAAGGGAATGATAGTCATGTAATAAGGGCGTGTTACATATTCTTCATGGACTATGGTTATCTTGTTTATTTTACTAACATGAGAAACATCTTGTACAGGAACAACGCTCCTTCTACTTTGTAAATATAATGTATGAAACAGCTGGGCAATGTGAAGTCAATCTAATCATAGTGTAAGGAGTGCCAGGGAGCTAAGCCGTCATATCATACTGCATCTTAACTAGGACATAGCATAAGGAGTGCCTGAGCACTGAACTGTTATGTATTATGTACTCTAAACATAGCACATGGCACGCTTGAGTGCCAAACTGTCACAGCCGTATGCGCAACAACCTTGATGTGTTGTTTGCATTCTGAATATTCACACACCTTGGATACTGTAATTATCTTTAGCACTTCTTAAAAAGTGTAGTAGTAGTGTAATTGTGACTTCATTATGTAAACAGGGAACATGAGTTACATGGTTGCTATGGTTACAAGTATGTAACTTCTTGTCTACCCACTAACTTGTTTTAATGCTTGCCATGACGCTCTGCTCACTGAGTGGACTGAGTAGCTCACCCACTGACTCCCTTAGTGAGTGGAGCCACTCCGGTGTTGTTTATCTTTTATTGGGGACATATTGGCTAGCTTAGCACAGACACAATACTCCCTTCTTTCTCTTATATGTTTGATCTGTATGATCAAGGATTGGATCTTTTTAACATGTGAAAAGGTGAACAGGTCAGTGATATGACAGATGAACTGATAACCTCAGGAAAATGTTTTGAGACTTATGAGAATATTAGGGTTCAGTGACAGACTTGAGAGACAATAAAGGGGTTGTCTGGCCCAATCCACAGCATAGGCCGTCAGTATGTGATCTATCAAGGTCTCACATCTGGACCTCGCACAGATCATCTGTTCTAGCAGCCTCTGGATGCCAGAAGCGGCTAGTGGATGGGCGGCATGTGAAGCACTGCTCCTATTCAAGTAATAGGAATGGAACAGCAGCCCTGTTCACTGCATTGAGGTGATTCCTGCGACACTGCATGTGCCACCCGTCCACTAGCAACTTTTCGGAAGCTACTAGAACAGATGTGCAGTGTTCAGATGTCAGACCTCAACAGATCACAACCCACAGACCCCAAAATAATAATAATTATAATATATTTTATTTATATAGCGACAACATATTCCACAGCACTTTACAAATTATAGGGTTCAAATACAGACAAAAAGATACATTACAGAGAAATAGTCAATTCACACAATGGGACTGAGGGTCCTGCTCACACTTGCAAGAACTTACAATCTATAAGGTAGAGGGGGTGACACAAGAGGTAGCAGTGGCAGCATAGGAGGTAGCATTGCTTATACAGTGGTCCAGCTGTTTTTGTGATGAAAGTTATTTTCATTACACATATAAATAAAGCTGTATGAGCCGTCACCAGCCAGTGTACTTTTACATGCAGGACATATAAGGTTACAGTCCGATAAGGTATCATGTCCTGTGGGGTAATTGCATGAACAGTGGAGGGTTAGTTTTAGGGATTCTAACTGCGGAAGAGTTTAGATTAGGAATGGAGATAGGCCAGTCTGAAAAGATGTGTCTTTACGATGTGCTTGAAGCTGTAGAAGTTGTGAGTTAATCTGATTGTCTGGGATAGAGCATTCCAGAGAAGTAGTGCAACTCGGGTGAAGTCTTCAATATGGGGTCGAGAGGTTCTGATATTAGAGGATGCTAGTCTTAGGTCACTGACTGAACAGAGAGCACAGACTGGATGATAGACAGAGATGAGGGAGCAAATGTAGGGAGGTGCTGTACTATGGAGAGCTTTGTGGATGTGGGTGATAAGTTTATAGTGTATTCTATAATGAATAGGCAGCCAATGCAGTGACTGGCACTGACCAGAGACATCGGTGTAGCATTTAGACTGATAGATGAGCCTAGTTAGATTATAGAGGGGAAAGTTTCATAAGAGGAAGTCCGATTAGAAGGGAGTTACAGTAGTCAAGTCAAGAGTGTATCAGGGCGACAAAAAGGGTCTTTAATGTTTACATGGTAAGGAAAGGGCGGTTTATGAGATGGAGATGACATGAGTGTGCAATTGATTTGATATGGGGGTAAAGGAAAGGTCTGAGTTAAATATAACTCCAAGGCAGCAGGTATACTGCCTCAGAGTTTTGGTAAGACCGGAGGATGAAATGCAAATATCAGGATTAGGGCTGTTAGCAGATGATGAAAAAAGCAGTGGTTCAGTCTTTGAGATATTCAGCTCAGATAAAGCAAAGACATGATATTTGAGACAGTAGAGAGACAGTCACTGGTGTTCTGTATTAGTGCAGGGGTGATGTCACAGGATGACATATATAATTGGGTGTCATCAGCATAAAGATGTACTGGAAACTGCAAATCTGGTGATGGTTTGTCCAATATGGGCTATTTAGAGAGAGAAGAGCAGAAGGCCTAGAACGGAGCCCTGAGGAACCCCAACAGCCAAAGGTAAGAGAAAGAACCCGCAAATGATACACTGAAAGTACGGTCTGAGAGATATGAGGAGAACCAAGAGAGCGTGTGTGTGTGTGAGGTCGACAGAGTGCAGCATACCAAGCAGGAGTTGGTGATCAACAGTGTCAAATGCTGCTGAGAGACCCAGGAGAATAAGAAGAGAATAGTTACCATTAAAGTTAGCTGTCAGGAGGTCATTGGAGACTTTTGTAAGGGCCGTCTCAGTAGAATACAAAGTGAAGAAGCCAGATTGTAAGCTGTCAAGGAGAGAGTTAGTGGAAAGATAATAGATTAAAGGGGAATAGACCATGCATTTCAAGATTTTGAAGATGAAGGGGATGTTAGAGCCCGATCAGTAGTTAGCAGCACATGACGGTTCAAGAGAGAATTTCTTCAGTAGTGGGGTTATGACAGCATGTTTTAAAAGAGGAGGGAAAGATTCCAGAAAGAGAAAGAGGTTAAAAATTTTAGTAGAGTAAGTAGTGATGGCCGACGACAGAGACTGGATTAGATGTGAGAAGAAATGGTCACTGCTACAGGTAGTATGGCAAGAAGAAGAGAGGAGATGGGAGACTTTTTCTGTAACTGGTTCAAAAGATGAGGAGGATGAAGTGTGATAGGTGAGGGGATCAATGCTGCTTGGGGATTAGGGAATAATTTCCTCATGGATTTTATTAATTTTGTCATGGAAATAAGTGGCTAGGTCCT
This sequence comes from Leptodactylus fallax, assembly GCA_947044405.1. NCBI lineage: Eukaryota > Metazoa > Chordata > Amphibia > Anura > Leptodactylidae > Leptodactylus > Leptodactylus fallax. The sequence continues at coordinate 1,587,222 of CAMRHE010000409.1, forward strand.
CAGCACAGAGGTCTGTGAATGGCGTCTATACCTTGGGAATAATTAAAGAGTGAAAAGTTTTGAAGAGTCTTTTAGGGTTATTGGAGAGACAAGAAATGAGCGCCTTGAAAAAGGCTTGTTTGGCAAGAATAAGAGAAGAGCTATAGGTTTTGAGAATAAACTTGAAGTGGAGGAAGTCTGCAGGTGTACGTGATTTTCTCCACAGACATTCAGCACACCTAATACACCACTGAAGAAAAACTGTATGTGGTGTGTGCCAGGATTGCTGCCTTCTGTTTAGAAAGTTTCGAGTGGAGGGGGGGAGCTGCCTTATACAGTGCACTTTTAAGGGTTTTATTGTAGTGAACAGTGACCAGATTGGGACAGAAGAGTGAAGAGATGGGGTCAATAAAGATTGTAGAGTGTCTGAGAGGTGATGGTTGTTAATAGCACATATATTCCTATATGTATGATGGGTTGTTGTGTCCTGTGAAGGAGAGAAAGTACTGATTGTGAGAGACAGAAGGTTATGATCAAAAAGGGGCAGAGTTAGTAAATTTAGAAACTGCAAGGAATCTGGCCTTTGAGAGACTGTGCCGAGCTGGTACCAGTACAAAGGGACTCATAACCAGTATATACGGGCTCTTGTCCTCCTCCGGGGGGCGATCCCCCATCCCATAAATACATGGCTAAGTGGGCTGAAGCTTTGAATAGGCAGATCTTACCCGGACAGTGGCAGATTATATGGTCCCGAGCTGCTAAATCCTCGTCTTGTATCACGTTTCAGGAAACCCAATATAAACTCCTTATGCACTGGTACCATACGCCAGCTTTGCTCCACACCCTCAATCCCGCTATTTCCTCTTCGTGCTGGCGATGTCAGACCTCGTTGTGTATAGTATATCATGTCTTTTGGGACTGCCCCGTCCTCCGCCCTTTCTGGATGGAGGTGAGGCTCCTCACTGATCCCCTCTTTATTAAGGGGGTCCCGTTGGATCCCATGATCTATTTACTCAACATTCCTCTCAGTCATCTAGGCAAGAACACATCTAGGCTGTTCCTGTATTTGTGTACTGCAGCTAAAACCCTTATTGCCCTTCATTGGAAGCAGACGCTCCCTCCCATGGGGTCTGAGTTGGTTGCCAGGATGAGAGCTGTATGTAGCTTAGAATTTCTGACTGCGACTCTTAATCATACAGTTGATACCTTTAATGCTGTCTGGTCGCATTGGGACTCCTACTGCATTTCACATGGTTTTTGACTCTGACCACCCCATTCCCCTCCTCTCCCACCCCCTCCCGTCCTGTCTTCTGTCTGGTGTTGTTTGTCTTCTCATCGGTTTTTGTATCTCTTGATTGCGTTATTTTTTCTCAGACTGTTATGCCACATGTTGTGGCTCATCTTCATTCCTTGCTGATGTATATTTTATTACATTGTAAAAAAAAAAACTTAATAAAAACTACAGTTTAAAAAAAAAAGAAACTGCAAGGAATCAGAGGACGAACAGATCAATCGTGTGGGAGAGGAGGACAGTTGTGAAAGAAGTGGTTAGTGAGAGAAACTGTGAGGCAGCTGGAGTGACAGTAGTGTTAATGGAGATTTTAATGTCACCCATGATGAGGGTAAGAATTTCACAGGATAGAAAGAGGGGAAGCCAAGAAGCAAAGCTTTCCAGGAGTTGGTAGGGTGAGCCAGGTACATGGTAGATTATGGCTATGCATAAGAAGAGTGGGTGGAAAAGTCTAATAGTATGGACCTCAAATGAGGGAAAGGTGAGCAAGGGTACTGGGGTAATGACCTGAAAAGCTGTGGTGATAGAAGTATGCCTACCCCTCCACCAGGCCTAGAAAAGTGTGAGAATGTAGACTACCATGAGACAGAACAGCAGGGGAAGCCGTATCAGACTGCTGGATCCAGGTTTCAGTGAGGGTTAGCAGGTTGAGAGATTTACTATGGAATAAGTCATTAATGTATTCTAGTTTGTTACACACTGAGTGGACGTTCCAGAGAGAACAGTTAAAAGGGACAAGAGAATGATAGGGAGAGGGAACACGATGAATATTCTCCTCCTGCCCGCTTGACCCGATCCAGTCACATCTCATCCCCAAACTCACTGAAGCCATTGCTCCGGCCCTAACCCATCTCTTCAACCTATCCCTAACCAATGGATCCTTCCCTTCCGCCTTCAAACATGCTACCTTCACACCTATACTTAAGAAACCATCCCTCGACCCATCCTCTCCAGTCAAATATCGCCCCATCTCATGCTCCCGTACGCCTCTAAATTGCTTGAACAACACGTCCACTCCGAACTATCCTCCTATCTCTCATCCAACGTGCTCTTTGACAGACTACAGTCAGGCTTCAGACCCCATCACTCCACAGAAACTGCCCTAACCAAAGTCACTAATGACCTTCTAATTGTCAAAGCCAAGCATCACTACTCTGTCCTCCTCCTCCTTGATCTCTCCTCTGCCTTTGACACAGTCGACCACTCCCTCTTGTTAAAACGCTCTCATCCCTCGGCATCTCAGACCTGGCACTTTCCTGGATGTCCTCATACCTCACCAACCGCACATTCAGTGTCTGCCACTCACACACCACCCCCCTGTCACCTCCTCTCTCTGTAGGTGTCCCCCAAGGCTTTGTCCTAGGACCCCTCCTGTTCTCCATCTACACCCTTAGTCCAACTCATAGAATCGCATGGTTTTCAATACCATTGCTATGCTGACAACACTCAAATATATCTCTCTGGACCAGATATTACCTCCTTGTTGTCCAGAGTCCCAGAATGTCTAGTAGCCGTAGCCTCCTTTTTCTCCTCCCGCTTTCTCAAACTCAACATGGATAAAACAGAGTTCATCATCTTTCCCCCACCTCTCATGGCCCCTCTACCTGACTCATCTATCATAGTTAATGGTGCTACACTTACCCCAGTCCCATGGGTCCACTGCCTTGGGATAACCTTAGACTCTGACCTATCCTTCAAGCCACACATCCAAACCCTCAACACTTCCTGCTGCCTCCAACTCAAGAACATCCATCGAATCCGCTCCTTCCTCACCCCTGAAACTACAAAGATGCTAGTCCATGCCCTCATAATCTCCCGCTTAGACTACTGTAACACCCTTCTCCATGGTCTCCCAGCAAATACTCTCGCCCCCTCCAGTCCACCTTAAATTGCACCGCTCGCTTAATACACCTTTCCCCCCATTCTTCATCGGCCGCTCCCCTCTGCCAATCCCTTCACTGGCTACCCATTGGCCAGCGAATAGAGTTCAAATTACTAATGCTGACATACAAAGCCATCCACAATCTGTCCCCTCCATATATCTCCGATCTAATCTCCCGCTACCTGCCCGCACGTAACCGCCGATCCTCCAAAGACCTCCTACTCCACTCTGCTCTTATCCGCTCTTCACACAACCGTCTCTAAGACTTCTCCCATGCATCCCCCATACTCTGGAACTCATTACCAAGACAAATAAGACTGACCCCCACAATCACAAGCTTCAAGAAGGCCTTAAAGAGTCACCTATTCAGGAAGGCCTACAACCTCCAATAACGCTATTGTCACCACACCACCATCTATACAGCCTCTCCCCTCACCTTTTGTCTCTATCCCTCTTCCCTCATAGATTGTAAGCCCTTGGGGGCAGGGAGCTCTATCCCACTGTGCCAGTTGGTCACTGTTAGTATTATATTTGTTTTGTATATTTTGTGTACCGTATAATAATAATAATAATTTTTATTTATATAGCGCCAACATATTCCGCAGCACTGTACAACTTGTTTGTAAACCCTCAAATATAAAGCACCATGGAATAAATGGTGCTATATAAATAAACAATAATAATAATAATAATAATAATATTGATGAGGTTAGTGGGACTATGTGTGCAGGGAGAGGAAAAGCTAGTAAAAGAATGTGGGCCAGTGTTTGGAGAGATGTCCGCAGCCGGTAGTAGGAGCAAAATAGACAGAGACAGAAGGTGGTGAATTATTATTATGTGGGCGCTTCTATTTAGTTACAGTGGTAAAAGAAGTATAGGGATTAGGGTGATTAAAAAGAGTGAGAGAGATGTAGGGAGGGACAGATGTAGATAGTGTGCACTGGTGGTAGAGATGGAGGGAAGTTTTGCAGGACAGCAATTGCTAAGACAGCAAGTCTTAATGTAGCTCCATGAAACCATGTGTAAAAGCTTGTTGTTTTGGATGTAAGTTTATTTGGAGTACTTTCAAAGCTTACCTGTCTGTGCCATGTTTAAGTGCACTTGATCTAATGATGCACTTTGTATGATGTGTGCTTCTGCATTAAAAATACCCCCTCCGCATTGAAAATGCTTCCCCCATAAGCTGTGTCTACATTTATTTGGAAGCTGGCTTCATAACTAGGGCTAATTTAGGTCATTAAACAATCAACAAACTGGGACACATGAGGTGACTGAGCTTTGTAAATACAGATAAACAAGCACTGGCCAGAAAGTACCATAAAATTACTGAGGATCAAAAGACTGACACTAGTACAGATAAGGACACATGGAAAACTACAGCCTTGATGAAATGCTAGAATAAGGTTTAAGAGACAGTAAAACAGTTGGATGGAATATGAGATAAGAACCATTCAAAATAACAATTTGGGGACAGACAACCCCTATAAGCAAAAGGTTCCTATGCAAGGGGTCTGTTTTCAGGGCTTTCAGGGTTTCTGTTTTCTCTAAAGGGATTAAGACTTTATTGCTACTGCGGATCTTTTTATATAAAGTAGGCAGTGCTCCCAGACCTTCATTTATCTTTCAGTATTTGCTGTATATACTGCATTTTTTTAACTATCTCTGTAATATTCATGCTAAATTAAAATATCTTAAGACAATTTATGCTAAAGTTTTGTAGAGAAAAGTTACTTTTTAATAAGACATTATTATCACAGTGAAAATGTGTTTTAAAAGTGTCTTTTACAAACTATATCTAAGATAATTAAGTAGAATGTCAAGAATTCTTGACCCCATTTTTAAAACAGTTCCAGCAATTATGTACAAAAAGCTAGGGTTATGAATCACATATCTAAGATTACTTTCTTAAGCATGCAAATATTTAACAATTGAAGCCCATTTATGAAGAATGTTAAACCTTAAGAAGGTAGAGAAGAGGTCTCATGAATCACTGAGGTGTTAGAAGAAGTACAAAAAGAAACCCCAAATTCACTGGCAAATCAACTATTTTATACAAAAGAACTGATCTATATGGACACCTACAGTAATGCTGATTATCATCTAGTAAATCATCCAACTATACCAGCAATTTGTGGTCTTTCCGCCCCTGAATGTAAATGAGAATGTGTCAGATTGCACTGTTAGTTTGGGGATGTTCCGACACATTTTTTTTTACCTGAAACTGAGCCTATAAAAATAACAAATAAGTACTCGCTTCTCACCGGGCCTCCGTTTCCAGTGGTAACAGCTCCATTCTTCTATATACAGGTCCTCTGGCTGACTTCACCATTGATGTTCTGTATGTGCAAGAGGACTGCAATAGCTAATCACAGGCCTCAGCAGTGACCTCTTCAAAATGGCACGTGACTTCTGTGATGAGTCGGTTGTGAAGAGTTGACCACTGAGACCTGTGATTGAATCCACCAGGCACAAACAGCCAGGGAACCTGCATACCAACAAATGGACCTGTCGCCGTTGGAGATTGTATACTAAAATTGTACTAAGAATCCGTGAATTATTTGATCTAATGAGATAGCACCACAGTTTGGGCGATGTCTTAATTTTCTTCAAATAAATAGTTGTTTTAGACCAAGAATAATGCAAAGTGTAGATGTAGACTATAGAAACCATAGTCAATTCTAATAAGTTCAAGTTATACTAAATTATTATTAATATGCTGTATAGATAAAGCATCTAAGCATTTCTTATAGATAAATTAATATTAAGGAATGCTCAAAGCCTGAAATTTATTATGCAAAGCAAGCATTTTAGTGAAATCTGACATAATGTTAGAGATATCTGGTGACAGCTCCCTGAACAAGAATTGAAGAGATTAACTTGAAACATAAACTTTCACAGCATGAACTTCATTTAATTAGTGCACTGAATTCCTTGAATTTCATGGCTTCAGTAAGATTTTGGTTTTATATATCGGCTCCCAGATACCATATTACTTGTAAAAAATGCAATATAATACGTATGTAAAAAAAAAAAAAAAAGATCTATTACAGAATGTGCTGCTTGTTTAGTATATACTCCTACATGCTATATACCTGTATATTTACAGCCTTGTCATAGCTGTCATCCAGTCATGTGTCGCTTATTCCCACTATGTGATATTCCACTTCCAAAATTATTGCTTTTAATTCCTCCATCTTTTTGTTGAGGCTCCTGGCATTAGTGTACATACACTTTAGTTGTTTCACTTTATCCCGATCCTGAATTTCCTTATTAACTGTTTTAACCCCTCCCTCTTCTCTACCCCCAGTTTCTTTGCTTATCCACATGTTACTATGTACATTATTTACCCCTTATATATAATTTATGCCCTCCCCCCATTTCCTAGTTTAAACATTCCTCCAACCCCCTAACAATTTTCTCCGCCAACACAGCTTCACCATCCCCATTGAGGTGTAGCCCATCCCTTCTTAAGAGCTTGTAGCCAACACAGAACTCTGTTCTTCAAGAACCTAAACTCCTCCTTCCTACAATCAGCTCCTAAGCCACTTATTTAACTCCCTAATCTCTCACTAGCTTTCTGGTGTGGCCCGTGGTACAGGTAGTATTTCAGAAAATACCACCTTTAAGATCCTTTGAGGTCCTTTAAGGACCCTATTCGGTGCAATGCACATCATAAAATGCACAATAAGACTCACAAAGAACAAGAAAATATAAACAGCAGTTATACAAGCCAATCTTGTGTAAGACATAAGCAAGTCGTCCACCTAAGGGCAAGTCGCCCACCTAAGTAAGTTGTCCACCTAGTGTACCACCTTATACTTCTCCAACACATTATGTACCATATTGGTACAAACTTTCCTATGAAATCTAACTACAACTAAAGGGAATACACTTTATATTCAACAGTTCATGACACCTTCTGCAAAGTAAATCATGTTCCGCACAAAAAGTCTGAAACGCTATCTACATTATTTTATTGACATCAAAAAAGTCTGAATGACTTAAAGAGTATGACCCAATGCAAGAAATTACATGACAGCTGATCTAAAGCCCCAACATTCTCACAGATTGCATGTACTTACTCATTTCACTTGTTAAAAAAAACTAACTTTAAACTTAAGGCTTAAGTGTTTCATTTGTACTGGGACACATCTCTTGGAATACAAAGTACTACAAACTAAATTCTATAGCTGTCTGATGTTACCCTTTGTGAAACAAAGAAGAGTGATAGACCGATTCTAACACACAAAGACTAGTCTAACATAGGTAATACAAGTTTTTACTTCCTGAGGACATGCCTCAAATCTAGAGATGTTTGTAATTTTCCTATCCCAAGCTAATTGATAAGAGAGAATTTCTTGAAACTCCAAGACAGCATGTATTTATTGTATGATTCTTTCTTCACAAAACTTTACACTTCATTGTTCTGGTTACAGTATACAGAGAGCTGCCTTGAGGATTTTTTTTCAGGACCATTATACTAAAAACTACATGAACTTTATTCCTAGTATCTATTGCACTTTTAATCAAGATTATAAATCATTATCAAAATCCTAAATAACCATCCCCAAACTTTGCTCTCCCACATGCTCAATCCGTCTCAAATATGTGTGGGCTTCCAGGTTTTTGTAGTTGGAATCAAGAGTAAAGACAGAGAAGTAGACCAAGAACTGTAAAGAAAAATGTATTAATGTATAAACTCAGGTAGGAAATGGTAGTCAGAATACTAAAGTCTAACTGAACATGGATAAAGCACTTTACTGCTCAGAATTTATAGCACTTTTTTCAGGACATTACACACACTGCGTCTTTAAATCAGATAAAAACAGATGTGTGTGTGTGTCTAGACAATAGGTGGCAGCAGAATGTAAGGAGCAGACGCTAGTTGCGACAAAATGTGATGATGATATATTGTGTGATAAAAATCTACTCCATCGGCCATCAATAAAGCTACTATCCTCAGGAGTTGGATATAGTAGGGACCACTTTTTGATAGACATTATACAGTATGGGGGCACTATATGGAGGACATAATATTGTATGAGGGACACTATATGGGGAACATTATACTCCATTGGGACCATTATACTAGATGTGGCAGTGATTGGGACAGTATACTGTGGGAGGGCATAAAACTGTTTGGGACATAAAGGGTTTGCTCACATGGCAGTCACATGTCAAAATATGGTGCTGATTTTGAGGTGGATTCCACCCTATAATAAGTACCAGATTATGCCCTGATTCTGGCTCCCATTGTTTTCAATTGAAGGACCAGAAAATGAATTGGAATCTTACATGGATGTCTGCTTCAAATTCCTCTTCTTTTTCTGCCGTATGATCCTAGCCTTAAAGGGGTTAAATACCTTTATAATACTGATGATGGAATTCAACTGGTATCCTGCACTCCTCAGAGAATGAGAGATGTATATGAAGGACCCACACGGGTTGCTGTAATCTGTATACAGCAAAGTCTTGAGGATTACGAAGAGGTTTTTTGGCAAATGTGAGATGGGCCTTTGTGTACTTTTTGGTCAGCAGCGGTTTCAGCCTTTGATCTCTCCCATGGATACCATTTTTGCCCAGTCTCTTTCTTGTTGTTGAATCATGAGCACTGACCTTAGCTGATGTAATTGAGGGCTGCAATGCTTTACATGTTCTTCTGGGTTCTTTTGTGACCTCCTAAAATGAGTCATCAATGCGCTCTTGGAGTAATTTTACAAGGGAAGATTCAACACTGCTACAAATTTTCTCCATTTGTGGATAACAGCTCTCACTCCAGATCGCTGGTGTCCCAAAGCCTTAGAAATGGCCTTGTAACCTTTTCCAGACTGATAAATGTCAATTACTTTGTTTCTCATCTGTTCTTGAATTTCTCATATGGGGACATAATGTGTTACTTTTAGCCTACTTCATGTTGAAAGTAGGTTATATTTAAGTGATGTTATGTGAGGTTGTTTGGGATAGTTTTTTCCCCTTAATAAATTAAATAATCATTTAAAAACTGCTTTTTGTATTTACTCTGGTTACCTTTGTCTGGTATTCAAATTTGTTTCATAATATGTAATATTTAAGTGTGACAAATGTGCAAAAATAAAATAAATGTATAATATACAAAATATCTCCATAGTATCTTTAAAATATGTTTTCTGATTTGTTGAAGGTCTAGCAGTTTCCCTTCTTATTTCTTTTTTTCTGTTTTTTTTTGAGAATAGTATAACTAAAACAGCTGACTATGAATATATGTATGTATTTAGATACATTTAGATACATTTTAATATAAAGTAGGTTAACCCGATCTATAGGTTCAGTTACTTATAAAATTACTAGAAATCTATTAAGTGGTAATCTTCATTTAATACTAGAAAATGTATGAAAAATAGACTTTAAAAAGATAACTGCTCATTTATTGTTGCTACAGCTATAAACAATAACATATAATTAACTATCATTAGGTAATGCAATAATACAAAGTAATAATTCTGAAATATTGTGCAATATATAAGAAGGATTGTCTTACAATATTTTAATATATATATATATATATATATATATATATATTGCATTTTATTTATCATTTCCACAGTAAATCCACATAAGCAAAAACATATTTAAAGCTTTGCAAGTACAGTATGAAATAATTAAAAATATAAATTACTATTTTACAACAGCAATTATTTATTCACAATTACTAATGCATTTCACCCATAATAAAACATTGTTATTTCAGATAAGAACAAGTCTCATATCATATAAATACAAAAAATGGAAAATTAAAGATCAAATATTAAAATTCTTCTTTTTCTTTCTTTCTTTTTTTTTTTTTTTTTAAATACCAAGTGGTAAACACAAGGGCAAGTATGGCACTGTTTTATTCATATGTATACTGTACATATGAAGGGTTTATATTAAGGTCAATGACAAGAAAATAAGTAGATCTTATATATAGTTATATTACAAATACTCATAATATTGAATGTAATGCCAATATGCAGAATGTTTTCTCTTTTTACAGCAATAAAGAGATTAAAAATAGACCTCATGGAGATCATATGCAGCCTGAAAATAAATGTACAAATATATATAATTATATAATGTCCATCATGTTAAAATTAGCTGAAACTATCCATCTTACTTAATTCTGGATAATATTATGCTGTGAAATAAAATTAAACATCAGACCCTGTCAGGCGTCCAAGTGATATGTTTTTAGAGAGGAAACTGCAACAGTTGGATCAGTCTACGATATCTGGAAACACTGGATAAGTGACATCAAATCTGCTTTTATACCGTCATTTAAAAATCCATAGAGTATGGGATTTAGACAACAGGAAACCATGCCAAGCAAGTGACAGATGCAATAAACTAATTTGAAATGTCGATTGGAAATGAGATTGGCATTAAAGTCAGTCACAAGGTGAAAGAGGTGAAGTGGCATCCAACTGACAGCAAAAGCCAAGATCAATACAGTTAGTCTACAGAAAACACGCCTAGACCTCTTCTTTATCCGAGTTATAGATTTAGATACAGAGTTAATGTTGTGTAGTTCAGAATTATCTTCCGGCTTCATCTCAAAACATATGGGAACTCCTGGTAGGTAGACGCTTGAAGGTAAAGTGTGGACACTAGTGTGGATACTAGTGGGTAGAGTGTGGCTCCTCTCTGTGGTAGATGTCTCTGGAATGTCACCAGTGTTACTCTCTTGGTGCCTTCTTAGTATTGCTGGGACAACACTTGCTGTTTTTTTGCTGTAACATTTTCTATGTTTCCGTACACAAGAATAACTCCACTTTCGGCTGCTACAAATTTCCACCTCAGATTGATTTGATTTTGGTTGTTGAAGAGTCAAATTGATCATCTCATTTTCTTCGACTTTCACATCTTTGTTTGGTAATCTTGAACTTATGCTTCTGCAAACACTTGTATGGCTAATTGTTAGACAAGACAATGGCAAAATATACTGTACAAGTAGTAAAGAAATGGTGAAAGCAATTCTGTAGGAATCAGATGGCCATGACTCAATACACAGATATCTATTCATCAATGGCTCCAAATTAAAAGCTTCTCTCAAATTTATAATTTTATGAAAGACTGGTAAAGGGGAACATATGGTGAAACCAAGAGTCCAGACCGTAGCAATCAAAAAGTTTCCATGGTTTGCAGTTAAATTGGTTGAAAGAGGATGTTTTATCATGTGGTACCTCACCAAGGCAATAGACATCAGCATCAGAGTAGAAATGAGAACAGAGACACACTGGAGAAAGGGCACAACATGACACATGACTTCACCAAAGATCCACTGGTCTAGCAAGACACATGTCAGGGTAAATGGTGAGCAGAACAAGACAACTAAAATATCGGAAAAGGCTAAGTTTCCAATGAGGTAGTTAATTATGGTTTTCTGCTTGCGTTTTCTGAAAATAGCCAGAAGAATTAGGAGATTTCCCATAAATCCAAGCAGGCTTACAAATGTATAAAGCCCAATTAGAAAGTATCGTATGTCGTCCACACTGCTATTGTAATCCTCCCAAGCAGGAAAATTGGTAGCTGATGTTGCAAAGGTGCTGTTTTCGTCTTTCATAACAGTTCTGTTATTAAAGTCTTTTATGTCCAAATCCATTTCACAGTCCTAAGGCACAAAGAAAAGTAATTATTAAGGAACCCATGTAAAAAAAACACAGGCTTTTAAAACCTGAAGAATTATTTATTGGTTACTGGTTCTAAAGTTACAAATGTCCACTTTTAATAAGATACACAGACACACAGACTAATTATAAATGGACAGCTACACATGCATTAATATTCCAAGTTGTTAGAAAGGACAAAGCAACACATACAAAAGGTAAGCACACCCATAGTTACACATACTAAAAATCTTCATTACATCACAAATACACTACACAGATTAAAAAAAAAAGCTGTTAAAAACGTGCCAAAGACAGGAATCTAACTTGTTGTAGTACTAGCCTACAGTCATGGCCAAAAGTTTTGAGAATGATACAAATATTAATTTTTACAAAGTCTACTGCTTCAGTTTTTCTAATGGCAATTTGCATATACTCCAGAATGTTATAAAGAGTGATCAGCTTAACAGCAATTACTTGCAAAGTCAATATTTGCCTAGAAAATGAACTTTATCCCCCAAAACACATTTTCAACATCATTGCAGCCCTGCCTTAAAAGGACCACCTAACATCGTTTCAGTGATTGCTCCATTAACACAGGTGTGGGTGTTGATGAGGACATGGCTGGAGATCAATCTGTCATGATTAAGTAAGAATGACACCACTGGACACTTTAAAAGGAGGCTGGTGCTTGCCATCATTGTTTCTCTTCTGTTAACCATGGTTATCTCTAAAGAAACACGTGCAGTCATCATTGCACTGCACTAAAATGGCCTAACTGGGAAGAGTATTGCAGCTAGAAAGATTGCACCTCAGTCAACAATCTATTGCATCATCAAGAACTTCAAGGAGAGAGGTTCCATTGGTGCCAAAAAGGCTCCAGGGCGCCCAAGAAAGACCAGCAAGCGGCAGGACCGTCTCTTAAAAGTGTTTCAGCTGCGGGATCGGGCTACCAGCAGTGCAGAGCTTGCTGAGGAATGGCAGCAGGCAAGTGTGAGTGCATCTGCACGCACTGTGAGGCGGAGACTCTTGGAGCAAGGCCTGGTCTCAAGGAGGACAGCAAAGAAGCCACTTCTCTCCAGAAAAAACATCAGGGACAGACTGATATTCTGCAAAAGGTACAGGGAGTGGACTGCTGAGGACTGGGGTAAAGTCATTTTCTCTGATGAATCCCCTTTTCGATTGTTTGGAACATCTGGAAAACAGCTTATTCGGAGAAGAAGAGGTGAGCGCTACCACCAGTCTTGTCTCATGCCAACTGTAAAGCATCCTGAAACCATTCATGTGTGGGGTTGCTTCTCAGCCAAGGGAATCGGCTCTCTCACAGTCTTGCCTAAAAACACAGCCATGAATAAAGAATGGTACCAGAATGTCCTCCAAGAGCAACTTCTCCCAACCGTCCAAGAGCAGTTTGGCGCTCAACAATGCCTTTTCCAGCATGATGGACCACCTTGCCATAAAGCAAAGGTGATAACTAAATGGCTCAGGGAACAAAACATAGAGATTTTGGGTCCATGGCCTGGAAACTCCACAGATCTTAATCCCATTGAGAACTTGTGGTCAATCATCAAGAGACGGGTGGACAAACAAAAACCAACAAATTCAGACAAAATTAAAGCATTGATTCTGCAAGAATGGACTGCTATCAGTCAGGATTTGGTCCAGAAGTTGATTGAGAGCATGCCAGGGAGAATTGCAGAGGTCCTGAAGAAGAAGGGTCAACACTGCAAATATTGACTTGCTGCATTAACTCATTCTAGCTGTCAAAATAAGCTTCTGTTACTCATAATATGAATGCAATTATATTTCTGTATGTGATAAAAACATCTGACAAACACACATAAAAACCAGAGGGCATCAGATCATGTGAAAATATAATATTTGTGTCATTCTCAAAACTTTTGGCCATGACTGTATACTAAAGCCACATATAAGTTCTAAAAACAAATAAACAGGCCAGTATAAAAAAAACACTAGACAAAATACATGTGATGTTATGCATAGGTGTAAAATTATCAAAAGCTGGATATGCATGTAGGGTAAATAAAGTGCATAGTGTGTATTTGGCAAAAAAAGCAAATAATGTGAAATCCCAAATTGCAAAGAGAAAAGTAATGTAATCACCTATCTGTAGCATTATCCTACTGACTACTGCAATGCTTTTGAGCTTCACAGATTAACTTTTTTCAGTTCACAATTTGGTTTATTTTCATTAATTTTATATACATGTCCAAACATTCATGCTTGCACTCCTATATATATGACATTGCCATATTAACACATGTATTTCATTTAGTGATACATTAGAATATATATATATATATATATATATATATATATATATATAGTATATATATGTATATAAATTGGTTGAAAGAGGATCAATTATATATATATATATATATATATATATATATATACTGTATATATAATTTATATGTAATTTATACATTATTATATTTTTTATAATGACTTTAACATATAACATACAGGTACAGATTTATTATACTGTGTATACGTTATTAAAATTTTCTTGGCCTTACTGTATATCAATAAACTGTAGTGCTAGAAGGATTGATTAAGAATGACAAATAGGATAAAAGGTACCTGTCACTTGCACATGCTCTTTTGGGGGCATCTGGAGCTGAAATATGCTGATATTGGGACATTACTGGCTTGTATATTTTCTAAGGGGTCATCTGTGTCTAGCACACATACTGTCATAATGATGGTGTCTGTAGTTGGCATACATTGTTATGGCTTTTGATAACTGTCAGGGGCTGTGACTAGCACCAACTTTGTCTTCTTGCTGAATATGAACATATCTTCTACTGACATATCATTATGATGGCATCTGTAACTCACACAGTGGCATTTCTGGCTTGCACACACTCCATATGAGAGACTAACAGCACAACTTTTAATAAATTAACATGTAGAAGCTGACAATTTTTTAGAGAGAGATTTCGGCTCTAATCTCAAACCTGAAAAATGCTAATTTTTAGCTAAAGTGTCTCTGTGAAAACGCATGGTTAACAAGCTTTGAAACATGCTTGACTAAGAGTACTGTGACTTTTCCTTACTTAATGACTGACACAATTTTATGGGGGCATTTATACCTGGCTTACAATTAAGGAGACACCTGTGGCTGACATACTGTGCTTTGTGGACATCTATGGCTGATGCACACTGTTATATGGACATCTGTGGCTGAACACATGCAGTTTTGGGGGCATTTGTGGTATATATATATATATATATATATATATATATATGTTAATAAATGATGTAAAAATTAGAATACTCTCAAAATTTCTAGCCTAGATACATTTCTAAGGAAGCAGTTAGTAAATCATGAAGAACGACACATATCATTAAAGGAGTCTGTCAGCAAATTGTAGGGCTGCTTTTACACTTTCCAAAAATGTCTTTTCTTATTTTGCATTGCATCCCCATTTTCATGAAAATCAGAATTTTATTGATATGCAAATTAGTTTAAAAGGGCTTTAGGGGCAGTTCTTCTCCTGCTGGGGCTTAATCCTCTGCTCTAGATAATCATCCCTACCTGCTGATCAACTCTGCCCCCATCTGTCCCAAAAGTGATATCTCCCAATTTGTCACATTTTGTCTATAGTTAGGTCATTTATCTGCAGCAGAGAGTGAAGCTCCAGCAGGAGAAGAAATGACCCTAAAGCCTTTTAAGCTATTTTACATAAGAATAAAAGGCTGATTTTCTTAAAAATAGAGATACAATGCAGAATAAGAAAGACATCTTTGGAAAGTGTAAAAGCCACTCTACAAGGTGCTGTCATTAGTTTGATACCGACTTTCCTGCTGACAGACTCCTTTTAAAGTATACATTTGAAGAAGCATCACTATAGCTTTTGCCAATAATCAGTTGCTATGCGGTTGATATATTGTATATATATATTGCTTCTTAAAGAATAATTTTTCAACTTTTCATAAATGAATGGTGCAGGTGAATGTAAGAAACTCTGTATATATATTACTTAAAGGGGTTTTCTGGGACTTGTCCTTAGGATAGCTCCGAAACCTGGGACTCTAGTGAATCATCTGAAGCAGCAGCTGTGCACCGCTTCCACTTCACAGGCCATAAAACATCACGTTCATCATTCACATGGCCTGCTTGCAGCTCACCCCCATTCAAGTGAAGTGACAAGCTGCGACATCAAGCACAACCACTATATAAATGCATGGTGCTGTGCTTTTTAAGTAGTAAAGCATTCATGTGGGCATTGCAGCCTCTTTAAACAGCTGATTGACAGGGGTTTTATTCCTTATTCCTTTACAATATTAAGAAACACTCTTCACTTAGCTTTGTTTAGATGTTACAAAGATCTTACTCTGTTCAAAGAAGGTGGTTGGAGAAGGCTTTTAGATAAGGATAAGGTCATTAATGGAAAGCAGATTTATAGTCTTATAATATATAATCCTGCAATTGTAAGGAGGGTCCCTGATGGCAAATGGCCAAAAATTTGACTTATGAATCACTGTTTTTAGACTGAGAGTCAGACTTCTCTTCTATGCTTTATTTGAAAGTGTCCAGGAACATGCATCTCTTTATTGCATTATATCTATTAAATTATCTCTAATTCTCTTTTATTGTAATGTTACTTCTGCTTTTATCCATCAGTGAGACTGATTAAAGTTTGACACCAAAATGTACAGTATATTGTTTTAAGTATTTCAAGATTTTAGCAATATCACAAATTTTTCCTAATAAGGCTTTTCTGCGCAAACTATATTGATGACCTACCCTTAGGAAAAGTCATCAACACCTGGGACCAGACTCTTACCAATCCCAGGGACCAGCCGCTCACAGAGAGCAGAGCTGGAAGCAGATAGCTCTGTTTTCTGTGTAGTGGCCATGCCGAGGCACTCATTCAGTTGTATACAGTAGAAGCTGATCTGCAGTAACAATGACCACATGACCACTATACAGAGAACAGAGCTATCTGTTCTGTTCTTGATATAGTGGATGCTGAGATCAGTTGATCAGCATAGGTTCCAGTTGTTGAACCCCTGCCAATATGATAATGATGACCTTTGTGAAGGATAGGTCATCAATATAATTTGCCCAGAAAACCCCATTAAATTGTAAAAAATCATTAATATATCATTCATGAAATACATAAAATGCATAACAAAGTAATATATTATGCTATAAATCTATTTTCACTATTTTGTAAAGCTATTTGTCTTGCCAGAATTAATGATCTTACTGTAATAACATGTTTTTAAACCTATGATGTACATTTTGTCCTTGCTTGACAATATTTATCTTGTTATTCATGATCACATTCAGTACAGTACCAATATTCTCTTCTAATGTGAAGTAGTTCTAAGATATATTTAAATACTCTTCAACAATCCTCTTCAATTTTCACAGTAACCAAGCAACATTTTAAAAGCTCAAAATTAGCTCATAAACAAAAGTATGCCTAGTGACTGTAATTTCTACAGTGGATTCGGTTATGATATCTTTGTTCAAGGTTAAGAGTCTACTAAAAATCTGCTTAAAGACACATATGACAAACCACCCTCTCATTTCCAAGTTCCACTTTTTATTCTTAAACTGAATAAGGATTTCATGCCTTTGCCATTAAAATTATATAGAAGTTTTAGATCAAGCACATGAACATCAGTTGTCCACTCTTGACAGAATGATTTTGTATACCATCCCAGAGTAAAATCTGTGAAATGCAATAGAGTTGAATTTTTTTTCTTGGATTTCCACAAAACTGATGGTAAACCTGCTGAATGTTTGTAAGCCAATGGGTTGTCACAGATGCTGGCACCATAGCCTTAGGATATCCAACAGCAAATTCAACTCCATCCAATACAGAAACTATATTTTCTATTAAAGGAATTTGCTGGTTGAAAAATACACTGTACAGTAACTCTCTATATTATGCATGATATATTTTTTTAATTTTTAACATTGAAGGTGGAATTCTAGATCCTCTGCTTTTTTGGTGCAGAAAGTGAAAAGCTGCCTCACAAAATTTCGAGATAAACGAAAGGCAATTACATGTGACACAACAACATGCTTCAAATGATATATTCAAGCTACTCATAGCTCACAGTAGAACAAAAAATTTACAGTAATCTATTGAGTGCTTCCTTTTACTAACCTTCAAAGTACCAAAGTAATTGTGGCACCAATAGTGTCAGCATGACAGCAAAGCATAACATTTACTATTCCATGCCGCTCCAACGTCCTCTGTCAGCAGATAGGAAATACCATGAGAGCATAAGTAGCTGTTGTATCTCCATATTCTAGTTACCCAAGATAAACATAATGCAGTGACAACTCTGGATGGGGAGTCTAAGGCTCTATGAAAACCTGTCAACTCTCCAAACATGGCTATTTTAATAAATAGTTGCATATTCCATGAAATATTCTCAAAGCATCTTTTCTGTATTGTGCTGTTCCTCAAGTATTTATCCTAGAAATGAATACATTGACAACTTGATATTATCAGCTGAAGGTTTCTCCCTGCCAAGTCTAACATTGTCCAATCAGTGTTGCAAGAGCCAGAGGGTCTAGGGACAAACAACCAGATTAGAGCCACTGCAGATTTGTAGCAGGTGACTCCAGCTTCTGACAACTCTGCAAATAGTTGAGTTTCTTCATACAGAGCAGCTCTACTCAGTGAGAGTCCCCCCAGGAAATCCATATCAGCCAACTTCTTACATGCAGGGATGGGTGGCACATCTTGTAGAATTGTTCCCTTCTTAAGTAATTAAAGCAAGCATACAACTTCAAGAAAATATATCAGTAAAGCAAGAGAAGCATCAAGGTCGACGTTATCCTCCTCCTTTCCCATATGACCCACCTCCCCACTTGTTTACACTTTCTTTCACCTGTTTGCATGTTCTTGATATGATTTACACAAGTAATTAAACTTCCTGTCCAAGAACTAGTATCCTCCACCTATAAATGGACATTACAAATTATCAGTTATCAGTTATGGATTGCAATATTCCATCTCAAGGTCATCTTTTCATTCCAGACATTTACTCAATGTAATCTGTTTAATAGGGGTTCCCTTCATGTTGTGTAATGTTATATATTGTTTAACAATGTTATTTCAATTAACACAGTAACTCTTAAGAAATATACAGTTATATGAAAAAGTTTGGGCACCCCTATTAATCTTAATCATTTTTAGTTCTAAATATTTGGGTGTTTGCAACAGCCATTTCAATTTGATATATCTAATAACTGATGGACACAGTAATATTTCAGGATTGAAATGAGGTTTATTGTACTAACAGAAAATGTGCAATATGCATTAAACCAAAATTTGACCGGTGCAAAAATTTGGGTACCCTTATCATTTTATTGATTTGAATACAGTAATACCTCGTACACTCGCGTTTCCGAATTTGCGAATTCACAGATTCGCGATATTTTTTTGGCAACTAACATATATAGATTTTGCTCTTTTTTTTTCAGATCTGTGAAATTTAATTAAAAAAAACACTTCGCTATTGGGTAGTAGCGTCCTGTTCGTTACGTACCCGGTAATTAGTTTCATTTTACTGTGAGTGTATAAGAAAAATGAATGAATGTATTAATATACAGTACTGTACAGTATACTTTAGTATACTGTACAGTACTGTAGGGTAAAGTTTATTGATATTTAGGGGTTAAACATTAGAAACCGGCATTGTAAGCGCTTCTAAGCGCTTGCACCAAACATTCGCGATTCCTCGCGATCCGCGACCCGCTCTGGCACCTAACCTCGCGAATGTACGAGGTATTACTGTACTCCTAACTACTTTCTACTGACTTACTGAAGCACAAAATTGGTTTTGTAACCTCACTGAGCTTTGAACTTCATAGCCAGGTGTATCCAATCATGAGAAAAGGTATTTAAGGTGGCCAATTGCAAGTTGTTCTCCTATTTGAATCTCCTCTGAAGAGTGGCATCATGGGCTCCTCAAAACAACTCTCAAATGATCTGAAAACAAAGATTGTTCAACATAGTTGTTCAGGGGAAGGATACAAAAAGTTATCTCAGAGATTTAACCTGTCAGTTTCCACTGTGAAGAACATAGTAAGGAAATGGAAGACCACAGGGACAGTTCTTGTTAAGCCCAGAAGTGGCAGGCCAAGAAAAATATCAGAAAGGCAGAGAAGAAGAATGGTGAGAACAGTCAAGGACAATCCACAGACCACCTCCAAAGAGCTGCAGCATCATTTTGCTGCAGATGGTGTCACTGTGCAGCGGTCAACAATACAGCACACTTTGCACAAGGAGAAGCTGTATGGGAGAGTGATGCGAAAGAAGCCGTTTCTGAAAGCACGCCACAAACAGAATCGCCTGAGGTATGCAAAAGCACATTTGGACAAGCCAGCTTCATTTTAGAAGAAGGTCCTGTGGACTGATGAAACAAAGATTGAGTTGTTTGGTCATACAAAAAGGCGTTATGCATGGTGTCAAAAAAACACAGCATTCCAAGAAAAACACTTGCTACCCACTGTAAAATTTGGTGGAGGTTCCATCATGCTTTGGGGCTGTGTGGCCAATGCCGGCACCGGGAATCTTGTTAAAGTTGAGGGTCGCATGGATTTAACTCAGTATCAGCAGATTCTTGAGAATAATGTACAAGAATCAGTGACGAATTTGAAGTTACGCCGGGGATGGATATTTCAGCAAGACAATGATCCAAAACACAGCTCCAAATCTACTCAGGCATTCATGCAGAGGAACAATTACAATGTTCTGGAATGGCCATCCCAATCCCCAGACCTGAATATCATTGAACGTCTGTGGGATAATTTGAAGCAGGCTGTCCATGCTCGGCGACCATCAAACTTAACTGAACTGGAATTGTTTTGTAAAAGAGGAATGGTCAAAAATACCTTCATCCAGGATCCAGGAACTGATTAAAAGCTACAGGAAGCGACTAGAGGCTGTTATTTTTGCAAAAGGAGGATCTACTAAATATTAATGTCACTTTTCTGTTGAGGTGCCCATACTTTTGCACCGGTCAAATTTTGGTTTAATGCATATTGCACATTTTCTGTTAGTACAATAAACCTCATTTCAATCCTGAAATATTACTGTGTCCATCAGTTATTAGATATATCAAATTGAAATGGCTGTTGCAAACACCCAAATATTTAGAACTAAAAATGATTAAGATTAATAGGGGTGCCCAAACTTTTTCATATGACTGTATTACCTATACTGACCAGTGTTTGATATTTTTTATTAAAACTCCCTCAATAAAAAGAGTTTTGAAAAGAATATACATCAAGCAAAGTCTTTAACTCACAAACCCCCCTCTTGGCTTGGGCTACCCCCCACAAATCTTCTCTTCCTGCTACGCACGTTTCTTCAAACCAATGAATTTACATAAATGTATCTATTTTTATATGTTATTATTCTGGCCAAAAGTAAAACTTGCCACATTTTTGGCAATCTTAAAACAGTCTTCCTGAGGAAGAAGAATCCAGTTTAAGTGCCATTGGCTAAATTGGATACAACATGCTCAGTCTTACTACACTGTATTCAGTTCTTTGTTATTTCATTTTTAATTCATTCTATACGGTATTAAACAAGCTGTCAAGATATGTTGTCAAAGATTTTTCTTCATGGTTAAAAATGGATCGATGATTGGAAGCATCAATCTCAAATTTGACCAGAGTAGGTGAAAAATGTTCAGAATTGGCAGAAAGCCAGAACATCTACAGAATATTGGAACCATTAGCAAAGCTGGCAGATGATTGCAAACACAAGCCGACAGTCATCTGCCAGCTGGATACATGGACGTACAGGAAAAGCATAACAATTTTGATTGAATCATTTACAAATATGCCAAAGCTTTTACGGCTGCACAAGGCTATTGCTATTGCCACCAGTTGCAAGGATAAATAATATATCAGAATAAGTACTATTTTTGGTATATATCAAATATGTTCTAAAGTTACTGTACATAGCACACATCATTCAATATAGACTTTGAGGCAATAACATTTTTACAACATACTGATAACTTGAAAAGTTGCAAGATTGACTAAACAGCTGACTATTGTTTTTCGCTAAAGCAGACAAAGCTGTTAAATAAAGATCTATCGAGATGCATCTTCATTCACCAGCATCAGCTATGGCTAGGTAGCCTGTATAAAATGCAGACAATTTCTAGTGGTTAAATGAGTAGTTTGCAATATACCTCTAGTTACATCACTGAATTTTGTTCACTTTGAATGTCCCTCCCCTTAATTCCATATACCACAATCCTCACTTATATAACTTTTTGACATCCAGATATCAAGAGAGAGGGTGTTACAGCAAATAGTACATTTTCTATCTCAACCTAAGTGCTTTATTTTCATCAATACTGCTCAGTACATTTTTTATAATGTCATCCATGTTTCTGAATGAGACATTGTTTGAGAGGGGAATCTTCTACATTCTCCTTGTGCTGTACTTTGAGGACATCAGAGCAGCTAGTCTCCACTCACCAGCTCAGGGACAAGTGAGAATTAGAGATGGAGCCTACAGAGGGGGAAACTGCAGGATACAAGTCATATAATGGTCAGAAATACCATGGTGTTACTTCTCATATACACGCATTGCAGTTATTCTGAAAAGTCACCAAAAGTTTGGCTTGTTTTGAAAATTTCACATAAGGTAACCTTTATTTTCTTTGCCTTCCAACATAAATAAAAAGTACTAAATACAGTGCACACAAATATGGTTACAGATGATTTCAGGCAAGAATTTTTAGAATTCCAAGCAGAGGTCACAGAAAATTGTTGATCTGGCTCAAATTCATTTTCCCCGTTGCCAATTATCTATCCTGTTTGCATTTCTTTTTACTGTTCTGTCAAAAACAAACTCGGCTGCAGAACTGTACATGATAATTTGTGAAATCTTGTTTAGATACAGTCCATTTTATTCCATTGTTTAAACTTGCAGAATAATCTACATTATCTAGGAAGTGTGCCTGGATGATGCACATGATGTCCTAATGAAAGTGCAAAAAATGACTCATTTCTCTCAACAACGGCTGCTGAGAAAATGTCCAAAACTGCTGTTCACTAACAGTTTCCTGCAACATGGAAAAGCAAACTGAACCAGTCTGAGTGATAATGAACACAATATTGCCATGTCCATAGACCTTATATAGTGATATCGTGTGACCTTACAGGTCTATGCTATTAATTTTTGGGAACACTTGGAGCTGCAGTGTGTTACAGTATAGAGAAATCCATACTAGCAATACTCCTCAAAGAGAGTATGGTATACTTATAACAAAGAAACCATTTGTCCTCATGTATGAAACACTGCCTGACTCTGCATATAATTGTAAGCACAGGAAGATTATCACCCATTGCAGACTGTTGCAGTCATCTTTGCATAATACAACCTGAATGTTGAACCTTATAAAAGTGGAGAAAAATTGCAGTGTCCAAAACTAAATACCAACGCACTGAAAATCGAAGTTTTAAGAGTTCTCATAGGTATTAGATATGGATTTCATAGGGGTGAATAGTTAACTTTCATTTTTTTCTGATGAACTTAGATAACTTTTTAGAGCTTTGCCCACTTTACCCACTGACCCTGATCTTGCTATATGAGTAAGGGGTTATTATCCAGGAACATGTCACATTTGAGATCTTTAGTAAAGAAATTTTTATTTAATACTATTAATTGCCTCATTGGAATCTATCTGGAATGTGTATCATTTAACTCCACATCTACTCTGGATATTGAGGGACAGACCCAAGGGTTTCATCTGACCCGCACTGGTCTTGGATATTAATTATATACTTATACAGTTGAGTATAACACAACAAAGCAAGGTGTTCAGTTCTGTCCAATGTAGCTGTAACATCTTTGCCCGTTCAGGCCTATGCGCCATCCTCCGCATGCTACGGTGCAGGAGGCGTATCCATTTGTGATTCTTTGCTCTTGCTGTTTTAGCACAGCTGGGTATTCGTTGCTGTGTGTCAGTTCAGCCAGTGCTATTAGTCGTCTGGTTACAATGGAGTTAAAGTTTGTAGCTATTTGATTGACATTCCTCCTTGCCAATCAAGCCTAGGGCGGATTCCCTTTATATAGTTTTCCAGCCCTCTCCTTGATGCTTGCTATTGCTTCTCTGTGTATGCTGGCTTATTATTATTTGTTGTTTATATATATTTCTGACCTTGGCTATTCCCTGTGACTAATCTTTTGGATTCTGATTCTGTACTTCGCTGCTCGACTGGTTCTGACCCTTGGCTCTCTTTACTACCCGTTCCTGTTTGTTTGTCCTGTCTGCGTTTTGTGTCTTCACTTGCATCATAGGAAGGGACTGTCACCCATTTGTCCTCTACCACATAGGGTAGTTGAGGAAAGTAGACAGGGACTGGGAGTGGGTTCAGCATTAGGACTCACTTTGTCGTTCCCCTTCCTCCTTGGTTCCAGCAGCTATTGGGTAATACCTCAATAGACAATTCCTTAACAGTAGCACTCTCTTTTCTATAGCTCTTCTATTTTGCACATTCACCTTAAAAACTTTTTACTTTTTTTGGGAAATATCAAAAACCTTGGATACATAGGGGGTTTATGAGACTAATGCTGGCATATTTTGTCACTCTATACATGATCATCAGCTTTAATAAATTAAGGAAGACTTTGGAAATGAATATACGTTAGTACAATGGCAGAGGTCTCTAAGTTGGCCAATGAAAATAACCTTCTGTGTTAGTTCCGTGGTGCAATATTATTAGCTTTGACTTAGATAAACCAGATTAATTGACTATTTTCTGACTACTCTCATGCCTGCAGGACGTATTGTGAATGTTAATATACTATAATTAATTTATCGTGGTCATGCCCACCTTTTGGCATTTGGTTTATACAGAAACTTAATTTTGGAATTGACTGGGAAAAATATTCCACAAACCACAATTCCTTGTCAGTTTAGACCTGTGGTGTTGAATGTTTTGGGTGCAGTATGGATTTTTATCACTAAATTTGGCAAGGGTATTCCTAATCTGGAGGAGGTGATTTATGCTATTGTTAAAGCATAATTTGTAGTATATATTATATTCTATGTCACAGTATACAGAAAGCACAAGAGGGTGGAATGTTCTGCAAACAAGACTGCATAGTTGATAAGGACAGACTTGGAGTCTGGGGGAGGATATCAACAGTTTTGATGTTCTCAGCAGAACTGGTATTCTCAGGAATGATAAGAAGGACATTCAGATAAGGTGAAAAGGAAACATCTGGGGTTGATGGGAAACTGAACAAATTTGTCTGGTAACGGAACCGGAAAGACCATATATGTATATTGATAACATGATTGTTATGTAACTGAGCTTGCTTTTAAAACTGTATTGAACTACGTAATA
Organism: Leptodactylus fallax; assembly: GCA_947044405.1. Lineage (NCBI taxonomy): Eukaryota > Metazoa > Chordata > Amphibia > Anura > Leptodactylidae > Leptodactylus > Leptodactylus fallax. The sequence goes on from CAMRHE010000409.1 coordinate 1,612,376, forward strand.
AAGAAGAAACTGTTCATACACGATACCTGTGTACGTCATGTTTCCCGAGCGCTCGAAACTGGTTATCTATTTAATTAGGCTTACGGTGACATCCATCCCGGGGGAGATTAACCCCCAACAGAAATTGGCGCCCAACGTGGGGCCTCGAGATTGTCTGATGTGCAGCCGATAGAGTGCCTACCCACTCACCGATCGACTTGGGGACGGGACCAGAGGACCTCAGATAGATAAAAAACAGTACTGTGTGAGGTAAGACCTTATCTTGCCAATTAGTATATCTGAGCTCCTATGTGTCTATTCTCTGTATCGATGAGTGAGGTAAGCTGCTGCATGTTTATATGACATCACGATGCCAATTGTATAGTACGGAAGAACCTAAAAGGGACATGTCACCTGTAAATGATATGGAAATTGTTTTCTTTGCTTTTTGTCTTACCTGTTTACTGTTTACTGATGTTTGCATGTTACCTGTGTTATAAGATATATAAGGCTGCAAAGAATGGGGAAAAGTTCTCTATTCTTAACCCCTAGAGTCTAGAGTTGCGGACAAAGTTCGGAACTGAGAAGCACTGAGTGATTGAAAAGTCCTTGTTTTGGAACACTAGCCTCCAGCCGTGCCTGGACGGTCAAGGTCGAATGGGACCTGAGTAGTAGCACGAAGGACTTAGTAGAATCCGCGCGAAGAAGTGCGTGTAGTGATTTGGGAGTGTTTTGATAAGGGGACACAGGCAGAAAGTTGAGCCTGTGGAAGCCATTAGGCATTGCCCTGAGCACTACTCCTGAACTTGCACAAGTAGAGTAGTTCATAGAAGACAGAAAGAGTCTGTCTGGGAGTTCTCACTAAGTAGTCATAAGTGACCCTCTATTGTCTCAAAGGTTGCCCTAGAGGAGTGAGAAGCTCACTGGCTGATTAGCTACCAGCCAAGATGGGGATGGGACCCTCTAAGATATGGTACACCCCATTTGAACTAATAGAAATAGGGGAAGGGAAAGAAGTAGCCGCACAGGTAAAAACAATCCTAAAAAGAGCAGGAATACACAAAACTGGGTTAGTAGACAGTAAATTTTGGGATCAGTGGAGATTAGATCATGCGGGATTGATTCAGGACAATAAGTTGCAAAGAGGCATATATGGAAGGAAGGAAGCAATAGAATAGAAAAAGGCAGTGCAGAGCTCCAAGAAGGAAGGTCAAAGGGGATGATAGTTCAGGAAATAATGAATCACCCCCACCTCACTCCGAGAATCAGGCTCGAAGGGAGACATCACCCTTCTCAGTATTATTGTTTAATATAACCCATCTTATCTCCCAGTTCTGTATGAAATATTACTTACTTTAACAAAACACTCAGAGAATCTGATATAGTGCAAAGAGAAAAACTGTACACCATCGGTATGATGTTTATTGGATTATGCATTATATATATATGCCAACCTGTATTTGTAATATTCATTCTGTTTATATCAATGCCAGGATTCAACTTTTATGCTTTTTGTAAAATTAAATCCGCTTTCAGGAAATGTCCCCTAAAAAGAAGAAACTAGGATATTGTGATGTTCCACAGGGGTTCAACTTTTGGTTGGAATCCAGTGAAGAAAATTCTAAAGTCTATGGGGTTTGGGAAATATTTGAAAATTGTACAAAAATAGTAATATGTAATTTTGGTGTCAGTATTAACTGCTATCTGCTTGAATTGTATTCCTGTATTCTGTTGTAGCGCTCTGCAGATGTTCTGCAGGGAATAACCAAAACATTAATTGACTGCCAAGTAGCTCCAAGGACGTTGTATCTGATGTGATGCGCACGCAGAAAATCACAAGCTGAACATGATACTGTGTTACCCAATAATGTTACATGTCAATTATTACAAAGTGAAACTTGGCTTTGGGCCTCCGGGGTCCGCAGCCTGTGTATGATGTCTATTTATGCCCAAAGGGAAAATATTTTGATAAAGGTGTTAGCCTAAGGTTAAATGGAAAAGTAAGGTACAATGACAATATATACATAATATTGTGTAATATATATGTGTAAAATATTCAAGAATAGAGAAGTTCCAGTTACAGAGATTGGTTTAAAGTAAAAGAAGATGCTGATGCAATGGAGAGGTACCAAGAAAGTGAGATAAGATAGTGAGACAACATAGAGGTTAAGAGACCACGGGTTAATAGATGGAGAATGCACGTGGCAGAAGGTGTCAGAGGAAGTGCAGGAAGGAGGGTGTAGAGAGACAGAAGGAGGTAATAAGTACTATTATCAGTGCTTTGATAGTGAGAATAATAGGGAAAAAGAGGAAAGTGATTCTAAGGAGAAGGAGTTGAAGAAAGTGATTCAGAAAAAGTGATTCAGAAAGAGCAACGAAAAGTAGTAAAATCTCCTAAGTACCCAGAGAAAACACCAGCAAACAGCAGTCTAGAAGGACCTGCAGAGATTGCGGTCAACAAAACCCTGATTGGAGAAAATTCTGTGTAGCTTGTGGAGTTCCCCAACCACACCTGCATCCTCCAAGAGCTGGTCTTTATCCTGTGGTAACATTGATGACCCGTCCGTGGTCTCTCAAGTGGACAAGGGTTGATTTAAGTCAATTGAGAACACATAAAGGATTTGGTGCCAATGTTTGTTTTGTATGCAGGAGGAAGCGCTTCAGCATCATCTTTGGTTTAAATAGACGGTTAACCAGCCGGCTGTTATCAGCTGTCCCTACTGGAACCACTTATTACAGCGCTATAGATCTTTGCAATGTTTTTTTCTTTTTTTTTTTCCTGTACCTTTGCACCCCGTTTGCCAGTATTTGTTTGCATTCACATTTAGGGGAAAACAGTACACCTGGACAGTACTACCACAAGGGGCGCAAAACAGTCCTAACCAATTCACAAGGTGTCTTACACTTATCATGAGTACTTGGTATTTTCCACATGATGATGTCATTTTGTTACAATATGTTGATGACCTTCTTCTTTGTGCTCCAGACAAACCAACCTGTGAAGCAGCGACCATCAGCCTGTTGTGTTTCCTCTACCAGAACGGCTGCAAGGCCAACAAGGACAAGTTGCAATTTTGCAAACAAAAAGTGGTGTTTCTGGGACACTGTCTCGGCCAAGGTACCAAGCACCTGTCAGATGAGAGGACCAAGGTGGTGAGAGACATGCAGGTGCCAACCTCTCATGCTCAGCTACGTACCTTTTTGGGACTGGTATCCTACTGTAGGCCATGGATCAGATCTGCATCTCTGACCATGCAACCTCTGTACGATAGCCTCTCCTCAAAACCATTCAGCCTCACATCTGAGGCCATGGATGCGTTTTACCAGCTGAAGTTGCAGATAGTCAGTGCTCCGGCCCTAGGCCTACCTGACTATCAGAAACCTTTTCAGCTCTACGTGACTGAGATGATGGGGCCCGCAACTGCAGTTCTCACACAACAACACATTACAGCTCAAGGTTAGATGCTGTAGCCAGGGGGACCCCCTCCTGTGTGCGTGTTGTCCTCTCAGTACAAGCGTTGCTTGAGAAAAGCTCAGACATTGTCCTAGATCATATACTGGTTGTGTATACACCTCATGACATCCATGCTATCCTCACACAGGTAGACAGACGTCACCTTTCTTTGGCACGGCAGTGCAAAATGGAATTTGCTCTGCAGTCCTCCTCAAACATCTCTTTTCAACGCTGTTTAACTTTGAATCCTGCAACTCTTCCTCCTGTAGGAGTTCATGGTTCAAAAGGGGGAGTGGAAGATGAGTTTATTTTTAAACTCTCTCTCTGAAGAAGAACTGTTTGACAGCCAGCATCAACATGATTGTGTGGCTCTTATGTCACAGGAAACAGTGGGATTTGACCATGTCACGGATGTGCCATTACAAAATCCTGATTATGAGATGTTTGTGGATGGCTCAAGGTATCTGACAGATGAAGGCAAATTTGTTACAGGGTATGCTGTAGTCACTGAACATGACATCATAGTCCAAGAAGCTCTTCCACCACACATGTCAGCCCAAGAAGCTGAGCTTAAAGCCCTTATGGAGGCTTGTAAGGTAGCCAAAGGTAGAACAGCTAACATATACACTGACTCCAGGTATGCTTTTGGCATTGCACGTGATTATGGTTCGATATGGAGGGCAAGGAACTTCCTAACGGCCCAGGGCAAGCCAATTAAGAATGGAGATGTGGTTAGTCGACTGATGGAGGCCATACTGCTCCCAAAGCAGCTGGCAATTGTGAAAGTCAGAGCTCACGCAAAAGGAAGGGACCCTGAAAGCTGTGGAAATGAGAGAGCTGACAGAGCAGCCAAGGCTGCAGCACTACTGGCCAGAAGGGGTCTCAACCAGGTCAGCAAAATGGACATTGACCTAGCAGATCCAAAAGGGCTGTACTCAAAGGTTACCAGTGTGGAAACTGAAAGATGGAAGAAAGCAGGTGCTACAGAAGGTGATGGTATGTGGAAAATGGGGGATCGATTATGTCTGCCCGCAGCAGTCTACCCCCAGATGGCTGGCTTGGCCCACGGTAAGGTGCATGCCTCTCGAAATGCCATGGAGTCATTAGTGGGTAAATTATGGTTTGCCCCAGGTTTTGGAAGAGCTGCTAGTAACCACGTAAAAGCATGTCACATATGTGCTCTACACAACCCAGGACAGGTAGTTAAAACACTCACCAAGTGTACACCAAAATCCCTGTACCCATTTCAGAGAATACAGATAGATTACATACAGTTGCCTAAGTCTGGAACATACGAGTATGTATTGGTCTGTGTGGATTTGTTTTCAGGATGGCCTGAGGCCTACCCTGTGAGCAAAGCAACCGCACAAGCAACTGCCAAGAAACTGATGTCTGAGCTTGTGTGTAGGTTTGGAGTGCCCGAGGTGATAGAGGTACACATTTCACAGGTGAGATAATGAAAGAAATAATGTCTGCACTAGGGATTGAACAAGCTTTCCACACACCCTACCATCCTCAGAGTTCAGGCAAAGTGGAAAGGTTGAGTGGTACACTTAAGTTGAAGATTCAGAAAGCCATGGCAGAGACAGGAAAGCCTTGGCCTGAATGCTTGTCTCTAGCCTTATATTCAGTAAGAACTACTCCTAACAGGAGGACAGGGTTGTCACCATTTGAAATATTGTTTGGAAGTGCACCCAAAACAGGATTGTACTTCCCTCAGACATTACAGCTTAATTATGACAGTGTTGCCAGCTATGTACAAGACTTGTGTAACAAACTGAAAGAAACACATAAACAAGTGTTCTCTTCTATTCCAGACCCTTCTGATTTTTTCAGGAACATATAGCTTGCAGCCTGGTGATTGGGTGGTCGTGAAAAGACATTCCAGGAAATCTCTTGAACCCAGATATGATGGTCCCTTCCAAATATTGCTGACAACTTCCACCTCAGTAAAGTTGGAGGGAAAATATACCTGGATACACGCTTCACATTGCAAGAAAGTTGAAGCGCTGAGAAGGAAATGGAATACAGTTAACCAATATGTAAAATAGGATGTTATTTTTAACCTCTTCAATGGAGAATCCATCGCAGATGGCACACAAACAGTGTGAAGGTCTTCATTGAACTTGATTAAAAATGAATTCCTAAAATGGAATTGTAAGGGTTAAAGCATAATTTGTAGTATATATTATATTCTATGTCACAGTATACAGAAAGCACAAGAGGGTGGAATGTTCTGAAAACAAGACTGCATAGTTGATAAGGACAGACTTGGAGTCTGGGGGAGGATATCAACAGTTTTGATGTTCTCAGCAGAACTGGTATTCTCAGGAATGATAAGAAGGACATTCAGATAAGGTGAAAAGGAAACATCTGGGGTTGATGGGAAACTGAACAAATTTGTCTGGTAACGGAACCGGAAAGACCATATATGTATATTGATAACATGATTGTTATGTAACTGAGCTTGCTTTTAAAACTGTATTGAACTACGTAATAAAGAAGAAACTGTTCATACACGATACCTGTGTACGTCTTGTTTCCCGAGCGCTCGAAACTGGTTATCTATTTAATTAGGCTTACGGTGACATCCATCCCGGGGGAGATTAACCCCCAACACTATGAATCAACATATGTATAATACCAGGGCCCCAGGTTGCGAAAACACAACGTTTTGCGGCAAAACCACGGCAAAAAACACAGTAACTGAAAAGTTGTTGGAGTGTATACTCTTTGAATTAATGTTGGTGGTATTTTTTTAATTCCCTACAGCTAATTTAATTTTTTTTTCTTTCTGTTGTTTTTTTGTTGTGCTTGTATTAGTGAATCTTATGTTATTCATTCATTTCAGTAATTCAGTAATACAATTCATAATCAGCGTCTTCCATGATTGTGTGTCCTACTGAACCAGACTGAGGGACCATTTTAAAGGCTTAGGAAACCTTGGCAGGTGATACACTGAATTTACAATACTGAACTTTTTTACAATATTCTAATTTTCTTAGATTTGGGTTTTCATTACCTGTAATCCATAATCAACATTTACAGAAATAAAACACTTGAAATAGAACACTCTGTGTGTAAAGAATCTAGAAAATATAGGAGGTCACTTTTTTAATTTAATTACTGAAATAAATAAACATTTCAAAGATATTCAAATTTATTGAGATGCACCTGTATGTCATTTTGGATTTTTCCAGCTACACATGCATGTATTCATGTTTTGTTTGTGTTTGGAAAAAAGGGGTGAAAAATGTAATCTAACTAACTGATTTAATATTTATATACGATAAGATCCCTTGCACAAGGTTTTATTGTGACCTCTTCCAGTTGTATACAGCTGTAGTATGGCATTGGAACCTATTACATTTCATGGTGTCACAGTATACCTTAATATAGGTATCCATACATATCACATGAAAGTTGTGTATGGGTATTTCAAAATCCTCCTGGACAGCTGGAAAAAGGCTTTCGTATGTAGGATTTCAACATTCATTTTCCTTTGCTTTCAAAGAAGATAAGCTGCCACCAGATTTGTCAGGCAGCTACTTGTTCCCTTTATCAAGGTAAAAACACCTTCATGCTGAACTGAACCAAGCATGCATGTGTATGGGGGAGTAGAGAGGACTAGCTGCTGGCCAATGAAATGTATGGCTGACTAATATTGTAAGTGTATGGCCAGCTTATGCTTTTACTCTTATACAACAGCATTTACTGTTGGATTTTGGCATGCGTCATTGGGGTATATTCTTCATTCACAGTACAGTGCCATATGGAGGTAACATATGGCAGAACATGGAGAGCCAATGGCTCTGTCTTCTATGTGCATGATACATAACAAAGGAAAAAGTACATAAGAGTGAATACTGACTTGCAATAAACTAATAATGTGACTCTGTTATTCTATACCATTGTAATATGTTTTGTTGATAAACAATTTCAGTTTACAGGGCAAACATGCTTTTATGTACATTGTCTATTAAAATGTATGGGAACTTTATAAATGTTTCTGGATTAGTATTTTATTTAAGCGTATTAAAAATATATATAATTTTACATGCATTTAATGCAAGCTGTATTGAATACAGATGATCTGTAGTAATATTCTCAGTGCTGCTTCATTGATTTCTGTGATTTGCTTTGTCAAAAAATTAGCTCCATGTTTGTTTAATAGGTATTTGGGGAATACAGTAACTGTGTACATGCAGGGGGAGAATTCCATGGGAAAGTTAATTTTGTCACTGTTCTGAGATATTATCTCTCTGAGAACGTGATTATTGTCCATTTTTATTTACTTCCTGCATTCTAAAAGCCATAATATTTTTATTTTTCTGTTCACAAAGTCATATGAGGGCTTATTTTTTGTAGGAAAAATTGTACTTCATAATGGCACAATTTAATGTTCTTTACAATGTACTAAGAAGCTGAAAAAAGGCACAATTTAATGTTCTTTACAATGTACTAGGAAACTGAAAAAAAAAAAACATTTAGAATGGGGTGGAATTGGAAAAAAAATTGCATCATTCTCTTAGAGGTTTTATCTTTACTACTTTTGTAAAGTGAAAACAGCATTCACCCTATGGGACAAATATTTTTAGAATTTAATAGTTCAGGCAGTTTTGGACCTGGGGATGCCTAATGTGTTTTTGTTTATTTTTGCTTGTTTATATCTATATTGTGACCTAGGGAAAGAGGGGTAATTTGAACTTTTATATTTTTTAATATACTTTTCAAAGTTTTATATTTTTTAGACTCCCTAGAGGGCTCTAATCTGCGATCTTTCGATTGCTTGTGCTGTAGACTGCAATACAACTGGCAAATTTCTTATGTAACTATTGAAGTCTGCTACAGGCAGGCTTCAATAATTACATTACTGTGGCAGGCCTAGGAGCCTTCAAATACTCCAGGCTGCTGTGGTAATGGGGTGGCTCCTGCCATCGCAGCACAGGAGAGCTGCCCTATTACTGATCTATCAAGTAGAAGCAACCACCCAGATGCTATGGTCACATTTGACCTCAGCAACTGAGTGATTAAATGCCCATGATCATAGTCATCTCTGATCACAGGCAGTACTGCTGGGTCCCTGCTGTGTAAAGTCCCCTAGGGGGACAAAAGAATTGTATAAAAAAAAAAAAAAAAAAAAATAGAAACACACCTTTTTTTGTCTCAGATTTTGCTGCGTTTTTATGAGCCAAAGCCAAGAATTGCTACAAAAGGAATGGGAAATATATAGGTAGTACTTTTACCCTCTGCTAAATCCACTCCTGACTTTGGCTCAAAAAGCCGCAGCAAAATCTGCAACAAAAAAAGCTGCGTTTCTGCAACATGGGGCCTCAGCCTTAGTTGAACACATAAATAACCCCCATCAAAAAATGTTTACTAAATAATAAAATATAAAAAAATAAAAACATAACATACATATTGGGTATTGCCGCTTCAATAAGGTCCGAGCAATGCAAATGTAATATTATTTTACCAACATATTGAACGGCTTAAAAAAAAGGAAAAAAGCAGACTTTCTGCTTACATTATACCTTTAGAGAAAACGTCGGCGTTTCCGTAGGTATAATTGACATGTGATTTCCAAAACTGCAACGTGGTTTTTACGCCACATGAGGCCCCGGCCACAAAAAAGGATTTTGCTTTGCAAAAGTAGTAAAGCTTAAAAAATTACCTAAACAAGTATGATAACAATTTAATCATATTAAACCAGTGAATACATTCCAGAAAGAATTAATTAAAGTTAACTAATGGGGTATATCTACCCCAAAATAGTGTCATTATACAATGCCACTTGTCTCTCAAAAAAGCATGTCCTCATACAGTCACATTGACTGAAAATAAAACATCTATAGGGCTTAGATTGCAAGGCCTAGAAGAGGCTGGTTACTAAAAGGTTAAAAGAAGTTCATTGTCCATATACAGCTATTAGCATGTAGGACAATAGATAAACATTTATTAAACATATCTTTCCTGTGCTTCAGTGATATGACTGTTTTCAGAAATAAAGCTTTTATTCTTCATGCAAATAAGCTAAATGGTGCACCAGGGGCGTGCCACAACATTGCCCTACACTACTGTAATAGCTGCAAATGGACAAATACAAGCAGTGATAAAATTGTATTACAGAATTACTGATATTTCAATTCTATATTGTATAAACATATGTTCACCACTATAAAGCGTTTTTTTATCTCAGTTTAACAGCTGTTTTGATAAATATATGATACCATATTGTCTAATTGCTAAGTATAATTTATAGCCCCTTGAAGTCAATAATTTAATATCACTTCCCTATTTGTTGAAAGATTAGGCCTGACACCTGAGCAGCTAAAAGAAACACACAGCAGCAAGCTAACATATGCTACAAATATTTACAGTCAAATACTTTTCACACCATGGTGATGTGATCATTTGTACAGATTGTATAACTAAAATGCATGAAGAATATAATGAAAGAATGAGCAGAACAGCAGTTATTAGATATAGGGCATAAAATACCAAATGTGGCTAGTTATGGGCACATGCATGTCTTTTTTAAGTATATTAGTAACTATTCTCCATCCAGTGCTAATGCAACATGCTGCACTCCTATGGCTCAGAGGCAGCTTGCGGCATCAGGACCTCCATCTCACTGATGAATATACATATATTATTTTTGCCAGAATGGTCATGTGATTAGGGATTTTTTGAGGTTTGAAGCAAATGTCTGAAAAGAGAACTAATGAGAAATCTTCAATTCCAGAGTGGCTACATTTCAGATGCAGCAGTGTTTAACATTACAAATGATGCGTTAAGTACACTGTGCCATAGAGGGTTAACTTGACTTTTTCAATAGATTTCAATGATTTTTGATGGCTTTGGTGCAGTGTGTTAACAATGTACCACTAAACTATGCCACATAGCTTGATTGTTTGGAGAACAAATCAGAGTAAACACATAAGCCATTTCTATCGGAGTCCCATTAGACAAGGAAACAATGACAAATGTCAAACATTTGTAATGCTCTTTTCTCACAAAGGGTCTCAAAGCACAGGGAGCATTGTGGAGTAGGATAGTTAGTGGCCCACAAGGGTCAGATGTTTTACCTATCAGTATATTTTTACCATGTGGGAGGAAACTTGGAGGAAATTCGCACAAACACGAGGGGAACATACACACTCCAATACTTGCCACACTTATCAGGAGGGCTTTAAACTAGAAGAGGAGGGGATGGGAAGTAAAAAGGAAGACAAGAACATGCAGCTAAAGGATATACTAAACAAGGTTACTAGATGTGGTAATGAGGACCCAAGACAGGATACTCAGAATAAAATTAAGAAAAAGGAAGTATCAGAGCGTAATCTGAAATGTTTTTACACAAACGCGCAAAGCTTGGGAAATAAACAGAGAAAATTAGAGCTGATAATACAGAAGGAAAAATATGATGTCATTGGTATTACAGAAACTTGGTGGAACAATAAGCATGATTGGAATATACAGATGGAAGGATACAACTTATTCAAAAAAAATAGGACTAATAAAAGAGGGGGAGGAGTTGCATTGTATGTTAAAAAAGATCACATTTCCACAGAAATCACAGTTTTACAAAATGATAACTTATTGGAAAATATTTGGGTAACAATTCAGGGGAAAAACAATGATAAGGACATCATAATAGATGTTTATTATAGACCACCAGGACAGACAGAAGACATGGATGAGATTTTTTCACAGCAAATGACCACGCTTTCGAAGAAATTTGAAATTGTTATCATGGGAGACTTTAATTACCCAGATATTCATTGGGAAACTCACACAGCTACGAGTAAAAGCTCTATCAAATTTTTATCCTCTCTAGCAGACAACTTCATTGCCCAGTTAGTAGAAAAAAACACGAGAGGAACATCCATTCTGGACCTAGTTTTAACTAACAAGGAGGACATGGTTAAGGAATTAAGGGTAGCAGGGACATTGGGATTCAGCGACCATGCTATACTCGAGTTTGGGGTTGTAAGAAGAAGAAGACCTGAGAAGACAAAGACTAGAAGGCTCAATTTTAGTAGGGAAGATTTTAGGGGCCTAAAGGTAAGGGTTAGTAGAATTCCATGGCGAAAAATACTTAAGCACAAAAATGCACATGCACAAAAATTTTCCGTAGGGAAATCATTAATGCACAGGATCTAACAATACCTAGAAGCAAGAAAAATGGGAATCACCTAAAAACTCCAGGATGGATGACCAAAAAATTACATAACCTACTAAAAAAGAAAAAGGAAACATACAACAAGTGGAAGATGGGAGCTATATCTAAGGGAGAGTATACAGCAGTTTGCAGACTCTGCAAGATAAGCATTAAAAAAGCTAAGGCTGAATACGAATTGAAGCTTGCAAAAGAAGTTAAGAGTAAGGTAAAAGGTTTTTGGGGATATGTTAAGAGCAAAAGAAAAGTGAAGGAAACCATTGGAGCCCTGAAGAACGAAAAGGGTGAAAAAGTTAACATGGTGGATCAGCAGGTGGAGTTACTAAATTCATATTTTGTATCCGTCTTCTCCCAAGAAATGGATGGAAATATCAACATTACTCGTGATAGTGATGAGGGGAAAGAGGACTCCAAGCTGATTATAAGTGAAGGTTTGGTAAGAGAACATTTAGCTAAGATTAAGGAAACCAAGTCCCCAGGACCGGATGATTTACACCCTAGAGTTTTAAAAGAATTAGCAGAGGAAATAACAGAACCCCTTGCAATAATCTTTAATAAGTCATGGGAAACAGGAGTGGTCCCTCTAGATTGGAAAAGGGCAAATGTGGTCCCCATCTACAAAAAGGGGAATAGGGACGACCCAGGAAATTATAGGCCGGTAAGTCTGACCTCGATAGTAGGAAAAATCTTTGAACAAATCGTTAAAGAACATTTAATTAGGTACCTGGATGGGAAGGCTTTAATTAATCAGAGCCAGCACGGCTTTATGCCTAATAAATCTTGTCAGACTAATCTTATTTCCTTCTATAATAAAGTCACTGAATGATTGGACCAGGGGAATGCAGTGGACATAGTATATCTTGACTTTAGTAAGGCCTTTGATAAAGTATCACATAACATTCTTATTGAAAAAATGATCAAGTATGGCTTTGATAAAATATCAGTGAGGTGGGTTCACAATTGGCTAAATGATCGGTCACAACGAGTAATTCTAAATGGCTAAACATCAAACTGGAAGAAAGTAAAAAGTGGGGTGCCGCAGGGCTCTGTCCTGGGCCCAGTACTTTTTAATATTTTTATAAATGATCTGGATGATGGGATTAATGGGGAACTAATAAAATTTGCAGATGATACAAAGATAGGAGGAATGGCCAACACTAGAGAGGAGAGAGAGTGCATCCAAAAGGACTTAGACACACTGGAACAATGGGCTGAGGTGAACAAAATGGTATTCAACAGGGACAAATGCAAAGTTCTACATCTGGGTAACAGAAATGCAAGAAGCATATATAGTATGGGAGGAATAGTACTAAGTGAGAGTACAGGGGAAAAGGATCTGGGCATAATAATAGATCACAAATTCAACATGAGTCAACAGTGCGGTGCGGTGGCTAAAAAGGCTAATAAAATTCCAGGATGTATCAAGACGAGCATTGAAGCTAGATCAAGAGAGGTAATTATTCCGCTGTACTCTGCCCTGGTCAGACCCCACCTGGAATACTGTGTACAGTTCTGGGCGCCCCAGTTTAAGAAAGACATCGATTTATTGGAGCAGGTCCAGAGAAGAGCAACCAAAATGGTGGAAGGTCTACAAACCATGTCCTACGAAGAAAGGCTAAAAGAATTGGGACTGCTTAGTTTGCAGAAGAGAAGGCTAAGGGGAGACTTAATAGCGGTATTTAAATATCTGAAAGGTTGTCACAGTGCAGAGGGATCTACCCTATTCTCATTAGCAGAAGGAAGCACGAGAAGTAATGGGATGAAACTAAGGGGAAGGAGATTCAGATTAGACATTAGGAAAAACTTTCTAACAGTAAGGGTAGTGAGGGAGTGGAATAGGCTGCCACGGGAGGTGGTGAGTTCTTCATCAATTGAAATCTTCAAGCGGAATCTGGATAGGTATATAGCTGGGATGATCTAGGAATTCCTGCTTTTGCAGGGGGTTGGACTCGATGGCCCTTGAGGTCCCTTCCAACTCAAACAAACAAAGAAACAAAGAAACAGATTTTGGTCAGATTTGAACCCAGGACCCCAGTGCTGAATGGGGTTACCATGCATGTTGATCTTATGCATTTTGGCCATTGCATAACTAGGTAGTAAACTACAGTATGCTTCTAGTTACAATATAAACAAGCTGGGAACTGGGAACTAGTAGATGAGGTGAAAAATTGTGCACAAAGAACCAGAAAAAAAAAACAGAAACATTCAGAAACGTAAATAAACTTACATTATTTGCAATAATTGTTCCTTGTTTGTTCTTTCTGATAATGTGAATCAAGTAACTGTTAGGAGTTTTATTGTATTATTGCTAGTACTTTATTTCTTTAACAAATAACAATTTTATGTTGAGGGGTCCTTAATATGTATTATTGGTGGGGAAACAGACAACCGCCCTGCCTGTGCTTGGATTAATGCTTTAAATACTTTTAAAAACATTAATATCATAACTTCATCACCATTATTTTTCATGCTTCTCATAGAAACCATCCATTAAATAGCAAATACAGTACAGTACACTTTCTGTAATTGCTGCTTCACTGACCTACAGTACACCAGCACTTTTCCTGCCACTCATTCTACTAGAAGTGGAAAGTGCAAAAGTGAAGGAGGCAGAAGTGGTTTGCTATAAATATACAAAGCAGCTAATTATTCAGCGTAACAAGCGATTTCTGTCTACAATTTGTTACTTTGATCTCTCACCAGTCTGATCCATTAGCCCACGTATAAAGGATTAGTCTTTTACTCTATTTCAGCTTCCAAGAAACATGGAAACAAAAATTAGATAAATCTTATCATCAAGTACCAATGCACAAATCCAAAAGCCACATACAATATTATGCTTTAAAGTATAATGAATATAATGGTTATTCCACCATTCCTATAAATGCGCTAAAAATCTTAATGTCTACAATTTAGTCATTTATTTCCTTTTATAGGCTAATAGTGACTGTATCCCTGTACATTTTGAAATCACTTTTACTGCCAGAATTTCAGCGCAATATGCAGCACCATACAAAGTGTTTAAACTTGATGTGCAGATACTTACTGCACACACATTTATTATATAATCTAATTATATAAAATTTAGTTATTCAAAGCTCAGAATCCCGCCCCTTGCCTGCCTGACACTGCCCACCTGACAGTACAGAGTCTAAATTGCTTATGAGGCATCAAAACTAACTGCACTGATTGCTCAGGAATAAAGATGAGCTAACCAGTTCGGAATCAAACCAGATCCGACCCGAATTTTCCACAAATTTCATGTTCATCTGAACACGAACTTTGGGGGTTCATAAGCCACAAACTGGAAGTGAAATTATTATTTTCTTGGGTCCCTTAAGACCCCAGAGTATATTAGGTGGTTGTCCAGGGGAGGTGTAAAAAATAGCAAACATTTATTTCTCACCTCCCCTCACCTCTTCTGGGGCTCCTTATGGTGTCCGGCGCTCTCTCTCTGTCTTCTTCTGTCCTCTTCCAGCCTTTGGGATGACGTCATGTGCCCTGTGTCAGGAGGCCCAATCACAGGCCTCAGAGGTGATCCTGAGTACATGACGTTACCCAGGAAGCTAGAAGAAGGCCAACAGAGAGTGCTGAAAGCCATGAGGAAGCCCTAAAGAATTGGGGAACGGTGAGTATAAATGTTTATTTTTTATACCTCACCTGGGCCTCCACCTATTATACTATGGGGTCTGAAAAGACCCCAGAGTATAATAATTTAGTTTATGGTTCTATCCGAACAAGTTTGGACTGAAATGAACTGGTGGGGTTGACCCGTATCATTATTATTCCTCTCAATGCCGTCCTAAATAGCTGCCTACTCCACCTACCCCTTTTTCATGTCTAGCAATCCATTGTTATTGCCAGGGGACGGTGTATTTGCTCATTTATTTAATCTGTTTGAAGAATTACCTAACTGAACATATAATACAGTTAATATACTGAAATGTTTTAGAGTATTCCAGAGGCGTAGCTAGGGGTTTAGCACAGGGGGGGCGAACATGTCCAAGTGGGCCCCCTATTTGGACATGTTTGTATACCGATACTATCAGTATACGGTGAGCGTATAGTGGTATATAGCGGGCTCTGCAGACGATTTAGGTGAATACAGGGCAGTAGCATTTTGTGACTTATCGGTGACGTCTCTGACTAATCGTTCACATTCCCTGTCTCTTTTATCTGGACCGCCATGACCACTTCTTCCAGTCTCTGTAAAGTTTGCAACACAGACATCTTTGGCTCCTCACTTTTCCAGGCACCTGACCCACATTGTCCTCACCTACACAAAGCCCCCATCCTGCTGCTACCCCAATTATAAAATATATAATATAACCCCCCATAATGAATAATACCCCCAAGTGCATCTTTAAACTAATAACTTCCCTTTGCACCCCTTTAAGAGGACCTTTCATGTCCTCATGTATATGAGGTTTTACATACCGCTAGAAAGCCGACAGTGCGCTGAATTCAACACACTGCCGGCTTTCCCGTTATATGCCCCGGGGCTGGAGATATCGGGGGTCTAAATTTCACCGTTCACTGTCAGAAGGGCGTTCCTGACTGTCTAGTTGCGCTGTGAGGAATGCCCTCCCTTACAGTACCCGTCCATAGAATTGTACTGGGGTGTACTCAGCCCAGTGATGACGCTGAGCTGTGAGGAACGCCCCCCCTAGTACAAGTCTATGGACGAGCACAGTCAGGGAGGGCGTTCCTCGCAGCGCAGCTAGACAGTCAGGAATGCCCTTCTGACGGTGAACGGTGAAATTTAGACCCCCGATATCTCCAGCCCCGGGGCATATAACGGGAAAGCCGTCAGTTTGCTGAATTTCTAGCAGTATGTAAAACCGCATATACATGAGGATGTGAAAGGTCCTCTTTAAATAATTTGCCCCTTATTAATAATGCCCCAGATGTTTCCTAATTAAATAATTTGCCCCTTATTAATAATGCCCCAGATGTTTCCTAATTAAAAAGCAAAAAAAAAGGGAAAAAAAAATTTTGGGGGGTCCAATACCCGGGACCTTCAAGGAACAACTGTTTGAATGACCCATGGTACCTGTGTAAGCGCCGTGACCCCTTCTCTGTTTACACAGTGTCATTCATCTCATAGCGGCCATGTGATGTAACTACAGCCTCGTCCTATACACATCTATGTGACAAGACTGGAATGACATCACACGATCACTATAAACAGACAGTGTATGATATAAACAGGCGCCATAGAACTCCATACAGCTGATCAGCGGGGAATCACTTATCTCTTATTGATGTTTTATTCTGAGGATAGATCATCAATAAAAATGAGCTGGAAAACGCCTTAATGCTAAGGCCCCACGTGGCGTACCGCAGCAAAAAAGAACTGCGGGAAAAACCGCGGCGGCGATGCATCGCGGTTCTTCCAGCAGCATTTTGCACAGAAAGTTCGCAGAGGTTTCCTCTGCAGACTTTCTGCTTCAATTATATCTATAGGGAAACCGCCCGCATTTCTGTAGGTATAATTGACATGCTGCGATTTCCAAAACACCGACTGTTTTGGAAATCGTAGATTATCCGCTGTGCATATTATACTGCAAAGTAGGGATGGGGCCCCATGTGGCGAAAACCCACTGAAAAAAACCACAACATTCTAGCAAATCCCATCCACACACTGCGGAAAATTACGTGCAGCAGACACATTGCGATTTCCAAAACCGTTCCGGTTTTGGAAATTGCAGCATGTCAGTTATACCTACAGAAACACTGGCGGTTTCCATATAGGTGTATTGAAAACAAAGTCCACAGGGGAAACCTCTGCGGACCTTCTGTGAAAAGCGCTGTGGGAAAAAACACGTTACCGCCGCGGTTTTTCCTGTAGCGCTTTTTTTGCTGCAGCCCACTATGTGGGGCCTTAGTCTTAATAAGGTGCAAGTGCAACTTTAATTAAATTAATTGACCCTCATATTATGCCCCTGATTCCCCCTGACATAAATACTGCACCTCTAATGACCCCTTATATCAATGACACCCCCTTATGTTCATAATGCCTCCTAATATAAATGATGCCCCCTAATAACCCTTATATAAATGACCTCCCCCCTTGTATTCCTAATACCCCCTAATAACCCTTATATAAATGACCTCCCCCTTGTATTCATAATACCTCCTAATAACCCTTATATAAATGACCCCCCATCGTCATAATGCCCCCTAATTAATGCTCCCTTTATAGTTATATTCCCCCTCCTAACCACCCCTTATTCTATTAATATACCCACAAAAAAAAAGTCATACTCACCTGCGATGCTGACGAATGGAGCTGCCGCCGCTTCCTCCCGGTCCACGCGCATGACGTCTGTGTCTGAGCGCGGGCGGCGCGATGTTGTGACGTCATCGCGCCGCCCGTGCTGAGAAGCAGACATCGGTCTGTAGTCTCGGAGTCTTGTAAACCGCAGGCCTGTATTGGCTTGCGGTTTACAAGACAGTTAAGCACCAGGAAGCATTGTAACTAGATCGGTGTCTGCAGACACCGATCTAGTTAGAAATAAAGGATGTATTAATTGCGGCCCCGGGGTGGGCCCCAAAAATTCAGTGGGCCCGGGGCAGCCGCCCCTCTGCCCCCCGCTAGCTACGCCTCTGGAGTATTCAGAAGTCTTAAAATGTTTCAGAATTTTGCTCAATAAATCTCATCCAAAGTTTGAACAAAGACCAAACTTATATAACAACGTGCCAATGCATGCCTCATGGCAGTAGCTAGTTAGTAGTAGGGAAAGAGCAGTGCTCACAAAGTGGCACACCATCCTATACAGCATTTAATAACTCAAACTGTTGAGCCCTAATGGGTGACAGAATCTGCACGAGAGATACACTGGACTGTGAGTTATGCACATCTTCTCATCCCTTTTCATAAAAAAAGTATATATATATATATATATATATATATATATATATATATATTCGACAATCAGAAAGCTCTCCTGATTGATGGAGGAGGTGGTAACACACACAAAATACGAGTTTAGCCCTCCCTCTCTTTGGAGTGATCTACAGTTTATATAGGACAAGAAGAATCTATTCTTCTCCTGCTCTGCTTGTGATTGGTCAGTGCACTTCCCAGTGGATCTCATGCTATATAACAGCCAATAAATGATTTGTATGAGGACTCCAGCTAGGAGTCAAGTTTCACAGCTGAGATTCTTACTATATGTTTAACCCCTTCATGCAAAATCACATATAGTACATGTATATAAGGGAATGCAGGTAATTAGCACATGCCCACATACATGTACGTGATCTTGATCGAGCGGGCTCAGCAGCAGAGCCCATGCTATCATCGCAGAAACCCGGCTGCAACAGACGGGAGGGTGATAACATCGATTTCAGCTGTTTAACCCTTAAGATACAGCAGTCAATAGTGACTGCGGCATTATAGGTGTTTGTCAGTGTAATTGACACAGCCCCTCACCTCCCCGCAATGCGATTTTGAGGCGCTGATGGGTTGCTATGGCAACCAGGGGACCTAATAATGGCTCCAGTAGCTGCTATCATAGACTTTCTATAAGGACCTACTAGAGGCTTGTCCCAATAGAATGCCTGTTACAATTCAGTCACAGACACAATACACTGCAATACACTACTATTATTAGTTGCTCCTTAATAATGTGATAAGGTCAGTATAAACACATAATAAAAATAAATGGCATCCTCTCTGATTTCCAGTTTTGGTCAGATTCAGAGTTTATTCTGGCACCCATGTCTGACTATAGGCTTGTTCTTTTGAAAGCAGAAAACAGTCACTGCTTCAAATCAGTTCATACCCATTTGGCTTCTGTCTGACATTGGTTGTACTATTACATACTGTACTTCACACTGTCTTTTTTCTATATGCTCATAACTGGCAGGAAGGTTCACAACTAGAGAAAAAGACTAGCATAGTGCCCAGTAAAAGAACTTTTTATATCTGAATTTAAACCAGACAATAGATTCTTTTACAACAGAAATAAAAACTGATCACTGAAAATGGAAACTCAGAGAATTATATATCCTGTAGTAAAGGTGCCATGCTTTAAGATTATTGTGGTTTATAGTTCCTTAAAGGGATTGCCTCTAAAATAAAAAATAAAGTTATATTCAAGCAAATATAACATTAGAATAATTGTTGAATAGCTCAGAATCTCCCTGCATTCTGTAAGTTTACCCTGCAGTAGAAATTCATAAGGTTTCAGTGATATTAAATGTTCCATAGAACTTGCTTTTGTGTGTATTGTAACTTTTGGATTTACTCACTTGAGCATGGTTGAGAAATACACCAGTTCTGATAGCTATAGTTTTTGGATGAATGATTCATACACTAATAAATTAATATTTAAAAAATAATTTTTTATTGGACCAAAACCAACAAATATGCTGGTCATCTTTATGACAAACAATGTTTTTGTCACCAGTCTGTTGTTTTTCATCCATGTTTACTGCCTTCATACTATTAATGTGCTGAACACAAATTCATACCCCTGACATATATCTTATTTTCTTAACTAGGAATTATTAGAGTGCTTGATTGATTATTACAGATTTAATAATACTTCCAAACACTTTAAGACTAAGGCCCCATGTTGTGCAAAAGCTGCTTTTTTTTTTTTTTTTTTTTTTTTTTTTTGGTGCGTTTTTTTCAACCAAAATCAAGAGTTGGAGCAACAAAATCTACAATGCAGCAAAATCCACAATAAAAAAAGCAGCTTTTCCACAATGAGGGGCCTTAACCTGAGGCTGGGGCTCCATGTAGTGTAAATGCCATTATTTTACAGTACCTGCAAAGTGGATGGGATTAGCCAGAATCCACACTGGGGTTAGCCACACTGCAGAAAAATATCCGCAGCGGAAATGCTGCAATTTCAAAAACTTGTCCAAAACTGTATGGGGTTTAAAGGGATATCCCCATGAACATGACTATACATAAATTCATAGACAATGAAAATTTATACATTATTTGAAAATATAATAAATTAAACAATTTGCAGAGTTTCAAAGATTTTCTCTAATAATTTTAGTGGAGACAGTTTGTTGTCTTTATTGGTTGTCAACAGATATGACCACAAATGCAGAAACAAATTCAGCTACACTAAGGAAATCATGGCTAGATTTCAGACCATAGAAAGTTCCTCTATTCATGACCATATCCATTGGCAACTGATCAAAACAAAAAACTGTCACCACGAAGATGGTTAAAGGAAACCTTTAAAGCTCTGCAAAATTTTGAATTACTTATATTTGCAAAAATTTTAAACTTTTCATGATATTCAAATCTAATTATAGTTATGTTCGTGGAAATACACCTTTAGGCTGGGACCCAACGTGGCGTAAACGCCACGGCTTGGTCACAGCAGAAGCGCCGCAGAAAAAACACAGCATTTTTCAGTCACTGCAAGGTGGATGGAATTCTAGTAAATTCTATCCACACCTTGCAGAAAAATATGTGCAGTGGACATGCTGCAATTTCTAAAAACGTTGCGGTTTTGGAAATCGCAGTACGTCAATTATGCCAGTACGTCATTATATAAGTATAATGGAAGCAGAAAGTCCGATGACATTTGCCTGTTAACGAGCTGTGCACCAGTGTTTTAATTATATGACTATGGACTATATATCACATGAATGGCAACAAGCAGAGATCTAAAAAAACATGAGGAATTGGTACAGAAAGTGTATTGGAAAATTGTACAGCTTTTTATTAAACAAACAATAACATTTGTCTCTAAATAGTGGTCTTAAAATGGACAACAACTTTAAGCATAGCAGAAGAATAACGTGTTCATGGGCATGACACACAAAAGTCTATTGGTCACTATTAGGTAACCTAAGAATTTAAATTTAAATTGGTGCAACTGCAGAAATAAGAAAATGGTGTTGTTTAAGACTTTTTTTTTTTTTAGATTTTCTTGGTTTTGTCTGAAATGTTCTTGTAAGAAAGGCAGAGGCATTGTTTAACTATACGAGTTCATCTATAACATCCACAGCAATTCATAGTAAATTTATTTGGTGGTGTTTTAACATGGCTATTCATATAAACACAAAATGTTAAATATTCAAAATACCCAATAAAATAGGCACAATAACTTGTTAATATTTTCTTTAGCTTACTTGTCACCTTTGCTGTGTAGACTGGGACAAAGTCAGCAGAGCACACAGGATTTAATGATATACTGCTCAAAGCCAAATTGCAACACTACGTAGAGATGTAGCAAGGTTTAACTTGACCCATTGACTTTATATGTCTGGGCGGTTGGCAAATATCTCCGCAAGGATGTACCTGTATGTCCTTGCAGAGTTAGCAGTTGCTTGAGATCATGCAGCTGCAGGAGTGGGGAAATAGCTGTTATGTTTAATCAAAGTTTATTAAAGATTTTTAAGTACAATGGAAAAAGGACAAAAACAGTGCGAGCAAACAAATGGCGTGAAGGCATGCAGGTCCCTCCTGTAAACAAGAAGCTTGAGGTAAAACCCAAGCTAACGCTGTGGAGCACAATACAATAACAGAGGATCAGAAGGCCCAGATATACAGGAAAACAACATCTTAAAGGTAATGGGAGAAGAACAAACAGACTAAGGAACACACAATGGGAACTGTGATAATGAAAACACATACTGGAGAGACAGAGGGAGGGTGTGGGGGGTAACAGTGGGAGGGTAGAACAACCAGTGGGAAATAGCTGTCAGTGACAGATATCCCAAAGAAAAGGCAGGAATAGTTTAGTACTGTCTCTGCCTTCCCAATCACTGTATATGTAGTACTCAATGCATGCTGGGTGTGCAGCTATGGGAGCTAACATGATGCAACTTCCCCTGCCTGGCCTGGTGGCCATGTGATCCACCAGGTGCCAGAAACTGCAGGAGCTGCTGGGTCTACATAGTATATTAGGCGGCTGTATTCCTCCTATAACTGGCACTAATGAATCAGCCCCAGTTAGGCTAAGGCACCACGTTGTGGAAACGCAGCTTATTTTGTTGCGTTTTTTTGAGCCAAAGCCAAGAATGGCTACAAAAGGAATGGGGGAGATATATGAAATTCTTATACTTCTCCATTCTGTTCAATCGGCTCCTAGCTTTGGCTCAAAAAACCGCAGCAAAATCTGCAACACAAAAAGCTGCGTTTCTGCAATGTGGGGCCTCAGCCTTATATGGGAAATCAGCAAAAGGGAAAAAAGGACTATTATGACCTTATGGTGGCAAAATGTGTAAAAAAAAAAAGAGTAATGAAAATTAATACAAGTATATATATATATATATATATATATATATATATATATATATTTATATTATAAAATGATTTTATAATATATAAAAGAAAAATTAAGAGAAACATCACTAACACATCACAGGTTGTAGCCCTGCCCCTAGAGACACAAAACTATGTGTCATCTACATAAAGATCTACATAATGGAGAAAAAAAACTATTCCAAAAATTTTACTTGGTAGTACTTTGTGATATTAAAAAAAGAAAGAAAAACATGAAAATAGACATGCTTTCCTTACCTTTCTTTCTACATTTATATAGATATTAAAAGGAAAAAATTCCAAAATAAAAATTATATAAAAATAAAGCCTCAATATATCACTGAGAAAAATCACAAAAATGTTATAGCCTTTAAAACCAGATCCCAAAAAAAATTGACATGGACAAGGTTAAATGGACCGGTCATTAAGTGATTAACTTGACTGTTTCTATGGCTTTGTACTTGTTTTGAGTAGTGAGTTATTATGCTGTAGAAAGTTACCAGATCCAAATTTAGGGTTGGTTCACACTTGTGCCCGGAGTCCATACGCCGTGAATCCGACCTAAATATCAGAAAAAAGGATTGGGAAAGGTTTGCAAGTGGTTTGTTTAAAAACTCATAGCCTTCAATGGGTTTTTAAAGCGACCCACAGGTGTCCGATTGCAGTCTCTGCACCGCAAAGCCACTTTTTTTCGTCGGAAACAAAGTCGGACATGCAGGACTTTGTGTCTGACGAAAAAAAGCGGCTTCGCAGCGCAGAGACTGCAATCGGACACCTGTGGGTCGCTTTAAAAACCCATTGAAGTGAATGATTTTTTAAACAAACCGCTTGCAAAACTTTCCCTATCCTTTTTTCTGATATTTAGGTCAGATTCACGGCGGACAGACTCCGGACGCAAGTGTGAACCAACCCTCAACTGCTACATCTGTATACTATGCACACAGATAAAGGTCTATATGCATCTTCCCTGCTAGTCCCTGGGTTCTGAGGGTGGGATGTACTATATTACTTCCTGGACTTGGTGACTATAGCACACACCCTGCTGCACCTGCTATATAGACAATTCAGGAATAAACTATGGCAGCCCTTAGGAAAGCTTTTGAAAATAAAAAATAAATACACAAGACATTAATTTAAAAAATAAATATCAATTATCGTAGAATTTACAAAGCACACTAATTAATTGGATAAATAATTAAGTTATACAACTCACTCATTAGTATGTTGTAAACTGTCATAAATATATCAATATTAAAATATTGTGTTCTGTGCCTCATAAATATAATGACTATAAGAGAATTTCAAATTCCTTCTCCCTATCAATCAAAATGGCGATTTCCCATTTGACTGACAAACGTTTTGTATTTGCATGGCTTTTAACTAGCACTGAGAGTTTCTTTGCACATTATATGCAGCTGTATGAGTCAGTAATAAATATGCAATAGGAAAGTTTTCATTGTATTATTTACTTTAGTAAAACACTGAAATTAAATTGAAGTAGTCGATATTTCCATAGTGAGAGGAAATGTAATTTAAGTCACTGAAAATGACTTTCTCTTGTTATACATGTATTTACAGCTAATCCTTCAAGTAGATTATTGCTGTTTTGTTTCCTTTTTTGAATTTATCTAGACAGAATTATCGATGTGTAGCGATGAAATCCCTTGTATAATTTACAAGATGCAAGTCTGCTTCTATTTTTGTCAGTGTAAACTGTTATTTAGTTTGTATCTGTGCCTGAAGCTGGCTTTGCTCTTGCTTGAAAATCCTTTCCAAAATAATGAAGTCTATCCCTGCAAGAGTCTTGAGATTAAGACCGACCACCTGAGTTTTAAAGCGCTAAATGCTTGGATCATATTTTATTCTAGAAATGTATTATATGCCTGTGATTAAATCAGTTACTTGTCTGTTTAATATATAGTTTTATTTTCTTGCCAATGCCGTGTTTAATATAGACAATTACTTGTTGTACGTTGTTCTCCTATAATGTGTTGTCAGTTTGCCACTGACATTAATATGTGTCAGCACTGGCGGCAATTTCTGTATCGCAACTAGTTTTCTTCTCAGTTATATATGTACCAAAGTATAACTGATGATTATGTCATACAGAGTGTTAGCTGAACTTTATCAATGACTTTTCAATGGATTTTGTTGTGTTCTGTGATAAGATATCACACTGCAGCTAGTTATCATTGTCAATTGGCGGCAGTTAACCCCTTTCTTCCCCAACCATTTGTTTTTCCTTCTCACCTTCTGAAAGCTATAACTTTTTTTATTTTTCCATTTAAAAAGCTGTATGAGGGCTTATTTTTGTTTTGCAAGACAAACTGTACTTCATAATTGTACCATTTAATATTCCAGACAATGTACTGGAGACCTGGAAGAAATTTAGAATTGGTTGGAAAAAGAAAGTAATTGCATTTGCACTATTTTCTTATTGTTTTTTTTTTTTTTTTTTTTTTACAGCAGGCACTGTGCAGTCAAAATGACACGCTACCTTTATTCTCCAGGTTTATAGGGTGAAACCAATTTATATAATTGTTATGATTTGACACCTTAAAGCGTAACTACACTTTTGGACAACATTTCTGGCAGTATTTGTGTCATAAATAAATTTTGTAATATACTTTATTAACAAATTTTTTGTGAAATCCTGAATTTTTCACTTTTTCCCTAGTTGTCTGGAAGTTTAGTTACGCTTCAACAAAAATCCAAAACTTTTACAGAGCTGTGTAAGGAGTCTTTTTTTGCATGGAAGCTTAGAAAGCAGCTCCTGAACCCAGGAGAAGTAAGTATGTTTATTCACCTCCCCTGGGCCTAATTATACTCTGTGGATCTTAAAAGACCCCAGAGTATAATAGTAGTTTGTGGGTGACGAAGCCCTCAAAACTTCAGGTTCAGCTGAAACCCAGAAAATGTGGGACATTATACTGTGTGGCGGACTACTATGGAACATTAAACGAATATGGGGGTCGCTATGAGACATACTATGTGGAGGGCTGCTATGGGACGTTATACTGTGTGAATGGCCACTATGGGACATTATACTGTATGGGGGCAGTTATGAGACATTATAGTGTATGGAGGGCCACTATAGAATTTTATACTGTGTGTAAGGGACCACCAGGGCCGGCGTTAGTGGGGAACAAACTGGGCAATTGCCCAGGGCCCCGTCCCCAAAGGGGCTCCCGGGATCCGGAGCCTGATGACTTCGGATCCCAGAGTCAGGCCCGGCCATATCAATAACAGAAAGGGACCCAGCGTCATGTGCCGCAGGGCCCCTTTCCGAGGTGAATAAAAATAACAAACATTTTTACTCACCTGTCCTTGCGTCCGACGTCATCTTCTGATGTTGCGGACATCACCGCTGAGGCCAGGCCTCAGCCATAGCGATCACGTGGGGCGTGCTGACAGCTTGCCTCACGTAATCGCTGAGGCCCAATCACAGGCCTCAGCAGTGACGTCCTGAAGGCGTGACGTCAGCCGCAGATAAGAGGAAGCGGTCACCGGCGGGGATAGCGGAGCAGCGCGAGGAGGCCCAGCAGAGGTAAGACAAGGTGAGTATAACTGTTTGTTATTTTCCCTTACCTTCCCCGGGCCTTCGATTATTATAGTTTGGGGTCTCTTCAATAATATAATACTAGCACTAAGGGAGTCTGTAGGGCCACTGTGGAGCATTATACTGGGGGGCCCCCTCTGGATAGCATATATATTGTTTTGGGCCACTGTGGAGCATTATACTGGGGAGGGGGCCCTCTGGAGAGCATGTTATATTCTGTGGAGCATTATACTGGGGAGGGGGTCCTCTGGAGAGCATGTTATATTCTGTGGGGTTACTTTTAAGCATTATGCTCTCCAGAGGGGCCCCCCAGTATACTGCTCCAAAGTGGCCCCACAGAATATAACATGCTCTCCAGAAAACCCCCTCCCCAGTATAATGCTCCACAGTGGCTCCACACAGTATAATATGCTCTCCAGAGGCTCCCCAGTATAATGCTCCACGGTGGCCCCACACAGTATAATATGCTCTCCATTATATTATACTGTTTTGGGCCACTGTGGAGCATTATACTGGGGTAACCTCTCTGGGCAGTATATTATACTGTGTGGAGGCCATTCTGGAGTATGTTATACTGAGTGGGGTCACTGTGGAGCATTATTCTGGGGGAGGCATCAGCAGAGCATATTATATTGCGTGGTGCCACTGTGAAACATTATACTGGGGGGACACGCTGGGGAGCATAATATATTGTGTGGGGCCACTGTGGAGCAAAATACTGGGGGGGCACTGTGGAGCATTATACTAGCGGGGGCCCTCTGGGGAGCATAATATACTATGGACCACTCTGGAGCTTTATATTGGGGGAAGTGGCAGTGTGGGGAGCCTGTTATACTGTGTGGGGCCACTGTGGAGTGTATTATATTGTGTGGGGCTTTTCGGTATTATATTATACTCTGTGGGGCCATTGTAGAGCATTATACTGGGGGGACTATGGGCAGCATATTATACTGTGGGGGACCACTGTAGAGCATTATACTGGGGGAACCCCTCTGGGGAGTATATTATACTGTGTGAAGGCCATTGTGGAGCATTTTATACTGTATTAGGCCACTGTGAAGCATTATGCTGGGGGGCACTGTGTGGTACATATTATACTGTATGGAGCATATTATATTGTGTGAGGCTGCTGGGGAACATATTGTACTATCTGGGGCCACTAAGGGTTAGTATACTGTGTGGGCCACTGTGGAGTATTATACTGTGTGGAGTCTTATATACCATGTGGGGCCACTATTGGGGGGCTTCAGGGGAGCATTTTATACTGTATGGGGCCACTGTGGAGCAGTATATACCATGTGGGGAAAAAGTGGAGGGCTCAGGATAGAATTTTATACTGTGGAGCATTATATACCATGTGGAGCATTATACTGTGGGGGAGGGGCTCAAAATTCCTGCTGGCAGCCCTGTGTGCTGTGTCTGCATCACAGCTCCCTCACTATAATATTGCACATACGTGTAGTGCCCCATGGCCATGTCATTCCCCCTTCAGTCCGACACTGTATAACGGAGAACCATTATATATTAGGGTGGGTTACTATATATAATTGGGAAACTTAAATATGAGGGGGCTATTTTAAAAAGGGGAACTATTATTTATAAGATGGGCTATTATTTATAAGGGGGGAACTATTATATATAAGGCATCCATTACAAGGGGGGAGCTATTATTTATAAGAGGGGAACTGTTTATAAGGGGGGTATAATTGTTAAGTGGGCTTATTTATAAAGGGGGCTATTAGTGATAATGAGGACTATTATTTATAAGGGTAACTATTATTTATGAGAGGGCTATTATTAATAAGGGAGCAGTATTATTTTTACAGGGTGACTGTTACTGATAAGGGGGAATATTACTGATACAGGGCACTATTTATCATTTATAAGGGCGCTATTACTGATAAAGGTGTAATATTATTTATATTATTTACTATTATTTATAAGGAAGTGCTATAATTACTGATGACTGCGTGCAAAAATCTATTAGGTGGTACAAAGGTGCTCATTTGAATTGTGTGTGGTAAAATGGGGCTTGTTATTACTTTTTTGTTGGCAGAAAGGAGGCGTTATTATATGGGGTTGCCACTGGAAGACGATGGTGTTGTTTGCATATCAGCATTTGGGGCCCCGCTTTTAATTTTGCCCAGGGCCCCACTTTGTCTAAAACCGGCCCTGGGGACCACTATGGGACATTATACTGCATTGAGAACTGCTTATATTACATGTGGGGCACAAAAGTATGAGGGTCATTATACTATATATGGGAGCACTGACGGGACCATTATGCTGTGTGTGAGGGCACTGATGTGAGCATTCTACTCAGTGTGGGGGCACTGAGGGGGTTATTACATAATTGTTAACGAAGGCTCCAAACAAAGCCTAATTTTATTAACATTTATGTTATTTAAGTGATCGCTTCTTTGGGGGTACTTGGTTGGGTCGTTTTCTCACTAGGTGGTACTTTGCTTAAAGGTTAAGAACAACTGATTTAAGCCACATTGCTGTTATTTTTTCTTTTTCTTACTAAAAAGAGTTAAAAAAAATGAATCAATTTAATATATGTACCCCAAAATGGGTATTGTGAAAATGGGGTTACACTCTTTTATTTTCACAATACTGAAGTATTCCATTGCTCAGTAATCATAATCAGATTAAGACATAGGAGATATATTGGTTGGTATCCTGGAGCTGATGGCATTAAATAGTTCCCAGTATTGGATTGAATGTAAAGGTTATTTTTTGTGCTCAGCTTGAGTCATGAAAATCTATGAGCAATAGTAGCTCATGAGATGTTATCATTACCATTCATATATGAGTAACTATATACAGTGAAACTTTAAGTTTACCACCACAAAAAATGTCTTTTATAAGGGTGGTCCTCTCAAGAAAAACATACACAGAATGCAGGTTTAAGGGTCTTACAGTGTCAGCAAACATGTGCAGCCCACCATTACCTCAAATAATGATGAAAGAGCCCAAAATCATAATAAAACTTAACATCAGTAACTCCAACCCAGAAACATAACCATATCGGGCCCTAATTTCCCCCTTGTTCAAAATTTATTCATAGTCCTTAGCATGGTATCTTTCTAAATATTGGTCCCCATCATGTTTTTTTATCATGTTCCTAGTCACAAACATGGCTCCCCTCTCATTCCTGGTTCGCAGCATGGAATACCTTAAAATTGTGGCTCTCAGCATGATTCCCTTCTCATCCCTAGTTCCCAGTATGGCCCCCCTCTCATTCTTACTCCCCAGCATGATATCTCTTTAAATCTTGGTCCCCAGCATGGCTACCCCACTCATTCTTGTTTCCTAGCATGGTTCCCCTTGCATTCCTAGACCCGAACTTGGATCCCCTTTCAATTTTCCCCCTTCACTGCTAACTTTCAAGATACTTGCTGATATTTAATAGGCCAAAATCTGAACTTTAAAGACCACCTGTACACTTTGATGTAGTATATACATAAAAAGCATTCTTTTTATGGCCTAGTTCCCGAGTTTGTCCTGCCAAAGCTGGAACTATTTTCATGTGTGCTCGGAACCACTGTGGTAGATTTCATTGGTCATGAAATCTATGAAAGTCCAATGTGTGGCCTTTTCAAAGCATATCCCACTGAAAAATTTGGTCAAAAAAGTGGTCTTTGATTGGACAAGGGGTGGTCTTCTTATAGATAGGTAGCTTCTATAGAGTATAATGGAAGAAAAATTAGTCACTGTAAAACTTGGTCTTTAACAGGGGTATTCTCAAAGGAGTAGTCTTCTGTAGGGGTTTTATAAATTTTTAGGTTATAAAATTATATTGTATGATATATTGCTTGTCTAAGGAGGGTATATACTGTAGTTAAAGTCATGGAAGAATGTGAAGATTTTAGAGTAGATAATAAGATCACACATAGAGAGGTTTGTGGTTTAGTTGATATTTGGAGATGAAATGTATTGAGAGGGGCTACCGAAGGCCACTGTGATGGCATGTGCAAACATGAAAGGCAGGTATGGAATACTTTTAAGTTACAGATCACACATGATAAGTACGAAGATATAAGGTTGCAAAACCAACATGTTTCCTAAGTAGCAGATATGTTAAATTGATGTGAGTGGAGTTGTCACCAAGAATGTGGTTGAACTGCAATACTAGATTCAGCCAATGGACAGGAGCTATGCCGGGCCTTTAGAAAAGTGGAAATGGTGTTTTCATACTTGTGATCAATGGGGACAAAACAATCAGAAAACGTCTTTAAACATTTTTGTGTTTTTGTTTTGCTCTGATTTATACTGCATTTTGGTTCAAGGTGACAATCTGATAAGCTGCTGGAAAAGTCCTAGATAGATGAATCCCCTACAATTTATGGTAATCTGCTGATTTTTACTTTGTATAAACGTTTTTCTTTTAGATACTGTACATTTTTCAAAGGTATAAATTAAGTAAAAAATCAACATATCCATAAAGATGTGAACTCATGCTTGTTGGTTGAGGTGGTGTTTTGACATAATATATGCTAACATAGTAGCGCAGTTTCTAAACGCTTGAGGATATCTAGATAGTGCAACTGGCTGTGAACATCTTTTTATGGCAGTAGTACATCCATCTGATGCAAGTTAATGACTATGCTACAAGCTACGAAACCTCATGTTGTACACTATATAATAAAGACAAATTGCAAGGATTAAAAAAAACTTCTGAAAAAGTAGAATTATGGTCAAAGAGAATATTTTTACAATTGTAAGAATTTATAGGATATAGTATCTATTAAGACTATAATAAGGGTATGTTTGTGTGTTTAGGATTTGCCATAGGCAAATCTGATGTTGTTTTTTGAAAGAATGCTAAGCAGAAATTCAATAGCTCAATCGTCATTCAGTTGTGACAAACGTCAGCTTTTCCATGTGGAAAAGTTACTCGGTGATTTTGCAGCGCTTTAGCCAAATCTAGAAGTAGATTTATCAGAAGGATTTTCCATTCCTATTCAACTTTTGGCACTTCCTTAAGAAGCAACAGCAATATCTGCTACAGAAACATAACTTTTAAACAACATGTGGCCTCAGTATAAAATTGGATTTATGTGTGGAATCTTCCTGAAAGCATTGACATAGGCTTATGTTTACGTTCTCTTAAACGGAAACCCTATCCACTTAAAAAGCAGTTACCCACGGAAACCCGCGGACCCCATAGACTATAATTAGCTCCACCTGATTTCCGCCTGAAATCGGCGGAAAGAAAACTCCTGCTTGCAGAACTTTTCTCTCCATATATTGTAAGTGTAATGGGGGACGGAGTCCTCAAACGCTAGTGTGACTGCAGCCTTACATTGTTCTCCTGTATATAATATACAGTACTGTATTGTGTTGCACTATTATTAGCTAGAAATCTATATTAACTATATGAATCAATGCAAATGATGCAATGCAATGCAATGATGTGCTTTTATTTCTTTTGTTCATAAATTCTATAGTGAAGACTATAGTGATGCTATATTTTGTGGGTGTACTCAGTGGCGTAACTAGGAATGGCTGGGCCCCAAGGCGAACATTTGACATGGGCCCCCCCCCAAGCCGCCGCCCCCAACCCCCCCAAGCCGCCGCCCTCAACCCCCCCCCCCCCCCCCACACAAACCGCATTCCTTCGCACACTATTATGCCCCATAGTGGCCCCTGCACACGGTATTATGTCCCATAGTGGCCCCTGCACATGGTATTATGCCCCATAGTGGCCCCTGCACACGGTATTATGCCCCATAGTGGCCCCTGGACACGGTATTATGCAGCATAGTGGCCCCTGCACACAATATTATGCCCCATAGTGGCCCCTGCACACAGTAGTTTGCCCCATAGTGGCCCCAGCACACAGTAGTTTGCCCCATAGTGGTCCCTTCACACAGTAGTTTGCCCCATAGTGGCCCCTGCACACAGTAGTTTGCCCCATAGTGGCCCCTGCACACAGTAGTTTGCCCCATAGTAGCCCCTGCACACAGTAGTTTGCCCCATAGTGGCCCCTGCACACAGTAGTTTGCCCCATAGTAGCCCCTGCACACAGTAGTTTGCCCCATAGTAGCCCCTGCACACAGTAGTTTGCCCCATAGTAGCCCCTGCACACAGTAGTTTGCCCCATAGTGGCCCCTGCACACAGTAGTTTGCCCCATAGTGGCCCCTACACACAGTATTATGCCCCATAGTGGACCACCCATGAACGATTATTATACTCTGGGGTCTTTTCAGACCCCAGAGTAATAATCGGAGACCCAGGGGAGGATAGAAACATAGAAAACACTGCAACTTATCACTTCCTCGCTCCGGTGCACTCCCGTGCGCTACTTCGGTCATCTTCAATGTCGGACCGGATCTTGCGCGATCCAGGCCGGCGTCGCGACGCATAATGATGTCGGCTGACGTCTGGGACGTCACCAAACAGGCCCGAAGCCTGCGGAGCTGCAGAGAGGTGAGTTACAGTGTTTTTTATGTTCGCTCATCTCCCCTGGGCCCCCGATCGTTATACTCCGGGGTCTCAAAAGACCCCGGAGTATAACGATAGCAGTGTTTGTGGGGTTCGCGGTAGCGACTGCCACAGGGCTCCGGGCCCCGTAATGTTCCGGGCCCTGTGGTAGTTGCTACCACTGCTACCCCGGTAGTTACGCCCCTGGGTGTACTCTAGAGTAACATTATTTCGTTACACTGTATCTTTCATGTATCTTTATTTGCTTGCTGTTTTATTTTTTACTGTTTCATTATTTTATATGCTGTATTTGTTTATCAGATGCTCATTTATTCATTCTAATATTGTTACTAATTGAGTCAACTTTCTCTGAAAAAAAATACAGAATTTGCAAGCAACTCTGGAGAAGAACTTCATTAGACTAACCTTTAAGGCTTTCTTTTCTAAGCTGTTCAGTACAGAGAATACATGAATCCCTAGAGAACACAAGCAGAAAGATAGTGTTTTCTTGATTGTTTCCTTTACTATAGAGCATGTGTAAATTGATATAAACTACTAGACCCTAGCAGGATATACAAGTTGTCTGTTTTTTTAGCATTTAGCATATTTCTATTAACACAAATATATTTTGTTAAAGATTTCTTAAAAATGTTAAACTACAAATGGTTTTTGCTACTTGCTGTGTTACAATAATATAACTATGAGGAAGGTTCATCCAGTTTTCTACTAGACACATGTTATTTACTATTTAATATGGCTTCTTTTATATTTTCATTGTTGCCTCCATACTATTATGGTGGATGTTGGGCCTTTAAAGATGGTGGCCTCTCTGCTGCAGAGCCACTGCCATAGCCACCGGGTCTCTGCTGTACATTATAGAGCCAAACTGCAGTATTTTCGCAATTTTGCCTCCCATAAGTGATCAAAACAATCGACATTCCACAAAATGGTATAACTAAAAAGTACATCTGGCCCTGCAAAAAAAGATGCCTTATGCATCTCCGTACATGGAAATCTAAAAAAAATTATGGGTCTCCAAGAAATTTTTTTTTTGCAAAGTTTGGAAATTTTTAAAGGGGTTAAAATGTAAAAAAGCTACATAACTTTGGTATCCCCAGAATTTTACTGACTCATAGCATACAAGTGATATGTCATTTTGGCTGCACAGTGAACGCCGTAAAAACAAAGCCTGTAAGAAAGTTGCACAACGCAGTTTTTCTCCAACTCCCCCCATTCTAAATTTCTTTCCAGCCCTTATATTGCTCTGTGAGTGGAAAAATAATAAAGTTGTGTGGTTTGGAAGGCGGGAGTCAAAAACAAAAAACAAAAATCCAAAATTGAAAAATGCCTGCGGCGGGAAGGAATTATTGTTGTTTCATCAACATTCTAGCTCTATCATTGTGTTATTCTGCTCCTCAGATAACTGCATGTTTAATTGTTTTTCTTTGGTTTTTCTTAAAGATACAGTCATATGAAAAAGTTTGGGCACCCCTATTAATCTTAATCATTTTTAGTTCTAAATATTTGGGTGTTTGCAACAGCCATTTCAATTTGATATATCTAATAACTGATGTATCACAAGGCATTATGGGAAAGGAGCTGGGGAGCTCATGCGCCCTCTATTGGATGTAACAAATCCTCAATTTGCTTTTGACTCACCGAGCCTTAAGACAGCAAAAGGGATTTTAGCCAAGCCAATTTCACTTATCTGCATACAGCGCTGTTTCCGGATTGTTGTCCTTCATCAGTACAGAGCAAAGTGAATTGGCTGGCTTAGTGGGAGGCAATGAGTGGGTTAGGGACAAGAATCTCTCACATTGAGGAGAGCACCAGTAAAGGTGTGTAGAGATTTTAATTGCCTTTTGCCCTCTACTTAGCATCTACATATCACAAGGCATTATGGGAAAGGAGCTGGGGAGCTCATGCGCCCTCTATTGGATGTAACAAATCCTCAATTTGCCTCTAATAACTGATGGACACAGTAATATTTCAGGATTGAAATGAGGTTTATTGTACTAACAGAAAATGTGCAATATGCATTAAACCAAAATTTGACCGGTGCAAAAGTATGGGCACCTCAACAGAAAAGTGACATTAATATTTAGTAGATCCTCCTTTTGCAAAAATAACAGCCTCTAGTTGCTTCCTGTAGCTTTTAATTAGTTCCTGGATCCTGGATGAAGGTATTTTTGACCATTCCTCTTTACTGTGTCCATCAGTTATTAGATATATCAAATTGAAATGGCTGTTGCAAACACCCAAATATTTAGAACTAAAAATGATTAAGATTAATAGGGGTGCCCAAACTTTTTCATATGACTGTATATAGTTATATATAGATATATAGATGTATAGTTGGCAGAAAAAAAGAGATGGTTGTGTTGGGAGTGAGAAAGGTTAGGTATCTTTCCTGGACACAAAAATGTATGGTTTCACACACAGGAGAGGATTTATCATGAGGGGAAATTTTAGAAACAGTCTTGCTATAATCACTTTGCTGTCTTTTTAGTGTTAAATATAGTCTGCTATTGGTTTGACTTCATTGGTGTTTTGATATTTTTCCTAGATTTGATAAGTTTAATTTTCACTATTTCTGATACTTCAACCTAGTATGCAATGGATGTGGCTACTTATCAGCACAGTATAGTAGCTAGTTGTATTCATTATATGCACACATTTCCAGAGAATCTGTAATTTTCATACTTCAATGATTATGTTGACAATGACAAACATTTGTAAAGCACTTTTCTAAGGGAACTCATAGCACCAATAACATATACAGAAATACATATCAATTATCAAGCAAATACGGGTAAAAGCAAAATACAGTACAGAAAATAAAATGGGAAATAAAAGATACGAAAATACCAGAACAAGCTGATAGTCCGTTTCTCTAGGCCTAGCAGTTTTGGACCTAGGGCGCAAGCTTAACACTAGAAGTGCCAGAAATTTCGAGCTCCCCCTTGAAGTCCTGAAAGAGGGTCAAATGACCCTTAGTCCAAACAGACAACTCTGATGGCTCCAATTAGCATCCTTTCATTTGTAAATGTGGCCATTGTCTGAGGAATCTGCAGGGGGCAATTGTGTTGATCCACCTCAGGTCTTGTAAGAGAGTGTAAACAAAAGAATGTAAGATGCTCTTGAATGTGTCTGCCCATCCCCCAGCTGCATTGTTGTGCTGGGAATATGCATAAGGTTGCTAACACCTTAGCAAATTTGCATGCAGCCTTTTGTGCTGTGGGGGATGTGAAGGGACTGCTTCACCTATTTTGTTCACAAGAAACAAAATGCAGAGAAGGCACACCATTCAACAGGCATTGGAACTGATCCTGAGCAACACCAACCCTTCTGACTCAGATGGAGAAGACATAGTCCTTCAACTGGATTCGGACTCTGAGCTGTCTTCAGGTTAGATTTTTTCAAATTACCGATTTTTATTTCCTGACTATCTTTTTTATTTAGAACCAAAACAAAATGTTAATTTGAAATTATTTATCTTGCAGATGAGGAGACTCCTCCTCTACCAAAAAAGAGAGCTCGGTTGGCGAGTGAGCCGACAGAGACCGCAAAAGATGGCACAGTGTGGCGTGAAGTAGAAGTGGGGGAAACGTCTCCATTTCACCCCAATAGAACCGTACCCTACAGATGGAGAGCCAAGTGCTAAGGCCAGACGAAGTGTCCGGAGTCGCCTTCAGAGCTTCCTCTGTTTTATCACTCTTGACATGCTTCGTAGCATTCAAGAATGGACTACTCAACATGCACGTCACACGGAGCAGGTGGATTGGTTCATGGGTCTCCCGGAACTAAAGGCATTTATTTCAGTCATTATCTTGCGGGGGGTGACCAAGGTTCCATCACTACGTGACAGCTGGTCAGCAAACCTAGCAAACCCAAGGATCATTGCAACTATGACCCGAAACCGCTTCCAAGACATCATGAAACACCTACGCTTTGATGACATGTTCACACGCAGTGAGCGAGTGGAGACCGATAAGTTTGCTGCAATCTCCGATGTGTGGAGATTGTTTGTCACCAACTGCATCGCATCCTACAACCCTGGTCGACACATCACT
Organism: Leptodactylus fallax; assembly: GCA_947044405.1. Classification (NCBI taxonomy): domain Eukaryota; kingdom Metazoa; phylum Chordata; class Amphibia; order Anura; family Leptodactylidae; genus Leptodactylus; species Leptodactylus fallax. Next base: position 1,649,298 of record CAMRHE010000409.1, read on the forward strand.
ATTGATGAACAGCTTTTCCCGTCAAAGACTCGCTGCTGTTTTCTGCAATACATTGCAACAAAACCAGACAAGTTTGGCATCAAGTTTTGGGTGGGTTGCAACTTGAAATCAAAGTACATCTGTAATGTCCTCCCATATCTTGGCAAGGACCCCAGTCGTCCCAGCGGGGAGAGACTGTCCGAAACTGTAGTGATGAGGCTGATGGAACCATTCATGGACAAGGGCAGAACTGTAACCACGGACAATTTCTTTACATCATTGTCACTTGCACAACGACTGCTTAGCCGGAAAACCACTATCCTCGGCACAGTCAACAAGAGTCGCCGGGAAATTCCTCAATCCGCTAGACAGATGGACCGCACTGAATTCACCACTCAGGTGTTTTCAACCACTGGTGCCACACTGACAGTGTATGCACCCAAACGAAAGAAGGCCGTCTACATTCTCAGCAGCATGCACAGCGTGGTTGAGACTGAGGATACCAACAAAAGGAAGCCAAACACGGTCACACAATACAATCACACAAAGTGCGGTGTGGATGTAATGGACCAAATGGTGCGGGAGTACAGCGTGCGTGCAGGAACACGGAGATGGCCAGTTGCCGTGTTCTACAACATGATTGACATGGCAGCACTGAATGCTCATGTTCTTTATCAGGCATGCACTGGGGTGCAGGAGAGACGGGGGGACTTCCTGGTTGAGCTTGCAAAAGAGTTAGGTGGCTCTCATGTGACTGAAAAGAAGGCATGCAAGGAGAAACTCCTTCGGCAACAACCTTCCACACCCAGCCCTGGCAAAAGGGAGAAGTGTCAGGTCAACCATCGATGCACGAACAATTGTGCAACTGAGAGATGTGTTGACTGCTACAAATACACGTGTGGCAAATGTACCAGGGACATACCCAGGCAGTGCCAGGTGTGTTCCGACAGTGCAGACAGACTGCTGAGTAAGTGCTGAAATGCTAGTCACACAAGAAGGACATGCCGCTCACACACACACACGCAGCCCCCCACAGAAGCCTATTGTAAATATGTGTGGAATTGTTTTATTCCTTGTATTTTTTTATTATTTTCATAACAAAAATAAAAAGCATGGAAACAAATAACAGTTTTTCTTTTGTATATTTACATTTTTGTATATTTAGATTCAAGTCAATGGGTGCAGAAAAAAAAAAATAAATCGCAAAAAAATCGCAGTTACTGAGTGAGTCACACAAGAAGGACATGCCACTCCACACACACACACTCACACACACACACACGCACGCACGCACACACGCAGCCCCCCACAGCAGCCTATTGTAAATATGTGTGGAATTGTTTTATTCCTTGTATTTTTTTTATTATTTTCATAACAAAAATAAAAAGCATGGAAACAAATAACAGTTGTTCTTTTGTATATTTACATTTTTGTATATTTAGATTCAAGTCAATGGGTGCAGAAAAAAAAAAAATAAATCGCAAAAAAATCGCAGTTACTGAGTGAGTCACACAAGAAGGACATGCCACTCACACACACACACACACACACACACACACGCAGCCCCCCACAGCAGCCTATTGTAAATCCTGTGGTGTGACAGTAATGGCCTTAATTACAGAACAAAAGCGGTGATTATAGGTTGTTTGCTTAAATCCTTCAGGTCATTCGACCCCTCTCTGGGTTCCAAAGGTAGAAATGTTAAATGACCCCTCTCTGGGACTTCTAGTGTTAAGTATGTTACAGAGCATGTGTCTCCTATATGCTATCACATATTCTCCGGGATAACAAAGACCCTTCTTTCCCTGGTCTGAGAACATTTAACTCAACTGGTCTCCTCCCTAAGTGATGTCACCAGAAGGAGGAGCCCCGCCCCCTTTCCTGAAATTCTCAGAACCATATTTCATCATATCTCCTCACCCGATGACCACAGAGTCGGGCAAGAGGTATGATAGGGTTCATGGCAAGATCTCCATCGTGTAGACACCAAGAAGGACAACCTAATCCCCTTTGGGTGAGGATATCAGTGTCTGGACCTTTTCCAGGCTTTGAACAGTACCTTGTGTGGGCTTCAAATGTGCACCTTGGCTGGGCGCCCCTGAGGAATTTATCGGGACGACTGTAAGAGGTTCCCCGGGGCAGATATTATCATAAAACCGTATTCCTTTTGTTAGGGCAGTCGGCTCAATGACATCTGGATCCTGTGTGCCCAGAGCTCCCCCACCGCATCCTTGCAGGAACCTCCCCCCTGCTGTGACAATGAGTGTAACAAAGGCATGCAAATGGAGCTATAAATTGGACAAAAAAGGGTCGTTGATTACAGAGTAGAACTACTGCATTCCTCAAGCCTATGACCAAATGACTGATAACAGACAGGAACCACACAATATGGGTGAGTAGTAGTACAAGAAATACATATCTGAGGCTTTTATCACCACAGGCCCTTAGGGGAACTAACATAATTTTCCTCAGGTGAATGTTTTGGCTGGTATATCTGTATACAGGATATGAAGTATGTGTCTCAGCACTGGTACTTTTGTCTATTTTGAACTAGTTTCATATAGTTTTATATTGCATCACACATCTATCCATCAAGTCTTTATAAGCCATAACCTTTCAAATTATTATTATTATTCAGAAAAAAATTAGATCTGTATAGATTATAACTATTAACCCTGCAATCCAATTCCAGTTTAGCAATCCAATTTTCAGCTTTTCAAAAGGAATCCAATTTACAATTCCTGTAAAATGTATCATATTACAACTCTAAATGACCATGGCAAGATACAGATCTTGCAGATTACAAATTAATGTTGCACAGCTGCAAGTTAGATTGTGCAGGTGTTATAGATGGTAGTCACTGGTTTATAAATGCTTTACAGATTGAAGCCCCGTGTTACGAAAACACAGCGTTTTACAGTACCTGCAAAGTGGATAGGATTCTGGCTAATCCCATCCACACAGTGGCGTAGCTAGCTTGGGGGGGCAGGGGGAGCGGTGGCCCTGGGCCCACTGACTCTCGGGGGCCCACTTTGGGGCCACCGCAACACAAGTTACTCTGACATATTAACTGCATCGGCGTCTGCATGACACCGATGCAGTTAAAATACATTCTCTGTTCGTACGTTGCTCGTAAACCACAAGCCACTTCAGGCATGTGGCCTACGAGCTGCCCTAAGACGTCTGCGTCCTGGCACAGATGTCTGCGCGATGACATCATTGTTCTGCGCCGTCCGCGCCAGGACGCAGGTCCCGCTTCTTCAGTAAGCGGCAGCAGTGCCGGCGGTGGAGACTCCTCCTCGGGGAATCGTCAGTAGGTGAGTAGCATCGACTTTTTTTTTTTTTTAACTCACTTTGGGCATTGTAGTTGGGGATGGGGGGATGGGGGTAATACATATAAGAGGTCAGTTGGGAGCATTGGGAATTTAGATAAGAGGCCATAACTAATATAAGGGGTATTAGGGGGCTTTAATAAAAGAGGATATAAATTATAGAGAAAGGTCAGTGGGGTCTGTATGAATGTAAGGGGAGATAATATTAGGGGACATTGGGGCAGTATTAAAGGGGTTTTCTAAGGAATAATAAAGTTTACTGGTAAGGATTGTATTCGGCAAATTGTTACAATGGCTGCTGTCTTAAAGGAACAGAATCACAGAAATACATTCAACATTAACAGTTTATACAGACAAATGAAGCTTAAGACAACATTGGCTGTCTCTTACATATTCCCCCACTTTAAGATTGGCAGTCCCTGCCTATGACTGTATATCCAGAGGGTTGTACTTTTATGCACAGGGTGGTAGTATACCGATGTATGGCAGGCCAAACAAACTCATCCTGCGCATACCGAACAGGGGGAATACCAGCATTTGGCCTAGTGGTCCGTCTGAGGACCGGTGGTATATTATGGGGTGCTGCAGCTATGGGCTGAGAAGGACCAGCGGATTCCGCACCAGAGGGGGCACAGGCCGGAGATACAGTAGTCACAGGTGGAACATCCCCAGGAGCAGGGATCGGCCAACAATCATCCTCCTCGTCGGAGGCCCATTCCGCACCTCCATTCTCTGACTGTGGGAGCTCATTCACATTGGCAGGCCCATCGTGATTTGTCCCTTCAGAATGACACAGGCGCAACATATTTCGGTGAAGTACTCGAACACAATCAGTTCCTTCTTTCTGGACCTGGTACACTGGCCCATTCGCATACTTGCGGCCAACAACACGATACGGCAAAGCCTCCCATCTGCTTTCCAATTTCCCTTGGGGTTTCTTGACACGAACTAGCACCAGGTCGCCTGGTTGCAATGGTGCTTCTTGCACTGGGGTCTTATCAGGATGGGGATGTTCTTGCAGGCGCTGCCGCACCAATCGATGGATCGTCTCAAGTCTCTGCCGATGCGCCCGCACCCAAGAGGTTGGATCCCTCGGAGGAACCCATCCACACTGTTGAATCTTTCACAGGCCCCATTTCCCTGAGGGTGGTATGGAGTCGTGTGCGACTTCTTTATCCCGTAGATACGTTGAACTTCTTTCATTACGTGTCCCTCAAACCACCGCAAATTTGGTGAAGTGATCCACCATTACGAGGCAATACTGGTGTCCGCTATTGGATGGGCCCACCATTAGATAGTCTATCATGACGATTTCTAAAGGTTCCTGGGTCACGATGGTTTGCAGGGGAGCTCTCTGTTCTATTGCCTTATGGATCTCACAAGTTCGACAGCTGCGGCATACTTCTTCGACCATTTGACGAAGACCAGGGCAGTAAATCAGTCGCTGTAACCAACGAAAGGTCTTCTCATGACCAAAATGTCCATTCTTATTATGAGCCTCAACTGCCAAGGAGCGAGCCAGTTCACTAGGCACCACAATTTGGTATCGAATGTCGATCTCAGAAGGTAAATAGACCTTTCGGCATAGCACTCCATTTTTCATCTCCAACTTTTCCCACTGACTCAAAACAGATAATATCTCACGTGTCAGTCGTTCTCTTTCCTCTCTACAGGGCTTCTGGCCTTTCTCAACACACTTGATCATCTGCGCCAGCCCCTCATGGGTCTGTTGTATCTGTGCCCATTCCTGTCGTGAGGGACCAAAGAAAGGAGCCATTTCAGTCCCCTCCATCTCAAACTGATTAGTGGCGGTCAAGGCCTGTGAAAATCTGCTGAAATCGGGCACCTCCACATGCTCCAACTCATGATCCACGTCTTCTGTGGGGGTCTGGGCAGTTACCCTAGAAAGTCCGTCAGCATTCTGGTTCTCTGTCTTGGACCGATACTTAATGCGGTAATTGAATGTAGACATTAAAGCACTGCTCCAAGACCATACAGGCTTGCATCTGTATATAGCTGGAACGGCAAGTGGTAATCAGCATATGCCAAGATTGGGGCTGTTGTCAGTGCATCCTTCAATGCCTGGAAGGCTTGTTCCTGTTCAGGTCCCCA